>JAYKQN010000001.1:26125000-26530000 GCA_036785175.1 Eupleurogrammus muticus | reverse complement strand
GGGGGGGGGGGGGTTACTGAGAGCTGTACTTGTTGTACAGTCTGACAGCTGCAGGAAGGAAGGACTTCCGATATCGCTCCCTCAGACACTTTGGATGGATTAGTCTGTTGCTGAGGGAGCTCGTCAGTCCAGACAGTGTGTCCTGCATGGGGTGGAAGTGGTTTTCCATCATTGATGATATCTTCCTTATCATCCTTTCCTCTCCCACCACCTCCACTGGGTCAAGGGAGCGCCCCAGGACAGAGCTGGCCTTCCTGATGATCTTGTTCAGTCTCTTCCTGTCTGCAGCTGTTATGCTGCCTCCCCAGCAGACCACCCCATAATGTATGACTGATGCCACAACTGAGTCATAGAATGTCTTAAGGAGTGTCCCCTGCACTCCAAAAGACCTCAACCGCCTGAGCAGGTAGAGCCTGCTCTGGCCCCTCTTGTATAGAGCAGTTGTGTCAGTCCAGTCCAATTTTTTGTTCAGGTGAACACCCAGGTACTTGTAGGATGTCACCATCTCAATGTCCATTCCCTGGATATTCACTGGTGCCGGGGGATTGCATGCCCGCCTACGGAAGTCCACCACCAGTTCCTTGGTTTTCCCCGTGTTGATCTGGAGATGGTTCCGCTGGCACCAGTTGACAAAATCCTGCGTAAGTTCTCTGTATTCCCTGTCGTCATCATCCTCAATGAGGCCAACGATGGCAGAGTCATCGGAGAACTTCTGCAGGTGGCAGGTTGGTGACTTGTAGGCGAAGTCTGCAGTGTAGAGGGTGAAGAGGAACGGAGCCAGGACCATTCCCTGTGGGGCCCCCGTACTGCAGACGACTGTGTTGGATACACAGTCCCGTGTCCTCACAAACTGTGGACGGTTGGTGAGGTAGTCCAGAATCCAGGATGTGAGGTGACGGTCCACCCCAGTGTTCTCCAGCTTGTTCCCCAGGAGTGCTGGTTGTATCGTATTGAAGGCACTGGAGAAATCAAGGAACATGATTCTCACAGTGCCTCCAGGCTTCTCCAGGTGGGAAAGAGCACGGTGGAGGAGAAAGATGATAGCATCGTCCACCCAGATGTCAGACTGGTAAGCAAACTAAAGGGGGTCCATCAGTGGGCTCACCAGGGGGCGAAGATGGTCGAGGACCAGGCGCTCCAGTGTCTTTATCAGGTGGGACGTTAGTGCCACCGGCCTGTAGTCACTGAGGTCCTTGGGGTGTGGCATTTTGGGGATGGGTACCACGCAGGATGTTTTCCACAGTTGTGGCACCTTCCTCAGCTTCAGGCTCATGTTGTAGATATGCCCTACAATCCTGCTCAGCTCGTCTGCACAGGATTTCAGGAGCCTGGAACTGATGCCATCTGGACCTGCAGCCTTCCTCGTCTTCATCCTTCTGAGCTTGTTCCTCACCTGTAGTGCTGTGAGGGACAGGCTGGAGAGGGGGGGGCTGTGTGCCCGAGTGTGTTGGGGAGGGGGTTGGGTTGATGGTGTGGAGTGTCATTGGTAGGTGTGAACTCAGCCAGGGCTGAGAGGTGGAGGTGGAAGCGGGGGAGAGGGGAGGGCATTGTCCAGGAGGTAAAGTCAGGGGGGGCTGCAGCAGGGCAGGCTGGGCCGGGGGAGGGGCAGATGACTGGTCAAACCTGTTGAAAAATAGGTTTAGGTCATTCGCCCACTGTTAATCCCCTGCCGTCTGGGAGTTTGGTTCTTTGTAGCCCGAGATGGTTTTCAGGCCTCTCCAGACTCCACTGATGTTATTCCTCTGCAGCTGATCCTCCATCTTCCTCCTGTAAATGTTCTTCCCCTCTCTAATCTTCCGCCTTAGCTCTCTCTGCACAGTCTTCAGCTCCTCCTTGTTACCTGACCTAAAGGCCCTCCTCTTCTCCTTTAGGAGAGCCTTTATGTCGGCATTAATCCATGGCTTATTGTTGGAAAAACAGGAGGATGGAGAAGCATGGTTAAAGTCTCCAGAGATGAGGAGGAGGGCCTGGGGGTGCTGTGTTTGCAGCCTGCTGGTGACAGTGTGTAGGACATCACGAGCTGCGTCTGCGTTAGCCGAGGGGGGAACATACGCAGCTATCGCTATAACTTGCGAGAATTCCCGCGGCAGATAATACGGCCTCATGCTAACAGCTAACAGTTCAATGTTCTTACTACAGAGTCGCTCCTTGACAATGATGTGCCCGGGGGTACACCATTTGTCGTTTACATACACAGCCAGTCCTCCTCCCTTCTTCTTACCGCTCTCCCTTCCTCTGTCCGCGCGCACCAGATTAAAGCCGTCCAGTGTAGCCGCTGTGTCCGGAGTCAGCGTGTTCAGCCATGTCTCCGTAAACACCATGATGCTGCTCTCCCGGTATTCCCTCTGGTGCCGGGTTAGCGCTGCTAGCTCATCCATCTTATTGGGGAGAGATCGTACATTCCCCATAATAATGGACGGGAGGACGGGTCGGTATCTCCTCCTCCTGGCACGGCGCTCAGTCCCCGCACGGCGTCCCCGTCTCCTTCTCCTTATCTCACGGGGGACATCGGGTCTTTCCTCGGGCAACACTACGGAGCTACGGAGCGCCAACAGCTGATCCCTACTGTAAACAATAGAGCCATGGCTGCTCACGGGGTCCCCGGACACGAAAAGTGTAAAAAAAACAGCAGAACGGCCACAACAAACACGGAGAAAGTGAATTCCATAGTGAAAAAAAAAAAAAAAAAGATGAGAGAAAGATAGAGGAGGTGAGGATGAAAAAAGAGAGGTAGAGACAGGACTGCAAAAAAATGACACTAATGAAGGAAAACAGACAGAATGAACGAGATAAAGGAGGAGGAATTAGAAGAGAAAAGATACAAGGAGGTGATGTAAAGGAAAAGGGGAATTGGAGCAGACAGAAAAGACGATGAGATGAATGACAAAACAGAGGAGACAGGGAGGAGAAAAACTGTGTGAGAGGAAATCAGAAACAGAACCAAGATACAGTTGAGATAGTTTAAGATTAATTAGAACAAAGAGAAAAAAATGCCCCTAGTTCTTTTTGTTACTAGAGCTGTGGACCATTTCTACAGTTACGCACGCACCTGCTGCCACTCTTTGATGTAGATGAGTGAATAACGATTCTAACTGACACTGTTCTCCCAACGTGTGTGCATAAACGGCTGTTTCACATGCCTGAACAACTGCTTATAACTCAAAAACCGTAATTCATAATCAAAAAATTAGCATATTTTCTGAGAGGTGGGGGTTGGCTGATCGTGGTGATTATTTCGTAGCTTGAAAAATGTGGGCACAGGAGCAGGTTAGAAATTTAATGTTTCACAAAAATGCAGGATGAGTCAGCGAAAAGTGTGTGTACTTTTTCACTTCCTTTAAAGACATTAGCTACATTTGCACTGCAGGAGTTCCTGGTGAAGGAAGGCAGTAGGAACTTCTACAGGAACCATTCTCTTACTCGGTCCTCTTAGTGGCCTTGTCTCCATTGGATAGTAAGACCCCTCAGAGTTTCTATAATCTTGATCTTCAGTTTCAACCGTGACGTTACAAATATCATATCAAAGCATTTATTTATTTTTCGCTATTTGGAGCCAATCTATTGTTGTGGTTTCAGAGCAGGAGAGAAAGTGAGAGGTTAAAGTGAGAGAGTAAGAGCAAAAGAGTCAGGGAGATCAACAGCCATAAAAAGGAGCTCTTCAGGGCTGAACGGGGTGCCTTTCCCGGAGTAGGTACTCTGTTGGCCTTTGTAAAAGTTCCTGTAAATAGCCCTGAGGTTATAGTCCATGTTCCTGCAGAGGAGACCAACAGGGCTAGCTCTGGAAAATTGCCCCAAAGTTCATCTCATTTAAGTGTGCACAGTGCTCTACATTTTACCACACTGCATAGTGTGTAAGTGCAGAAGTCCTCAATTTGGGACACAGCATCAGTGTTGCTCTATTTTTTTCATGTCTTAAGCCTATTTAGACCTTTGATGGGGTTTACAGTAAGTAAATAAAAAAGGGGCAAATTTACTGTATGAGGAAAATGCTGCAGTCATTTTTAGTATTTTATTGCAAAAAATACTAAAAATGTAAAATCCTGGTGGAAAGAAGATGAGGAAGAAAGGAGGAAAATGAGGAAACTAGTTTAGAATGAAACAAAGAGATAAGGTTAGAGAAAAGTGGGAGTAAAAACGAAGAGGAAAGGAGACAAGTAGAGACTTAACAAGAAGTGACAGGAGGAGACAATAGGAGAGGAAACAAGAAATGTGTAGAAAATAAGTAAAAAACAAGGACAGGAGGATTGAAAAGAAGAGACAAGACAAGAGAAAAAGTGAGACGATAAGGGAAAGGTCCAATTAAGGTTGTCTGAGTTTAACACACATACACACACACACAGTTGCAGCACTCTTTCCTCTGAGATTTGTTTGTGCCACACAAAGATTTCCAAAGGCGTCAAATATTCCACACCCAGTAACAACCAGGTTTCTAAATGAAACTACATTCTCCTTTGTTTTGGGGATTTAATAAAACAGACACAAGGTTCTTAACATCTGATGTTATAAAAACATTTCCTGCTTTTTCACAAAAAATATAACGTGCACAATCTGCAGCCTGAGTCATGCTGCTTTAGTTTACCAACTTTTCCACTAACCTTTTACCAACTCATGTATTACTGCTGACTGAGCATCTCTCATCTATGTCTGAGAGATTCAGAAAATTTTGATTGTGATGTTTCCTTTTTAGAAAGTGATCCTGTATTTGTGCACATAAAATATTTTACTCCTGATGGGTTAAGGTAAAAGTTCCAGGTCCAAAGGTTACAGATAATGTCTAACAACTAAATGAATGATGACTAAAATATTTCTAGCTGTAAAGAAGGCCTGTGGTTTCACATTTTTGTGAATTTATATCTTTCCGACCTGTTACAGGCTGAGAGGCCTGAAATCTGACTGAGTGCTTGAACACATGCTTATTAGTGTTTCATTCATTTGTTTCACCATTGAGTACCACTTGTTGTTTTTATACGGATGCTGCAGAAATCAGCTGATTGAGCATGAGACCGGTCGCTCTCTCTCACACTCTTCTTCCTCTCTTGCTCTCCTCTTTGCTTTCCCTCCATATGTTTGCATGTACATCATACATTAACATATACACACACCACTCTGCTCACATTCCACATGTTTTCTATGTTTCAGATCATGTGTCATGGACGAGCCGCCATCTTGTCTTACACACCAGTATCTGGGAGTGTGTTGTCCCAGCCTGGCAATTAGGAGTGTTGTTCCACACTCCTTAGGGTGTATTGCATTGTCCCGGCATATCCGTCATCCTGCGACCTCCCACACACACAAATGTGCACTGACACACACACACACACACACACACACACACACACACACACACACACACACACACACACACAAACATACAACTTTACACTTCTTGTTTTATAATCATTATAATATTGCCTGTGACTTGTAGTTAATAGTTAGTAGTTGTATTGTTTAATAGGATCTGTTAGTCAGAAGTGATTTTGATTTTTACTTCTGTGGAAGACAATAAATCCTATTATATTTTAAAGAGAAATTGTCCTAGTGATTCATGCTGGCATACTGTGACATTAAGCTAGTTGAGTCAGTGCAGATCTCCTCCTTCATTGTTCACTCTAGAAATGTCAATATTTCCCCCATATATTGGTGTTTCTAGGTGACGAGAATTTTGGTGGTACCCCATTTGAAATTCATTTTTATGATAAATTAATTAATGTTTTAACAATAATTTATTATAATAATAATAATCTTTGTTGATTATCAATTAATACTCAAGGTTCAAGGTTCAAGGTTTTTATTGTCATTACAGCCATATACACAGTATATAGTGAGACGAGACAGCGTTCCACCGGGAGCAATTGGTGATAAAAAAGAAAAAAAAAAAGTGCCTAAATACACTGTACAAATTCAAACACACACGTGTCTATACACAAACATACCTGCATACACACTTTATCTTACATACACGCACACACGCACACACACACACACACACACACACACACACACTCACGCCCTCATCCTCACCCACACATACATTATACATACATTATACATACATCCTCACCCACACACTCAATCATATTATACATGAATTAAAAACACAGTTGTAAACAAAATAGGTCAGCATTGAAGTGACCTAGACAGACACTCTAGACAGGGCATGGCTTTTTTTTTTTTTTTTTTTAGCAGAGCTCTGTGGCTAGTGGTGTGATTTCACAGATTGCACAGACTGTCCTAATAAATATGAGGTAGATAGAATGAAATATGATAGAAGAAAGTGCATGAGGCATAAGGTGCGGTGTGCTGGTTGGACTGGTATGTAGACTACAGTCCAATAGTCCTGGTGTTGTTTAGCAGTCTGACTGCCTGGGGGAAGAAGCTCTTCCCCATCCTGGAGGTGCGGGCAGTGATGCTGCGGAGCCTTTTACCTGATGGTAGCAGCATGAATAGTCCTTGGGAGGGGTGGGTAGTGTCTTTGATGATGTTTATAGCTTTCCGCAGGCAGCGGGAGCTGTAAATGTCTGAGAGGGGGGGCAGAGAGACTCCAGTGATCTTCTCGGCTGTCCTCACAATCCGCTGCAGGGCCTTGCGGTCTGCAGCAGTGCAGTTGCCATACCATGATGTAATGGCGCCGCTGAGGATGCTCTCAATCGTCCCTCTGTAGAATGTTGTGAGGATGGAGGTTGGGAGATGAGCTTTGCGCAGTCTTCTTAAGAAGTACAGACGCTGCTGGGCTTTCTTTGTGACGTGTATGGTGTTCTGAGTCCATGAGAGGTCGTCTGTTATGTGTACGCCCAGAAACTTTGTGCTCTGGACAATCTGCACGGGGTGATTGTCAATGCACAGTGGGGTGTGTGTGTGCGATGACCGTCTGAAGTCGATAACCATTTCCTTTGTTTTGACCACGTTGAGGAGCAGGTTATTATCAGTACACCAGCTGCTGAGCTGTGCCACCTCCTCTCTGTACGGGGCTTCAGTGTCTCCGCTGATCAGGCCCACCACGGTCGTGTCATCAGCAAACTTGATGATGTGGTTTGAGCTGTGCGTTGCCACACAGTCATGGGTGAGGAGTGTGAACAACAACAGACTGAGCACGCAGCCCTGGGGAGCTCCTGTGCTCAGTACTGTTGTGCTGGATGTCTTGTTCCCGATCCTGACTGCTTGGGGTCTGCCTACCAGGAAGTCCAGGATCCAGTTCCGGAGTGTTGTGTTGAGTCCAAATTCACCTAGTTTTGTTATTAGCTGTTGAGGGATGATGGTGTTGAATGCTGAGCTGAAGTTGATGAACAGCATCCTAAAATATGTGTCCTTTTGGTCCAGGTGAGAGAGAGCCAGGTGGAGTGCAGTGTTGATGGCGTCGTCTGTGGAGCGGTTGGGGCGATATGCATACTGCATTGGGTCCAGTGTGGCTGGTAGCTGGGACTTGATGTGTCTCATTACTAGTCTTTCAAAGCACTTCATGATGGTGGATGTCAGTGCAACTGGGCAGTAGTCATTGAGACAAGTCACTGAGGGTTTCTTTGGGACGGGGATGATGGCGGTGGTCTTGAAGCAGGTGGGGACGATGGTGGTGGACAGGGAGATGTTGAAGACGTCAGTGAGGACATTGGACAGTTGATCTGCACACTCCCTCAGCACACGACCTGGTATCCCATCAGGCCAATACTAATAACCAAATTAAGCTCCCACATGGCAAAACATTATTATTTTATCATTTTATAGAGAATTTTAAAGTTTGTGATAGTTTATTTGTAGTTAATCTTTTTAAACAAATCTATTTATAATATTATTAATAATAATAATAATAATTATTATTATTATTGTTGTTATTATTATTATTATACCATACTATATTTAATCATATATTATTATCATAAAATAGAGTTGGTTTTGTTGTTTTGTTGGAAAAAACAATAAAAGTTTAAGTGACAAACAAACATCTTTTTTGGGAATTTCCATAAGTCTGAAATTAAGGTTATGACACAAGGCGGGGCCGGAGGCTGAACCCAAATGCACGACTCTTCACGGATCGATCAAAGAAAAGGTCTTTATTATGGTTCCGTACAAAAGATTCACTCTGACGAGGAATAAACAAAAAATCACTCTTACGAGGAATAAACAAAAAATCACTCTTACGAGGAATAAACAAAAAATCACTCTTACGAGGAATAAACAAAAAATCACTCTTACGAGGAATAAACAAAAAATCACTCTTACGAGGAATAAACAAAAAGTCACTCTTACGAGGAAAAATAACGAGGCAAAGGCCGACAAAACAAGACTGGGAACTTGAGCATGAGAGAACAAAACCTGGTAGTACTTGGAGCTGGGCGCTGGCTCTGACACATGGGACGTGACGAACTGGCACAGGACAAGGGGAGACACAGACAATATATAGGAGAGGTAACAGGGCACAGGTGGAAACAATCAGGGCAGGGGAAGGCAATCACTGTGGCGGGAAACACACAAGGGCAGGAAGCAAAGGTGCCTGAAACAAGAGGGAAGGGTCATTTCACAATAAAACAGGAAGTGCAGGACAAGACAACACGAGTGACAACTTAACATTTACGACGAGACATGACAGTACCCCCCCTTCTAGGGACGGCACCAGACGGCCCAGGCTCCTGAGGATGGCGGCGGTAAAAGTCATCTATGAGGCCCGGGTCCTCAATAAATCTGGAGGGTATCCAGGAGCGCTCCTCCGGACCGTAGCCCTCCCAGTCCACCAGGAACTGGCGTCCTCTGCCTCTGTTCCGGACTGCCAGTAGCTGCTTAACTGTGTATACTGGACCGCCGTCAATCATTCGGGGGGGTGGTGGGGGCTTGGCAGGAGGGACCATGGGGCTATCCTTAACTGGTTTCAGTCTCCCCACGTGGAAAGTGGGATGGACCCTGAGGGATCTGGGGAGACGAAGACGAACAGCAGCAGGGTTAATCATTTTTTCAACAGGGAAAGGACCAACAAACCTGGGAGCCAGCTTCCTGGACTCTACGTGGAGGGGCAGATCCCTGGTGGATAGCCAGACTTTCTGGCCAGGCTTGTAGACGGGCGCTGGGCAGCGCCTCCGATCAGCAGCCCTCTTCATCCGGGCCGAGGTTCGCAGGAGGGCCCTGCGGGCTGCTGCCCAGACCCGCCGGCAACGACGAACTAGGGCATGCGCCGACGGCACCGCTACCTCCTTCTCTGTGTCAGGAAACAGAGGAGGTTGGTAGCCGTAGGCGCCTTGGAATGGTGTCAGACCGGTGGCTGCGGTGGGGAGGGAGTTGTGGGCATACTCGACCCAAGCCAGGTGCTTACTCCAGGTTGCAGGGTTCTGGGAGATGAGGCAGCGGAGGCCAGTCTCCAACTCCTGGTTGAGGCGTTCAGTCTGTCCATTGGACTCGGGGTGGTACCCCGACGTGAGGCTAACTGTGGCCCCAATCAGCGCACAGAACTCAGACCAGAACCGTGATACAAACTGCGGGCCCCGGTCGGACACTATGTCTCTAGGGAGGCCATGTAGGCGAAAAACATGAGTTAGCATTATCTCCGCCGTCTCCTTGGCTGACGGCAACTTAGGCAAGGCAATGAAATGCACCAACTTGGAAAAACGGTCCACCACTGTCAATACAGTGGTGTTACCTTCAGATGAGGGAAGTCCCGTAACAAAGTCCAGTGAGATGTCCGACCAGGGCCGACTGGGAACTGGGAGAGGATGGAGCAATCCCATCTGAGGTCTCGAGGATGTCTTGTTCTGGGCGCAGACTCGACAGGCCTCCACATACTCCCGGACATCCTGTTCCATCGCAGGCCACCAGAAGCGTTGCCTGACGACAAACATAGTACGACTCACCCCTGGGTGGCAGGTAAGCAGGGAGGTGTGAGCCCAGTGAATCACCTGAGGTCGCAGGGGCGCTGGGACAAACAGCCGATTGGCTGGGCAACCACTAGGTGGCGGGCTCTCACCGTTGGCCTGCTTCACCTCAGCTTCTATCTGCCAATTCACCGCCCCTACCACACGTTTCAGTGGCAGGATGGGCTCGGGGACCTTGGCAACAGGCTCGGGGTCATAAAGGCGAGAGAGGGCGTCTGGCTTGGTGTTCTTGGACCCCGGCCTGTAGGACAAGACAAAATCAAAACGGTTAAAAAACAATGTCCATCTAGCTTGACGTGCGTTTAGGCGTTTAGCCTTCCTAATATACTCTAAGTTCTTGTGGTCCGTCCAGACGAGGAATGGTTGTTGAGCTCCCTCCAGCCAATGTCGCCACTCCTCCAGGGCCACCTTCACCGCCAGTAGCTCCCGATTCCCGACGTCGTAGTTGCGCTCCGCTGATGAGAGCCGCCTGGAAAGATAGGCGCAGGGGTGCATCTTCTGGTCCTTCTCTGACCGCTGCGATAAAACAGCCCCCACTCCTTCACTGGAGGCATCCACCTCCACCACAAACTGACGATTTGGGTCAGGCATTGTGAGAATGGGTGCTGTCGTGAACATGGCAATCAATCTCCTGAATGCCTGGTCAGCCTCAGGGGACCACTGGAAGGGTGTCAGAGGAGATGTTAATGCATGGAGTGGTGCCGCTATTGCGCTGAAGTTTCTGATGAACCGCCTATAGAAGTTAGCAAACCCCAGAAATTGCTGAACCTTCTTGCGGCTATCAGGAGTTGGCCATTGAGCCACAGCGCTAACTTTAGCCGGGTCCATCCGTATCTGTCCCGAGGCTACAATAAAGCCAAGGAACGATACTGTATCGGCATGAAAATCACATTTCTCTGCTTTAACATATAGCTGGTTCTCCAGCAAGCGCTGGAGAACCAGTCTGACATGATGGACATGAGTATGCTGATCAGGGGAAAAGATCAAAATGTCGTCCAAGTACACAAACACAAACAAATTCAAAAATTCACGGAGGACATCATTAATAAAAGCCTGAAATACTGCAGGGGCGTTGGCTAGTCCAAATGGCATGACTAGGTATTCATAGTGCCCTGATGGTGTGTTAAACCCAGTCTTCCACTCATCCCCCTCTCTAATCCGAACCAGGTGGTAAGCGTTTCTTAAGTCTAGCTTCGTGAATATCTTTGCTGACTGAAGCTGTTCAAACGCGGAGGCCATAAGGGGCAGAGGGTAGCGGTTCTTAACCGTAATGGCATTAAGGGGGCTATAGTCTATGCAGGGACGGAGCGAGCCGTCTTTCTTCCCCACAAAAAAGAAACCGGCTCCCGCAGGAGATGACGAGGGACGAATAAGGCCCGCCTTGAGTGAGGTGTCAATATACTCCTTCATGGCCTTTTTCTCGGGACCCGAAATGGCATAAAGTCTCCCCTTAGGAATCGGAGCACCTGGAATTAAGTCAATGGCACAGTCATACGGTCTGTGGGGAGGCAAGGACGCAGCCTTGCTTTTGCTGAATACCTCCCCCAAGTCATGGTAGTCCACGGGTACAGTTGCTAGGTCTGGTTCTTCCCCAGGAGATGGGTCTGCCCCTCTAGTATAGACCTGACCTATTGCCCGTCTCTGACCCGCGGCTAAACAGTTCTCCACACAATTCTCTCCCCAGGCTGTGATAATTCCGGTCTCCCACTTAACATGGGGGTTGTGCCTAGACAGCCATGGGTATCCGAGAACCATTGGGTGCCGAGCAGAGTTAAAAAGGTAAAAAGACATCTGTTCATGGTGGTCGCCAACCTGAACATGGAGTGGTTCAGTCTTATGGGTTATTCTAGAAATAAAACGGCCATCAAGGGCAGTGGCTTCCAGAGGCTGGGATAGCAATTCAGTCTTGACTTGCCACTTGCGGGCCAAATCCCAGTCTAACAGGCTTTCGTCAGCCCCTGAATCAATTAGAGCCCCTACTGAATTAGTGCGACCCGTCAGGGTTACCTGGACAGTCGTCAGTGCGCGAGGGGGAGTTTCTGGCGTAGACAGCTGTCGCCCCCGAGTGCCTCCTCTCCCTGCTGGGCGCCCACCTTTCACCGGACATGCAGCCAGCAGATGTCCAGTCTCTCCACAGTAAAAACATCTGCCCTCCAGTAACCGGCGCCGTCGCTCCTCTCTGGACAGCCTTGCCCGCCCCAACTGCATCGGCTCCTCCCTGGGCTCCGGGGGTGCTGCAACCTGTGGAGAAAAATGTGACAGCGTGGCGGGTTGAGCAGCTATCCGGTGGTGAGAAGGTGTCCCGGTCTCCCTCTCCCAGTCCCTCAGCCGATTGCCCGTCCGGATGGCTAGGGCGATGAGGGAGTCCAGGTCTGTGGGTAAATCCAGGGGGATTAGTAGGCTCCGAACGGAGGCAGCGAGCCCCGTCAAAAACGTGTCCCGTAGGGCCGCTTCGTTCCACTCGCTGTCGGCAGCTATGGTGCGAAAGCGGATGGCGTAGTCGGCCACCGTGCGACTGCCTTGCTTTATCGTACTGAGCTCTCTTGCCGCCTCCCTCCCTGGTACTGTACGGTTGAAGATCTTCCTTAAGGAGTCTTTAAAAGAATCTATGGAGGAGCAAATCGACGCTCCTCGAGCCCACTCTGCGGTCGCCCATGCCGCCGCTCGTCCCGTAAGGTGGGAAATCATAAAAGCCACCTTGGCTGAGTCTGTCGGGAAAGCTGAGTGCTGGAGTTCATAGTGTAGCTCGCATTGCACGATAAACGATCTACAGGTGTCACCTTCTCCGGAGAACTTCTCTGGCGGGGCTAGCCGGAGCGAGGCTGAAGGTGATCCAGGTGAAGCAGGAGTAGCGGAAGAGTTCGGGGGTGGAGAAGGTTCAGGCTGTGATTGAGGAAGGGCCTGCTTGATCTGCAGGGCTAACTCCCTCATCTCCGTGGTCATGGCTGCCTGAAAACTGTCCTGGCTGTGGGCCAACCCTTGCAACCCTCGGGCAAGGGAGGTCAGGTGTTCCTCCTGCCTCGTTAGTCGTGCTTCCTGGGAGTGGACCGCTGTGGTCAGCTGGTTGGAGTCGGCTGGGTTCATGGCTGGCCAGTTCGTACTGACACAAGGCGGGGCCGGAGGCTGAACCCAAATGCACGACTCTTCACGGATCGATCAAAGAAAAGGTCTTTATTATGGTTCCGTACAAAAGATTCACTCTGACGAGGAATAAACAAAAAATCACTCTTACGAGGAATAAACAAAAAATCACTCTTACGAGGAATAAACAAAAAATCACTCTTACGAGGAATAAACAAAAAATCACTCTTACGAGGAATAAACAAAAAATCACTCTTACGAGGAATAAACAAAAAATCACTCTTACGAGGAATAAACAAAAAGTCACTCTTACGAGGAAAAATAACGAGGCAAAGGCCGACAAAACAAGACTGGGAACTTGAGCATGAGAGAACAAAACCTGGTAGTACTTGGAGCTGGGCGCTGGCTCTGACACATGGGACGTGACGAACTGGCACAGGACAAGGGGAGACACAGACAATATATAGGAGAGGTAACAGGGCACAGGTGGAAACAATCAGGGCAGGGGAAGGCAATCACTGTGGCGGGAAACACACAAGGGCAGGAAGCAAAGGTGCCTGAAACAAGAGGGAAGGGTCATTTCACAATAAAACAGGAAGTGCAGGACAAGACAACACGAGTGACAACTTAACATTTACGACGAGACATGACAGGTTATTTTTATTTGCTGCCTATAAACACCTTATTGTTGTTCCATACATAGGCTTAACAAATATTTTCTAATCAGAGATAGTATTACTTTTTTCCTTAGTAAATGTACTGAATTTAACTTGTTGAATTGCAGTGTCTCATCCTCATTTAATTGTCTTTACTGCAAAGGAAGAGTGTAATTTTTTTCTGTTTAAGACATGTCAAATCTTTTTTGCTTATTGCCACATTATAAGCCTGGAAAATATAAAATACTTGGAACATAGCATCTGTTTAGAGTATTAATCACAACATCATGAAGATGCAGAGATGTGATAAAGATGACTCATGGCTTCTTGTCAATGAACAGAACAATAAAAGTAATGTTTCTTTCCTAGGGCTAAAAAATGGAAAGGGCTAAGAAACAAAGGAAAAGAAACTCCACTCACTCCATTAAAATATTAGTCTAAGTTATTTTGATGAAAGTGAGTTTTTGTGAAAAATCATCTTTTGATGTTGCTACCATGTAAGTGGTAAAATCACCTTAATCCTGACTTAAAAGTGTTATACTCTTTATGCTCTACAGTATAGGGCAATGGCCATTTTACTCAGGCCATTTTTTTTCCAAACTCAAAGTTTTTGGCCCAGGTCAGTATGAAACACCAATTCACAAATATTTCCTGATGAAGCAAGGTAATCTGTGGTACAGAAGAAGCTTAAAATGATTCTTGAATCAATTTCTGCAGGTAAGTGATAAATGCTTTGGGTATACTTTAATAGTAATTTAATACAAAGTTCCAGGATCTTCAGTCCATTAAACATGTGACATCACCTCACATGAGTTACATTGAAAAAGAAGGACAGGACTCAAAGAAGACCTGGGAAAGTAACTAAAAGGGGATGTGACATTTGTTTGACAGAACAAATTGTCCTGAGTCAATTTGTCCTTTAATGTTAATAACTGACAAAAAACATTCTATGTATGTCCACAGTCTTTCCCTGTTAATACCTTTTAAACTGAAACAGTTAATAAATATAATATTCTCTCCGTTTGAAAAAGTTTTCTCGAAAACTTAAAAACCGACACCATCATATTATTCTGTCTAAATATATATTTTTAAAACATATATGCTGAACTGGGCGACACGGTGGTGCGGTGGGTAGCACTGTTGCCTCACAGCAAGAAGGTCGCAGGTTCAAGACCCGCCTTGGGCCTGGGTCTGGGGCCTTTCTGTGTGGAGTTTGCATGTTCTCCCCGTGTCTGCGTGGGTTTTCACCGGGTACTCCGGTTTCCTCCCACAATACAAAAAACATGCTCAGGTTAATTGGTAAACTCTAAATTGCCCATAGGTGTGAGTGTGAGAGTGAATGGTGTGTGAATGGTGTGTGTGCCCCACGATTGGCTGGCGACCATCTGGGGTGTATCCCTGCCTCTCGCCTTAACGCGCTGGGATAGGCTCCAGCAGACCCCTGCGACCCCGAAAGGGAATAAGCGGGATAGACAATGGATGGATGGATGGATATGCTGAACTGAGTGCAACAAGCGGCATAGTGGTACCCAGCATCCATCCCTCCTTTGCATCCCTAGATGTTCAGCAACCCTTCCCCCCACCTCACTTATCTCTGATGTCAGATAATTTGTCAGGATCAATTAATTTCTGTGGTGCACATTTTCACATCGTATTCAGGCATCCGTCACCATCTCTATTCAATTTTCATCAACGTCTAATGAATCCCCATCTCCTGTAAGGCTGAGGATGCTCTTGGCCTTAGCTGAGTTGTAAAATTGAGCCGATTGCGTATGAACAGGATGCAGTTGCTATGGTTGCAACAATTTGGCTTGGAGAACTGCACAGAGGCAACAGCATTGGCTGAAGGTCTCAGGACTTGGATATTTCAACTTTGCATTAGTTTTTTTTGGGATGCAACTAACAACTATTCTGATAGTCCTTAGGTGACTGGTTCATTAAATTTTTTTATTTTTTTTTAAGATGGCGCCACAGTAGGCAGCCTGTTACGCAGCTCTCTAGCCTTTCTTTCCCTTTTCTGGTTTATTTGTTTTATTTCAAGTTCTTTTTTTGCTTAATTTTGATTTTAATTTGCGACAAGAATGGACCCGAGTAGTCTGCTGAGAGGAGTAGCCTTCTTTCTACTCCTATCGGGACTTTTCACCGCCGCATCTGGTGATAACGTGAGCCAGTCCATCGTCTACAGCCGGGATCAGCTGTTGGCGCTACAGGACAGGGTACTCCCAGAGGAGCGACCCGGGATTCCGAAGGAATTACGGCGTCGGAGGAGAGGATGCAGGGCTGGAGCGAAGTACCGGGAGAGGAGAAGGCGGTACAAACCCAGCGTTCCGTCTGTGGTAATGGGTAACGTAAGATCTTTACCCAACAAGATGGAAGAGCTGACGGCGCTAACCAGACTGCAGTGGGAGTTTAAGCAGAGCAGCCTCCTACTGTTCACGGAGACCTGGCTCACGGACAACACACCGGACTCCGTCGTAACTTTGGACGGCTTTCAACTGGTGAGAGCGGACCGAAACGCGAGGGAAAGCGGTAAGAGGAGAGGAGGGGGACTGGCAATTTATGTGAATGAGAGATGGTGTAACCCAGGACACATTACGGTGAAGGAGCAGCGCTGTACCAAAGACATTGAACTGTTAGCGGTTAGCGCTCGGCCATATCACCTGGCCCGGGAGTTCTCGCATGTTATCGTACTAACTGTCTACATCTCACCATCGGCAGATGCTAAGGTAGCCTGCGAGGACATCCACACCACTGTCTCTCAGTTACAGACGGCACATCCACAGTCCCTCATTATTATCTCTGGGGACATCAATCATGCCTCACTCTCCACCACCTTCCCTAACTTCACCCAGTACGTTGACTGCCATACCAGGGACAATAAAACTCTGGACTTGCTGTTTGCCAACACAAAGGAGGCTTACAGCTCATCACCCCTCCCCCCACTTGGCTGTTCAGACCACAACCTGGTCCTCCTCCAACCCACCTACATCCCCTTAGTGAGGAAGACCCCTCCCACCAAGAAGGTGATCAGGCTGTGGTCTGAGGACTGCAGTGAGGCCCTGAGAGACTGCTTTGAATGTACAGACTGGCAAGAACTCTGCAGGCCACACGGTGAGGACATCAACAGCCTCACCCACTGCATCACGGACTACATCAACTTCTGTGTGGAGAACACTGTGCTGACCAAGAAGGTACGGTGTTTCTCCAACAACAAACCATGGGTGTCCCCAGAGTTAAAGGCCCTGCTTAATGAAAAGAAGAGGGCCTTCTGGTCGGGGGACAAAGTGGAACTGAGGAGAGTGCAGAGGGAACTAAAATATAAAATCAGGAGTGACAAGGAGAGTTTCAGGAGGAAGATGGAGGAGCAGCTCCAATCAAACAATGTCCGAGAGGTCTGGAGAAGCATGAACAAGATCTCTGGTCACCTCAAGGACAATGGAGGAGTAGCAGTGTCCACCGACCGGGGGTGGGCCAATGAATTGAATCTGTTTTTTAATAGATTCGATTCTGGACCAACAACCTCCCCCACCCCCCAGCTTCCATCAACCCCCCTCCGTGTGCTGTCCCCCCCCTCTCCCCCCTCTTCTGGCGCTGTGCTGTTGCCTGGTGCACTCTCCTCGTTCCATCCCACCACACCCCCTTTACACCTACCCACATCAGAGCCAGCCCCACCCCCCACCCCATTACACCTACCAACAACAAAGCCAACCCTTCCCCCCACCCCGGATCAGCCACAGATCTGCCTCACAGCTGATCAGGTGAGAAGTCAGCTAAAGAGGACAAAGGTCAGGAAGGCAGCAGGTCCAGACGGAATCAGCTCCAGATTGCTCAGGGACTGTGCAGACCAGCTTTGTCAGGTGGTCCTGCACATCTTTAACCTGAGTCTGAACCTGGAGAGGGTTCCTGAACTGTGGAAGACTTCCTGCGTAGTTCCAGTGCCTAAGATCGCACGGCCCAGGGAGCCCAACCACTACAGACCTGTAGCCCTGACTTCTCACCTGATGAAGGCCTTGGAGAGGCTCATTCTGCACCACCTTCGCCCACTGGTGAGCTCAGCACTGGACCCTCTGCAGTTCGCCTACCGGCCCGGCATCAGTGTGGATGACGCTGTCATCTATCTGCTGCACCAATCTCTCTCCCACCTGGAACAAGCGGCGAGCACGGTGAGGATCATGTTTTTTGACTTCTCCAGTGCTTTTAACACCATCCAGCCTGCACTGCTGAAAGGGAAGCTGGAGGGAGCCGGAGTGGATGAGCAGCTGACGGCCTGGACCATCGACTACCTCACCAACAGACCACAGTATGTCAGGCTTCATGACTGTGTGTCTGAGGTGGTAGTCTGCAGCACGGGGGCGCCACAGGGTACAGTGCTCTCACCCTTTCTGTTTAGTCTGTACACCTCAGACTTCACCTACAACTCGGACAACTGCCACCTACAGAAGTTCTCAGATGATACGGCCATCATCGGGTGTGTAACAGATGGGAACGACCAGGAGTACAGGGGGGTCATCAATGACTTTGTCAGCTGGTGTGAGATCAACGCTCTCCAAATCAACGCCAGCAAGACAAAGGAGATGGTAGTGGACTTCAGGAGGAAGCCCCCCCCCACCACACCGGTGAGCATCCAGGGAAAAGACATTGAGACAGTGGTCTCTTACAAATACCTGGGTGTTCACCTGAACAATAAACTGGACTGGACCACAAACACTGATGTCCTGTACAAGAAGGGCCAGAGTCGACTTCACCTGCTGAGGAGACTAAGGTCCTTTGGTGTGTGCAGGACTCTGTTGAAGACCTTCTACGACTCCGTCGTAGCATCTGCCCTGTTCTACGCAGTAGTCTGCTGGGGGGGCGGATGCTCAGACAGGGACAGGAGGAAAATTGACAAACTGGTACGGAAGTCTAGCTCTGTACTAGGATGTCCTCTGGAGTCGGTGGTGGTGGTGGGAGAGAGGAGGATGTTAGCAAAGCTGACATCCATCATGGACAACCCCCATCACCCTCTGCATGGGGTAGTGGGTGCGCTGAGCAGCTCCTTCAGCCAGAGACTCAAACACCCTCGCTGCAAGAAGGAGCGCTTTCGCAGATCATTCATCCCGACAGCAATAAGACTCTATAACATAACATAAACATAAACCTCACTGTAGTCACTGTCACTTTTTCACTGGTCACTTTTTTCTCTTCACACACACCCTGCACCTTAAGTGTGCATTAGCTATGTATGTGTACATGTGGGTATGTGCGTGGATATGTATGTCCATATATATATATGCAAATATGTGTGTATGTGTATGTATGTAGGTATGTACGTCCATGTATGTATGTATATATGCGTTGCTTATGCATACTTTTTCTTTTTCTTACTATTTATTAGCATTTTCTCTCCATTCTGTCGATAATGCATACTGTGTATGCGGATTAACAAATTCTGCGAATTTGTACATTGTGTTGTGTGTTTTTTATTTTTTATAGTTTTTTTTATCTTCTTCAACTTTATTTTACTTTTTCTTTATCTGTAACACACAAATTTCCCCGTTGTGGGATCAATAAAGTTTATCTATTCTATTCTATTATATTCTAAAGGAAGTAAAATGTCAATCAGTGTTCCTGAAGCTGAAGATTTAAACTGAAATTACTTCTTTTTTGTGAAAACCAACAACCTAAAGATCATCACTGTTCACTATTATAGAAGAATAAAGAAAAACTTCTTCTTAAAAAATATTCTAGTCATTATCAAAATACTTGGTGATCAATGAAATAGTTAGCACCTAAACAATAATTTGATTAACTTTTGAATCTCTAATGGAATTGTTTTTATAGATTTGATTAGATATTGTGTTTGCATATATCAACTATTATGATAGTCAATTATTCGAATGATTAGTGAAATAATCGTTTAGGTGACCGGTTTATAAAATGGTGTAAAAAAAACACTATTTCACAGAGTTAAAGATTTAACCTAAAACATCCGGACTATAGATTCACAACCCAAAGATCATCACTTTACTATTATAGAAGACTACTGTCAACTAATTATTCCAGCTTTAACAAATATAACCCAAGAAAAGTGATTGATATGGGACTTTTAAGTGATTTTCTGTTTTGTGTAGAATAAAACATTTTGCACTTAATGTAGAGTGTAGATCTCTGCCAAGAATATGGCCAGGCTATGCAGATGCCGGATATTATCAACAAAAATGCCCCAAATGTTTGAACGTCAATTTACTTCAATGTTACCAAGCAACAAAAAATGATTTCTTCATTACCAAAGTTTAATCATCTGCTCATGGTACATTCCCGACACTCGCTGAAGGTTTGTTGAAAATCAGGGTCAAAGTTTCAAGTTGTCTTGCTAACAGAAAGACAAACATAACCTCTGGATTGAATGCTGGTTCATTCACCCACATTTTGCAGATTTCAAAGCAAGACCCAATTATCAACTGCTTTTTCTATGCAAGTTGATTTGGAAGCCACAGTGGTTAATTTTCATACCACACTGACAACCACCTCACTCATCATTGTTAATCGCTACCAGTATGAATACTTGAATGACAGTTGTGGGATTCAAATTCACACTTTCTGGGAGCCTGGAGCCTTAATTCCATTACTTAGGCCACTCAGCCACACTACTGGTTGGGGAGACTATGTTCACAGCTTCTGTAAAAAATCTATCAAATATTTTAAAGCAGGCAGCCAAGGTCTGCAAGAGCACATAATGCATTAGCTGCTCGAAACATAATTATGGTGTCCACTATAGGAGAAAAGTAGCAGGACATCTCTGTTAAGGCAGTTGTGCCAATGAGGCCATGATAAGATACAGGCCCCCGTGGAGTCTTCACAATCAACAACATGAACAATTAGTATTGTGGGCCCAGCACACTTCCACTGTGCACTGCTGCTGTTAGTTAGTGCTTTTGGCCTTGCACGTGTATCAAATGTATCCAAAAAAAACTTCTGTAGATGCCTTTGGAATTTGTGCTAAATCAGAGGACACGAGACAGTTGTTGAGTCATTTTTATAGTTTACGGTTTTAAACGGCTAACAGAGAGATGCAGTAATGCAGTGAGGATCTCTTCATTATAATGTGAGCAGAACACAGTCTAGAAATAATTTGAGATCTTCCAAGAAACATAAATTGAACTTCATCCTGAAGGTCACATTCCAGCACTTGGTGAAGAGAATCTCCAGGAGAATACCAGGAGCTAAAGCTGGCAGTGGTGTAACCCACATCTGCATAGAGACTGGAGACTAAATCCACACCTTAGACCACTCAATAACTCAGTAATTTAAATATTATGGTATTTTTAGTTTTTCTGTATTCAAATTTCTGGTGTTTTTTTACTTTTAGCTTTTCAATTTTAAACATACCAAACTTTCTCATATATTGATTATTGAATTAATTAGTTGCTTGAATCAAGAAAAAATCTTTAGAAAAAAAAGTAGAATTAGATTAAAGTTTCTGACAAATATTTGAGAAAAAAAATAATAGTTGGCAAATTGTTTATTAGTTGGTGACTAATCGATTAAATGACTAATTCTTACAGATCTAATCTACAACTGAAATGGATTCATGTTTGTTCTTTTGGCAATATACAGCAAGTACAACTGCAGCAGAGGATTGTCTGCTGTTTTTCTTTTCTGACTTTAGCTTAGTTCTTTTTTAAATTTTATTTTCTTATTATTCAGTCACAATGTACCCTTGAGATCCACTGTATATCTCATTTTTTTATATAGTCCTGCACAAACCGTGGGTGATGAGCAAGGAACATACAGTAAATGAAAGGCAAAAAGGGAAACTGAAAGCCATTGAAGCACAGATAAATGCACAAGATGGGAGGAATAATAATCTCTGATATAACTTCTGTGCAATCCCACCACTTCTCTAACCTCAGTCAGTTTACTGGGAAATCAAAGTTGAAGAATGATATTTGTTCAGTTTGCTCTGGAAAAAGCAAAAACAGAAAAGAAGTAGCAAGAAGCTACATAAAGTAATGGCAATATCAGACTTGCTTTGTTACAGGTGTTTGACAGGTGATACTTGACAACATAATAAAAGGGTTTGATGTGTGTGTTGTTCATAGAGGTCCATATGAACAGGGGACACACTCTCACATGACTTATGTCTGGGATATAAAGGATAATTCATCATCTGGCTCGAACACTTACAAGGGTTAAGAGTCAGCGTAGGAAAGAGCTTAGTGGTTATGTAAGTTATCATAAATAACAGCAACAGCAGCAAAATGAAAAGCTGATCTGTAATGTCTGTTTTTTCCAAGGTTGCATTCTGTTTTACACACAGCAACCTCCATTTTCTTTGTCACGCACTAGATTGAAAATCAACATTTTATTCTGTAACCAACTCGCTTACCTCTACAGCGTGCGAGCACATACACGCACACATAACACACACAGACACACACACACACACACAATAAGTTCAGCTTTGGCAAAACTGAGTACAACACAAAATTATGTTTTTGAGGGAGTCTTTCACATTTTCTCTGAGTTTAAAGGTGCAGTGTGTAAGATTTCATGGTGTTTAGGAGCAGCTAATGGAACTTATTTGGCAGAAATAAAATCTAATATTCATGAGAGTTTTAATTATCAATTTTATAATTGAAGTTTAGAACAGTCAGAATCAGATCTAATATAATCTTCTTCCCCCTCATCTGAGATTTAAATCAGGGTTTATATATTTCATTTTGATTCCATTGTTTCTTCTTCTCTATCTACGGAACCTTCTTACCCTGTGTCTTGTGTAGGACTTACTGCAACCAATCACAGAGCTAGAAAAAAAAGCTGCCACAATTAATTGATTAATCAATTAGTTGCCATCTATTATATTAATTCAATATTAATTGGTTGACTCTTCAGCTTTAGGAAATACTGATCCACATCTTACACTATTTTATAAACCAAACATCTAATAACTAACTAACTAAGGGGTAGGTAATATGTTTGTTTGATGTATGTTTACAATTTAAATGCTATAAGTAACACTATTAAACTTAAAATACAAAAATATGAAAACAAAAAATGATAAAGATAAATACAATAAATAAATGAATACTTTAAAACACAAATATAAAAAATACTAAAAAAAATTGAAATATTCAATTTGTTGAGTTGAGTTATTTTTAAGAAGTAAATGTCCACCGTAAATTCTCTGCTTCCAGTTTTACTTCTCTGATTTCGTGGTTACATTAGTCTTCTATAATAGTAAACTGATGATCTTTGGTTTGTTGACTGTTGATCTGGACAAAAAAGACATTTGAGGTCAAATCTTCAGTTTCAGGAAACAGTGAATGCCATTTCACACCTTTTTATCAATCAATCCATCAAACAACTGATCGATTCATCTCAAATCTGTCGTTGGTTGTAGCACTAAGAGCTAACATGGACAATTGGGACAAAATATGAAACAGGGTTTCATTGACACTGTGAACCTGATGTGTGAATGAATATTGAATAATCTAATCAAAATGTTGAGCAGCCTAATCCAATTCCATTGGCAAAATCCAATTCAAACTCTATTGTATACAAGACTTTACCACAATGATAACAAACAACAAAAGAATTCAAAGTGATTCACAATCCAAGATCTTTAGGATCATTGCAAAAATGTCATCATCTGCTAATGGTACCTTACCCAACATTCAAAGAAATTTGGCAAAACTTTTTGAGGTATCTTGTGAAAAAACAGACAAACAAAAGTTGGCTTAAAAAATAACCAAAGAACAGAAGAACTACAAACTTTTTCTGTTAATACACCAAATAAATACACAAAACATCTGTTTTAAATCATGTCCTTCTCTCTGTCTCTCTCCATAGCTTTGTTTCTTTCAAAATTTATTATAACTTTAGTGTGTGAAATGTGCAAAAGCAAATGCCAATTGATGCCTGTTAGTCATTGTTAAGCGATTATTGGGAGAGGGTGATTTCGCCATGAGAGAACATCATAAGAGAGCATGAACGTATACATGACAACAGTTGACACTCAGCTGACACAAACAGCTGATATAGAACATTAGCTATAATTCTTTAAGCATTTAATGCTACAAAACCATGCTGAAGAGAAGAAAAATAAGATGTTTAATGATACGAGTTCTGTACAGATCACCAAGTAAATGGACTACATATGTATAGTACCTTTATAGTCATTTAATCAACTCAAAGCGCTTTGAGTGTTCATTCATACACTTTCACACATTGTTGGCATTCACACATTATCGGCACCTCGTATGGCTGACAGAAAAGGTGCCGCCCGCACATCAGGAAGCTAATAATTGACAAACTGCAGAGCTCAGAGCAGCCGGGAATTGAGCCAACAACCCACCAACCAGTGGATGCTCTACCTCTGAGGCACAGCAACCCATTTTGCAAAACATGTTTTCGTAGCTAAAAGCCACATCTCCCTCACTGTCCGTCCGTCCGTCCCTCTCTCTCTCTCTATATATATATATATATATATATATACACATACATATACATATAGGCAAGGCAAGGCAAGTTTATTTGTAGAGCACAATTCATACACAGGGCAATTCAAAGTGCTTTACAGTTACACAAAATCACAAAAGGAGAGCAAAACATACATAAAATCACAAAAGGAAAATCATAAAACATAGAATTCATCATTAATTTAAAAAAGAGTGAAGAGTGTAGATAAGATACTTTCAGTTTTCATATGCACGGTTAAACAGAACTGTTTTCAGCCTGGTCTTAAACATTGTCAGCGTTGAGGCCTGTCTCACATTCTCTGGAAGACTGTTCCAGATTTTAGCTGCAGAAAACTGGAATGTAGCTTCACCATGTTTAGTCCTGACTCTGGGCACCTGCAGGAGACCAGTCCCTGAGGTTCTCAGGGTCCTAGATGGCTCGTATGGCTCTTACATGTCATAGATGTATTTTGGTGCTAGACCATGAAGAGACTTGTACACAAGTAAAGCTGTTTTAAAGTCTATTCTCTGAGTGACAGGAAGCCAGTGCAGAGACATGAGCACTGGACTAATATGGTCATATTTTCTGGTTCTGGTCAGGACTCGAGCTGCAGCGTTCTGAATGTTCTGTAGTTGTTTAACAGCTCGTTTAGAGAGACCAGTGAGCAGGCCATTGCAGTAGTCTAACCTGCTGGAGACAAATGCATGGATCAGTCTCTCCAAGTCTGGTTTAGACACTATATTTTTGATTTTGGCAATGTTTTTTAGATGGTAAAAGGGCTGTTGATATTGTTGACTTTATGTGGCTGTGAAAGTTCAGGTCTGAGTCCATTAGCACCCCTAGATTTCTAATATATATATATTTCTAGATTTTCTCTATATATATACACATATATATATATATATATATATATATATACATATATATATACACATACATATATATATAAACACATACACATACATATATATATATATAAAAAAAAATTCCCTGCTCACCCTTCCACGGGTGGTCTCATCCACTTTCCAAGCTCGGGTCCTCTACCAGAGGCCAGGGAGCTTGAGGGTTCTGCGCAGTATCCTTGCTGTTCCAAGGACTGCGCTTTTCTGAACTGAGATGTCTGATGTTTTTCCAGGGATCTGTTGTAGCCACTCCTCCATTTTGGGGGTCACTGCTCCGAGTGCTCCGATCACCACGGGCACCACTGTTGTCTTCACCTTCCAAGCCTTCTCCAGCTCTTCTCTGAGCCCTTGATACTTTTCCAGTTTCTCGTGCTCCTTTTTCCTGATGTTGCCATCACTTGGTATTGCCACATCCACCACCACGGCTTTCCTCTGCTCTTTATCCACCACCACAATGTCTGGTTGGTTTGCCATTACCATTTTATCAGTCTGGATCTGGAAGTCCCACAGGATCTTAGCTCGGTCATTCTCTACCACCTTTGGAGGTGTTTCCCACTTTGACCTTGGGGTTGCCAGCCCATACTCTGCACAGATGTTCCTGTACACTATTCCAGCCACTTGGTTATGGCGTTCCATGTATGCTTTACCTGCCAGCATCTTACATCCTGCAGTTATGTGCTGGATTGTCTCAGGGGCCTCCTTGCACAACCTACACCTTGGGTCCTGTCTGGTGTGGTAGATCTGGGCCTCTATTGCTATGGTGCTCAGGGCCTGTTCCTGTGCAGCCAGGATGAGTGCCTCTGTGCTGTCCTTCAGTCCAGCCCTTTCGAGCCACTGGTAGGATTTCTATATAGGATTTCTAGATATCAGCCACTTCAGTTATGTTCCGGTGGTACATCCCGTGTAGGGGCTTGTCCTCCCATGATGGTCCCTCCTCCAGCACCTCATCCTCTGTTCTCCATTGTCTGAGACATTCACTGAGCACGTCATCTGTTGGGGCCTTGTCCTTGATGTACTTGAGGATCTTGGACGTTTCGTCCTGGATAGTGGCTCTCACGCTGACTAATCCTCGGCCTCCTTCCTTACGGCTAGCGTACAGTCTCAGGGTGCTGGATTTGGGGTGGAATCCTCCATGCATGGTGAGGAGCTTTCGTGTCTTAACGTCTGTGGTCTGTATTTCTTCTTTTGGCCACCTTATTATTCCTGCAGGATATCTGATCACTGGCAGGGCGTAGCTGTTTATTGCCCTGGTCTTGTTCTTACCATTGAGCTGGCTCCTTAGGACTTGCCTTACTCTTTGGAGGTATTTGGCTGTTGCCGCTTTCCTTGTTACAGCTTCAAGGTTACCATTTGCCTGTGGTATCCCCAGGTACTTGTAACTGTCCCCAATGTCTGCTATTGTTCCTTCTGGGAGTGAGACCCCTTCTGTGTGGAATACCTTCCCTCTCTTTGTCACCATCCTGCTACACTTCTCCAGTCCGAATGACATCCCAATGTCTGTGCTGTAGATCCTGGTGGTGTGGATCAGTGAGTCGATGTCTCGCTCGCTCTTAACGTACAGCTTGATGTCATCCATGTAGAGGAGGTGACTTATGGTTGCCCCATTTCTGAGTCGGTATCCATAGCCAGTCTTGTTGATTATTTGGCTGAGGGGGTTCAGACCTATGCAGTGGGGAAAGAGCGTCTCCTTGGTATATGCCACATTTGATGGCGAATTGTGCAAGTGGCTTCCCATTGGCCTCAAGGGTGGTCTTCCACAACCTCATTGAGTTTGCAATGAAGGCCCTTAGAGTTCTGTTGACATTGTACAGCTCCAGGCTTTCAGTGATCCATGTGTGTGGCATTGAGTCATAGGCTTTCTGGTAATCAATCCAGGCTGTGCACAGGTTGGTGTGTCGGGCTCTGCAGTCTTGGGCGACTGTTCTGTCAACCAGGAGTTGGTGTTTGGCTCCTCTGGTATCTTTGCCAATGCCCTTCTGTGCTTCGCTCATGTATTGATCCATGTGCCCACTTATCTTAGCCGCAATGATGCCTGACATGAGCTTCCATGTTGTGGAGAGACAGGTTATTGGCCGATAGTTGGATGGGACTGCACCCTTTGAGGGATCCTTCAGGATCAGGATCGTTCGCCCTTTGGTTAGCCATTCAGGGTGAGTCCCATCCCTTAGCAGCTGGTTCATTTGTGCTGCTAGGCGATCATGGAGTGCAGTGAGTTTCTTAAGCCAGTATGTGTGAATCCTGTCAGGGCCCGGTGCTGTCCAGTTTTTCATACCTGAGACTCTTTCTTGGATATCGGTTTATTCGTCTGGCTTCATTCTCGTGTGTGTACCTCTTCAGGCGGCTGGCCAAGGCTTGGAGCCTTTGTTTGGCAGTTTCGAGTGCTTCAGGTATGGGCATCTGTCTGTACCTCTTGGGCACTGGTCTTTTCATTGCACCTCTCTGGGCCTCTGTCAGTTGGCTCACTTCACTCCGTGTTGCCTTGATTTTAGCCTCCAACCTTCGTTTCCATGGTGGGTATTGTTTCTCATGGCTTCCATGGTTGCTCTTATAGCCAAGCATCTCTAGGATCACTGCTGCCGAAGTGTATATCAGCTCATTGGTTTCAGTGATTGTTGTGGTAGGGATCGCTCTCAATGCTGCATTCACATCTTCCAAGAGACCTTCAGATGGTACTTCACTTAGCCGTTGTAAGTGGCATCGGGGTTGCCTTGTGTTCATCCTCGCCATGATCTTATCTTTCAGGTCAGTCACTGCCTCGTTCAGCGTGCTCGCCCTTGTTGGGGTTGTGTTCCCAATCTCTGATTGGGGAGTCCAGCTGGTTATATATATATATACACACATACATATATATATAATATATATATATACATATATATAATATATATATATACATATATATATATATATATATATATATATATATGAGTGTGCATGTGCAGTGTGTTCAGCTTTCTCATTGTGAATCTATCAGTCTGTCTCGTCTGGGTGAATTGGTGGACTTGGACTTGTCTCAACACCCTCACACACAAACACACACACATACACACACAGACACACACACACACACACACACACACACACACTTTGTGTGTTCTCATTAATTGAATGTCTGTGTTCATGTAAGTTGTCTTCAGAAACATTGAGAGGATGCCATGGTGTGTTAGGAAGATAAGCTCTGAACGTCCTGTTAGCACCCCACCTAACAATGGCTGCTAACCTGACTAAAAACAGAGAAAGTTGAATCACAGGTCACAGAGAGAAACATCCTATGTGCTGTATAAAGAGTCACTGCTTTAACATGCAACACTGCTCATAATAGAATCTTAAGCTTTCCTTTCTCAGTTGTCTCAAACACGATCGGGAATCCACATTTTACACAATTTTATCAAACACACACAACTAATCAATTCATAATTTTAATAATTGCTAAATCAATTGACTATGAACTTTGCCATTTTGTAGAAATAGGCAAAAAAAAACTCAGCTTCAGTTAGTTGAGACCTGCATGTCAATGCTGTGCATGTCAATAAATATATAGAAAGTAAGGAAATTCCAGGATCGTCAGTCCATTAACCATGAAGATGCCTGGTAAAAATGAGATATGTTCAATAAAAAACAGGCAAAGATGACCTGGAAAGTGATAAAGGGACCTGGATAGGGACCTGAAATTAGATAGTTAACCCCAGATAGAGTAAGTTTAGAGTTTGTAATATCAAATAAATGGAGATTCTAACACTCTCCAGGTTTTTTAACAGACTCATATGTTAATACTGTGCAGTGATAATTAAGGAGATGGTTGTTTTCATTGGGTGAAAAATTATGACCCATCTCATTAATGTACTTCTGGAGGGTAGTTGATGCTATTAAAATGCAGCATCATAAATGTCAAACTGTACGCTGATGATATCCTGTTGTCACCTGACACGCTGGACAGATTTTTTGTATTGAAACTGTTTAGACGCATTCAGGACCTGGAAAGAAAATAATTTTCTGCAGGCAAATGCAGATATGATGTGATGTGAAGCCTGTTAAGTGTAGAGTGCGGAAGCAAGGCTCTTCAACACTTGGTTGTGGCGCCAAGTGTACCGCCCTTGGATGAGGCCGGTTTTGCACCCTGTGAGTATGTGTCTTAGGGAGGCTGGTTTGGCACATAAGACGCACGCAGGATCTTGGCCGCACCATTGGTGGAGATTAGTTGGTGTTGGAAGGACATCATAGGTGGCTCTGATGGCAAAGCTCAGTCTCCTCGCCTCCATAGCCAGTATCCAGCTCTACTTCCTCTAATTGACACTTTCCCACCGTGTCCACCGGCCCTGTTTTCCAAGGGCGACTGCCTTGGCCCACCTTGCTGCCTCCTCCTGCCGCTGCCCTTTTTCCACTACCATTTTCCTTTCATGCCGTTGCAGCGGCACTTCTCCATGCTGGGCGGCTGGCTGTTTTCCCAAGACCTCCCCTACCTTGCTGGACATTTCCCTCAATGTTAGCATGTCTGAGAGCTGCTGTTGCCTCCTTCACTGATCTTGCTGGTATCCACTTTCATCCAGTAGCCAAGGTATGTGCATTTTCCCTAATCGCTGGATCCTTGGATTCATTCAGGGTCATGTGCAGTCATGTTTTGGCACACTTGAACTCCTCCGTGAGGCTGCTAAGGGGCAACTTGAGGGCACTGTCTCCATAGAGCCCTATGGTTGTGAGGGAGCACGGGAGTCCAAGCCACTTCTTGATGTAGACCGTGACTTTTCTCTCCAGCTTCTCTACCATTGAGACAGGGACCTCGTAGATAGCCAGGGGCCACAACACCCGGGGAAACCCCAAACTGGAAGCACCAGGACTTCAGTGAGCCCAGTAGCTGGGTATTGTCAATAGCCAGTAGGCCTGCATTGATGTCCTTTGAGATTTGCTTGACCTGGTCTTTGTCTTTCAGGCTTGCGTCGTAGCGCCTTACTAGGCTTTTGACTGGTTGATCTGACACAATGGGAATTGGGTCATCCCCGATGAAGAAATGCAGATCAGCCAGCACTCCCTTCACCACTGAGATGCTGCCTGACTTGGATGGTTTCATCTTCATGCAGGCCCAACTGATGTTTTCCTGTAGTTTTTTTTAAGTAATTTCCTGGTGCATGGGACAGTGGTAGTAAGAGTGGTAATGTCGTCCATGTATGCTCCATGGGGGGGGGGCGCATGCAGGAGCCAAACCTTTGTCCTCCCACGACCCATTTTGATGCTGACCTTGATAACGCCCTCCATTGCCAAGGTGAAGGCCAGGGGAGATGATGCCTACCTCCAGGTGCTGCCAGGAGGTGTTAAATCCAGGTGTAGAGAAGCAGAACTGCAGGTCCTGAAAGTAGCTCTTAACCAGAGTGGTGATGGTGTCCGGGATATTGAAAAACTTGAAGGCGGTCCAGAGGAGCTCATGGAGCATGGAGCCGAAGGCATTTGCAAGATCCAAAAGGATCGCATGGAGGTCCCTTTTCTCCTGTCTTGCTCTTTGGATCTGGTACCAGACCATGCTGGTGTGTTCCCAGCACCCTGAGAAGCCCGATATTCCTGCCTTCTGGACAGATGTATCCACATACCTGTTTCTGTGTAGGTACTCGGCCATCCGTCATACAATGGGGTGGAACTGACTGATGTCCGCTGCATTTTTCTCCTTTGGAATGAGAATCCCTCCTGCCCTACGCCATGCTTTGGGAATAGCCCTCTTCTGCCACACCGTCCTAATGAGGCTCCAGAGAAACCGGCATACATCTGGTGCATTTTTATACACCTTGTATGGGACTCCGTTTGGCCCAGGAACAGAGTGGGTTGCTCTCAGGTGCTCCTCCAGATCTTTCTTTAACATTTTCAGAACTCCGCTTTTCTCCTTAGTGAAGAGAGTCTTTAGAAACTTAAAGGGATCTTTGTAGAACCTTGTCCTTGTCTGTTCTTTCTTCCTCCTTCATTTCCTTAAGTTCTCTGCTCTGCGGAGCAACGCCAGTCGAGCTTTAATATCAGCTTGGAGGGTGCTTAGTCCTCCTTTTTTGTCTTGTTTGTTGAGTTGTCTCCGTTCTTGAACAAGGCGCTTGATCTCTTGTTGCCTCCTGGAGACTGGTGGAGTGGGAGCCTGTGTCGTGCCTTTGGTGGGTAGTACTACTCCATACGGATATATAATGCTACCCATTTTCTCCAGCTTCTTCTCCACGGTTCCTCGAAGCTGTTCAAAAGACCGGGTCAGGTCGCTATTCACTGTCGCCCACAGCATCTTTTCAGCAGCAACAGGCCATTTCACACGCAGTTTGTGTTGTGGCCTGGGAGTCTCCGCTCATCGCTCTCCTCGGGCTCCACTACCAATGTTCGTTCCTCCGCTGGTTCGGTGCTTGAGTTTTCCTGTTCCGTGTCAGGGGTGCTGATGCTCTCCAAGCAGTGGTTTTGGTCCAGTTGATGAACTTCATTCGACTGATTTGACTCCTTCTGCAAGAAGTGGCAAATGCAACGTTGCAACGTTCTATGTATGTCCACAGTCAACCACTGTCAATGCATTTATGGTGAAAATAATTAAAAAAAATAATATAATTTTTGTGTTTTCCCCACAATAAAACAATGCCATAGGTCATTATATTAAAAGTGATGATATTGCAAAAAAAGTACAATATTCTCTCTTCATCTCTTCTTCTATGTATTATACACTTCCACACTTTCTCATTTCTCCTGTCTTCCCCTTCATTTATTTTTATGTCTTTGTCTTTTTCTTCCTTCCTCTTGTGTGCAGCAGCTGCTGTTTTCTTGAAGTCAGAGCTTATTGAGCTCAGTTCTGGAGAGAGCAATGCTATATGTCAATAACGCTCACACACACACACAGACACACATACACACACTCTCTCTCTCTCTCTCTCTCTCAGACATCCACTGCTCAGTCATCAATTAAGACTATATATAGATCTCTCCCTGCAGCAGCGGAGCTTGTTTGGTTTCTACATTGTTTTCTGTTCCAGCTCATACATCTTTGTCTATAACCACACACACACACACAAACAGATAACCTCCTGCACAACAAGATCTTTTCTAAGAATCTCTTTGGATACTTTGTCTGTATTTTAATTGTCACTTTCCAGGCCTGACATTGGTCCTATGTGTCTCCTGTCCAACATCAGTTCAAACATCACAAACATCTTCCTCTTTTACACTAAAGTAAGAGAGGAAGAAAAAAAACACTAATCAGTGCTGTCAATTTCAAACTAAAGCTGTAATGCCTTTCCTAACACCAACCTCAATTGTCATTTTTTTGTAAAGACCAATAGTCTACAACCCAAAGATCATCACTTTACTAGTATAGAAGACTGAATCTTCTTGAGCCTCAGAAAACCATGATTGTCACCTTTTCATTTTCTGATGTTTTACAGACAAAATAATTCATCAGCTAACCTAGAAAATAAACAACAAATGAATCAATAATCAATATCAGTCTTTTTTTCATTTCTATCATAAAGCTCAAACTTCACAGTCACAGATGAGAAACTTTAAAAAACACTAATTCTTCTGAACATGATAAAACAACAGCTAAGAGGCATCCAGTACATCTGTACTGTTGGCTGTATGCTGAATTATAAAGATGTCATTTGAATCAAACATATATGTGTCAAACACACGCATGCACACACACAATCACAGGAGCAGAGGGACGGGGTGCTGGAATTGGTCTGACAGCTGTTGGTGGTGCACGTGTGGGCATGCACACGCACATTTATGTGCGTGTCAACAACTTGTATCTCTATATTTAAATGCATCAGGAGCTCAGTAGTTATTTTTGTTTTTCAGAAAAATAACCCACATCTTCCCTTTATAAGCACAATGACTCAACATGCATTATCTGAGGTCATGTAACTTCACACGGACACATTAAGTATAGGGCGTTATTCTAGTTGAATAGAGCAATAAAAAAAGAATTTATTTTCCCATATATTTTGTCTCATATATATATATTGTTTAGACATGGACACTGCTTGATTCTGAATTGCAGTAAATGCCTGTACACACACATTTATCTTCATTCATATGTTAAAGGTTCTACATCAGGTGAATCAAACTCACTTTAATTGGTGAGATCAATGGTCCACATACAAAAAGACGTAAAAATTAAAAAAAAGCCAAACCATTTTTTCTTATTTTAAGAAAAATGTCTGAATAGACCAATATTTAGTGTTTTGAGCAGCAGATGATGTTTTTTCCTGCCTTACAAACTATTTACTAATCTCAACTGTAAATTCTTTATCCCTGGAGCCATGAAAGATTGAGGTTCTCATTGAATTTTCTCATAGAACAGTCCAGCTCAGGTGCCATTAAGCAAGGTACTGAACCTGCAGCAGCCTTAGGTTGTGCAGCTCTGTGATCTCTGACCTCTTGGCGCCCAAATGGAGGCGGCAGAGCAGAGATGAGGCAGGAGTTTCCCCATCGGCATTGAGCGAGGATCACATTGCATATTCATATGGCAAAGAGCCAGGGATAAAAGCATCCAACATAAAGCAGGATGGAAAATTAGAGTGGCAGAGAGAGAGAGAAGCAGAAGAGTGTGTTTGCAGGTGTTTACATCTATAATTCTCCTTGAATTTAAAGTATTTTTTTCACAGCTAGAAAAATAACCAAGGCCTTTAGAGTGTGTGAGAATGTGATTATGGATGCATATGTATGAGGTGACAGATGGAATGTAATTTAAACATTACCGTGTACAGGCGCACAGTTTACCCTTCACACACATAAGAGATGCTTCAGCCTAAATGTTGATGCAAGAATACACACTGAAGTACACTACTGGAATATACTTATTACTGAAAGAGTGTTAACATGACTAAAATCTATAAGGCTGGCCTCCAATATTCAACTATTCGTTGATTCAGAGTGATATGATTCGACTATGGAGCTTGCAGTCAAACGTTATGTAGCCAAGACTATACCATTCTGACTATATGCAGGTGCCTAGAACTGCTGAGCATAAATTCTTATATAGAATGTCCCTTTTTTCAAAATATAAAAGCCTATTTCTGTATAAAATCTGCATACTTTCTGCTAAGCATCTGGGATTTATTGGCTTACAGTGACTGATAGAAATCATCAAAAGTGTGGGAGAATTTTGAAAGGGTTAAAGATGACTCAAAGAACTTAAAGCTCAAGTTGTGTTAGCAGTTTCTTACATATCACGCCAACCTGGTAAATCATTTGAAATAGGTAAGGCTTGTTAACTTTACAAACAAATAAACAAACAAAAAAAGCATCAGTTCTGCCACTCTTTTGTTAATCCATGCAGCAAACTCTATATCATGACAAATAATATGTCTGACAGTTAAACCTGCACTGTTATAACAGCTCAGCCAGCTGCGACTACCAGATAAATGCAAAAAAAAAATATTTGAATCCACCACTTTCAGAGAAGAGAAAGAAAAAAATACTGAAAAAAAGAGTTTGTGGCACTTGATATGAGGTCTGTGCACATCATGGAAGATGAGGGATTTAAATATTTGTTTTTGCAACTTTAATGATTAACTTTTGAGTGAGGTGCTTTTTATAAGTTGTTTTTGGACAATGCAACACCTTCTGCATGTGGGTCCTGGTCCTCCTTGCTCATGCTGTAGGATAAAATTGGCTATAGGCTATGTACAGATGCATTTGACAGACATTCATTGCACCAAATAAACAGATCTAGGCTTTCACAAAACATCCCTCAAAATACAAATGAATGGATGCTTCCCAGACGAAAGTCAATGTACATTTATACGAGGTCTGAACACAGGCTTGTCATATGTGAAGAAATGGATTTCATTTCTTTTTCCTTATCTGAGGGTGCATGTGCACCTCAGCAATGAACATCCTTTTCTCTATTTCTTTCTGTCTTTTTTTGCTTTTATTTGATTCTGACTTCTATTATGTTTTTTTTTTTTTTTTTTGTGGTATAAAAGTTTTTTTTTTTTTATTATTCAGGCTTATTGCATTTCAAATAATATTTGTGACATTTTGCACTAGTGCCAGCACAAATTTTATTAATTTTATCCTGATTCCTGAGTGTGAACTGTAAATAAAAGCCAAAAAATAGATTCCTATCTAGGCAATTATGTTTTGACACTGTTGTTTTTGAGGGCATTTTGTTTCTATTACATATGAATTTTCTGGTGTTTGTATGCCTAAGTCACAAATAAAATTGGAAAAAAAAAGTTTTGATGATCAGTCGACTAGCAAAATCTAAATCTTAGAAAAACAGCTTTACTGAAATACTGTTGCTCCTGATATGATATTTATTATTGTTGTTATAACACTACTGAACTATGGTTATTTATCTAAAATTATGTTCAATCACTATAGAAATATGTATATATCATATACAGTATAATATATTTATTACTGAAATAGTGAGGGAGAAAGAGGAATTGTTGATTCTTTTATGAAAAAAGCAGACATTATTATTCCAAGCAGATACATCTTTACATAACTGGAGGGGATCTTTAAAAATTATTGTTAACCACTGTATTCACTCTGTGTTTATAGATTCATTAATAAATCAAACAAATCAACAACTTTTTATTCATCTATCTACTATCACAACCACGACTTTATGAATATCACACTGAATCATACTGAATATATATAATGTATATATAATCTGAAACTCTATATATAATCTGAGCAATCTGATTTGAGAGCAAAATTAATAAACTATAGATTATCATTTATAATTGTTAATGCATAATATCTGCCTTTAGATTGATTTTTATCTGTCCTAAATGTACTTAAATTTAATTTTTAAAACACTAATTACAATTAAAAATAAATCTACTATAGTCAAGGGATAGAGTGCTGTACCTCACAATACGCTAACGACATCTCTGGGTTAATGTAAAATATTGTCACACACCAGAAACACTTGTGCAAAATATCTCAGAACATCAACAATTCAGGTGCTGTTGTAGCTGCCACATATTACTGCTTGCTTGCCCTCTATCTTTCTCTCTCTTTCTGTAATCCATACATATATCCCAGTGGACAGCAGATTGGGAAACTGTCCAATCAAAGCTGCTCAAAATTCCTCACCTTCTCCCACAAAACCTACCTTCACTGGTGAATATAAATGTCTATGTCTATGACTATGTGTGTGTGTGTGTGGTGGGGGGATGCTTAGCAAACACTGCAGCGCAAGCAGTCTGGAAGCAGAGCAATAATTCTCCCTGTGCACAAGCCATGAATAAAAACAAACTTAAGAGGATCGACAAAATACAAAATGTGCTTGTTCTTTACCTCTATTTCTCTCTGTCCACTCTTCTCTCGCTGTTGCGCACACACGCTTACTCATTTAAAATAAATAATAAGACACACACACATCATTTACATCAAGGCCCCCTTAAAGAAAATATATTTCTGGAATTTCCACCCAAGTAAAGTAGAGAAATGAATCTCTTTCTCAGTAACAATAACAGAGACATCTGCCCTCTTTGTGAAAACACACTCAAGCAGACAACTACACACTAACAACACACAAAACCAACACACCCACAAATCCAGATTCATTATTACTGTTACACGGTCACTTGCCCTTCCTCAGGTGTCACCGGTCTGATTGTTTTGCCCGCCCTGATTGTTTCCACCTGTTCCCTATTACCCTGTGTATATATTGTCTGCGTCTCCCCTTGTCTTGTGCCAGAGTGTTTCTTCCAGTACCTCCACCCCAGCCCTTCTGAGACCACAGCAATAGCTTCCTTGTTGCCTATCCTTGCCTTGTCCTCTCACCAGGGATTTTTGGTTTTTAAATGTCATAGTTTAGTTGGATAATTTTAGTTCGAGATTTTCAGTTCAGCCTTTTGTTTTTTCCTCCCCAGGAGTGATTTTTGGTTTTCTAGATTAGGTTATCCTTCAACTGGAGCGCCTTTTGTTTGAGGTATAGATGGATTCCTGGTCATAGATGGATTCATAGGAAGACTCATAGGTTTATAGTTTCAATAGAATTATAGCCAGAGTTAGTTGGGAGTTTTTGCAAATTTATTTTGTTCACTGGGAGTGAGATTTTCCTAATGGTACCCAATAAAGTCTGTTTGCCACTCCAATTCTGAGTCCTGTGTCCTGTTCTGGTCTTGAAAATTACAAATTTTCATGACAGCTGTGTGTGTGCGTAGGGTTTTAGAGATTAGCCCAGATCATCAGGGTCAGTTGGAGGATACTCGTGTGTGTAGAGAGAGGAAGAAAGGAACATTTGAGTTTTCAGAGGGAGGTAAGGAGGAAGAGAAGGTGTTATAGGGGGGGAGGAGTTCTCATTTTAATCCTCCTGGTAATATTGCTTTCTTCATTCCCTTGGTGAGGAGATTAACTGCTAATGGAGAGGCAATATCTGCTTTTAGCTTCAACAACAACGCTGATGACAACAGCAACACTAGTGAGGATGCACAGCGGCAGTGGCATCTCTTTCTCTCTCTCTGCATCGTCGCTGACAGTCTTAACACATAATCAAATATGCTTGAAAAGTGCAGCGGTAAACCCAGATCTTATCCTGATTCTGTGACTTCTGTAGTCACCAGATAGGTTTGTAAGTACATACCCTTTTTGATTGTAGAGCAGTAGCATTAATTTGAGCATTGTCAATTTAAATACAGCAATCTGATGCAATTTGAAAATCAGGAAGCTACTGACTATTAATGAATATCAGCTTTCAGATTGAGCTACTCGCAAATCACAAATTAATCACACATTTTTTATCCGCTCTAAATGTACCTTACAAGAATAATATTCTACATGTGAGGGGGCAAATATGCTTTAGGCAAATGTTTATTATTACTGAAATAATGAGAAATATTCTCAATTCTACTTTCAAACTGGAAATATGTATGGCTAAAACAAGGAACACAAGCTAAATTTGTCACCCTGACCTGTTATATTCAACACTACTAAGTTGAATATAACAGGTCAGGGCTGGGCAGCGTTCCATTTCATACCAAATACTGGTGATTTGTGTTTTTTTTTTTTTTAAATAACATGTGAATTTTTCATATACCACAATACCAATGACTGTGTAGTGTGCAAAACTATAGGAACACAGAGCAGTGGAACATCAGACCAGACTGTGAGACTGTGAACAAAATGGCCATGAAAAAAGTGTGACAGAGGAACTTATACCCAAAACATGAGCCATGTTCATTGTATGGAGATACTTCGGCTTTGAAAAGTGTGACATTATTTGCAAATTTTGTCAGGCTAACATTGTAGCCACAGGAGGCAGTACAATCAAGTTTATTCAGCACCACTTTAGTTTGCATCTGCCTCAAAGGTCTAAACCAGTGACAATAAGGTGCTGTGGCATGCCCAGTGGAAAGAGCAGCGGTCAGCTCTGCTGACCACAGCACTGATCCAGTGGAATTCGGGTGTTCCCATCACTAATTCAAATGGAGGAAATGTCAATAGAAATTCAATTTTAAAAATTATGAATCGATTCAGAAACATAGAGATTGAGAAGCATTCTCACAATAATCAATTGTGAGACAGGAGGCAGCAGAAGTCAGTTTTTCATAAAACAGGCTATTTATTAAGAGTTGTACACTTTGAACAAACACCAATAAGTGCTCCGACACTAGCACTGAACAAACACCAATAAGTGCTCCGACACTAGCACAATACGATGATCTACCTCTCCGCCACCCCACAAAGACAAATGGTAGCCCTTTTAAGTGTCCACCTGACTAGGCTTAATGGGGTCAAACCATTAGTGGGGGGAAAACCACTATACCAATAATTACCACACAATTGCTATCAATCAAAACTTAACCAAAAAGTGAAAAAATATAATAACAATATCAAAACACAAACACATAAAAACCATCACACTCATGTTTACACCACACATACATATTTACAATAAACAAGAAATCAGAAACACCCCTATGCAACGTGAAGTACACCCCCTAGCATGACACTCAATAAATACTGCCCCAGCAGCAGCACTTGTCCGGGGTCCATTTAACCGCCAGGCACTCCAGCTCCACTGCTGCATACCTGGTCTCCATGGGAAAAAATTTGCAGCTAATGTAAGCCACAGGATTCCTGTCCTCTCCTTGTCCCTGGAGTAGCACTGCTCCAAGACAAACACCAGAAGCATCAGTCTAGACCGTGAAGTGCTGTTCAAAGTTGAATCTGGAGCACCGGATCACTGCAGATCACCGCCTTTAAGTCCAAGAACGCCTGCTCCTGCTCCTTCCCCCACTGGATTCGGGAGGAGCGTGATTTCCGGGTCAAGTCTGATAGAGGGGCCGCACAACAGGCAAAGTTTGGCACAAACCAGCGGTACCACCCCACCAATCCCAGGAACGACCAATTGTCTCTCTTGGTTCTAGGCCTGGGACAGTTCAGCACCCCCTGCACCTTGTCTTTCTGCGGTGGGATGACACCCCGGCCAAGCTCATGGCCAAGATATTGCACCTCCTGCTTGGCAAGGGCACACTTACAGTGGTTTGCGAAACTATTTTGCTCCCTTGAACTTTGTGACCTTTTGCCACATTTCAGGCCTCAAACATAAAGATATAAAACTGTAATTTCTTGTGAAGAATCAACAACAAGTAGGACACAATCATGAAGTGGAACACACTTTATTGGATATTTTAAACTTTTTTAACAAATAAAAAACGAAAAATTCAGCCCCTTTACTTTCAAGGCAATAAACTCTGTCCAGAAGTTCAGTGAGGATCTCCGAATGATTCAATGTTGACCTAAATGACTAACGATGATAAATGGAATCCACCTGTGTGTAATCAAGTCTCTGTATAAATGCACCTGCACTGTGATAGTCTCAGAGGTCTGTTTAAAGTGCAGAGAGCATCATGAAGAACAAGGAACATACCAGGCAGGTCCGAGATACTGTTGTGGAGAAGTTTAAAGCTGGATTTGGATACAAAAAGATTTCCCAAGCTTTAAACATCCCAAGGAGCACTGTGCAAGCAATAATATTGAAATGGAAGGAGTATCAGACCACTGTAAATCTACCAAGATCTGGCCGTCCCCCTAAACTTTCAGCTCATACAAGGAGAAGGCTGGTCAGAGATGCAGCCAAGAGGCCCATGATCACTCTGGATGAACTGCAGAGGTCTACAGCTGAGGTGGGAGAATCTGTCCATAGGACAACAATCAGTCGTATACTGCACAAATCTGGCCTTTATGGAAGAGTGGCAAGAAGGAGGCCATTTCTTAAAGATATCCATAAAAAGTGTCGTTAAAGTTTGCCACAAGCCACCTGGGAGACACACCAAACATGTGGAATAAGGTGCTCTGGTCAGATGAGACCAAAATCGAACTTTTTGGCAACAATGCAAGACGTAATGTTTGGCGTAAAAGCAGCACAGCTCATCACCCTCAACACACCATCCCCACTGTCAAACACGGTGATGGAAGCATCATGGTTTGGGCCTGCTTTTCTTCAGCAGGGACAGGGAAGATGGTTAAAATTGATGGGAAGATGGATGGAGCCAAATACAGGACCATTCTGGAAGAAAACCTGATGGAGTCTGCAAAAGACCTGAGACTGGGACGGAGATTTGTCTTCCAACAAGACAATGATCCAAAACATAAAGCAAAAGCTACAATGGCATGGTTCACCAAAAAACATATCAAGGTGTTAAAATGGCCAAGTCAAAGTCCAGACCTCAATCCAATTGAGAATCTGTGGAAAGAACTGAAAATTGCTGTTCACAAACGCTCTCCATCCAACCTCACTGAGCTCGAATGTTTTGCAAGGAGGAATGGGCAAAAATATCAGGTTCTCAATGTGCAAAACTGATAGAGACATACCCCAAGCGACTTGCAGCTGTAATCGCAGCAAAAGGTATTAAGTCAATGGGGCTGAATGATTTTGCACACCCAATTTTTCGTTTTTTATTTGTTAAAAAAGTTTAAAATATCCAATAAAGTGTGTTCCACTTCATGTTGTTGTTGTTGATTCTCCACAAGAAATTACAATTTTATATCTTTATGTTTGAAGCCTGAAATGTGGCAAAAGGTCACAAAGTTCAAGGGAGTCAAATAGTTTCGCAAGCCATTGTATGTGGGTAGATGGTTAATCCTGCCTGCTGGCTGCTCTGCAACACCTCCTGGAGATGACGCAGGTGATCCTTCCAGGTAGCACTGTAAACCACAATGTCATCCAGGTACGCTGCAGCAAAGACTCCGTCCCAACCAGTACAATGCCCATTAGTCTTTAAAAACTGACTGGCGCTCCCGGCAGACCAAAAGGCATCACCACAAACTGGAATAGTCCCTGTGCTGTGCGAAAGGCCATGCAGGGCTGAGCCTCCTTGGTCAGTGGCACCTGCCAGTAGCCTTTACACAGGTCCAGGGTGGTGATGAAGGACGCTTTACCCAGCCACTCAATCAAGTCCTCAAGTCTAGGCATTGGGTAAGCATCAAAATAAGACCAGGCATTTACCCGATGAAAGTCAATGCAAAAACGCATGGTGCCGTCCTTCTTGGGCACCACAGCACCACAGATTTGCTACACTTACTGCAGGACTTCTCAATCACCCCCAAAGCCAACATGACCTCCACCTCAGCCTTGAGGGATGGAAGACACTCTGGAACACGATACATCCTCTGCCGCACCGGTGTTGTGTCTCTGAGGGGGATGGAGTGCTCCAGAACGGTTATGAAACCTGGCTTCTCCTGAAACAACCCGGATGGGATGATCTCTGCCAGCTCCCTCTGCTGGCGAGCAGTCAGATGTGAAAAATCACTGACTGCTGACTGGTGGGGAAGTACTGCTCCGGAGTTTCTTCTTCGTCTCCACCACTGACTGCACCCTGAGTTGCAACTCTGGTTGCCTCTCATTACACTCTTTCAACAGATTTTCTGGATGTGGGCCAGGATGCTGCTGGTTTTAGGCGACCTAGGTATCTCCCAGGCTTCTCTCAGGACATCCAAGGGATCTCGAACCTGTCGCCCACAAAGCAGCTCAAATGGTGAAATACCCATGGAGGCCTGAGGGACCTCACAGTATGCAAAGAGTAAGTAGGGCAGCCAGCAGTCCCAGTCTTTGCCATTAGCTGCCACAAACTTCCTCAGCATGCTCTTCAGAGTCTGAATGTAACGCTCTAAGAGGCCATTGGTCTAAAGGTGGTATGGAGTGGTTCGGATGCCCTTAATTCCCAATAAGCTATACACCTGCCTCATTGTCTTGGAGAGGAATGCTGTGCCCTCGTCTGTCAGGATTTCCTGTGGGAGGCCCACCCTGGAGAACAACTGCAACAGAGCCTGTGATATGGAGCGAGCACAGACTTTGCGCAGGGGAAGGACCTCTGGATAACATGTTGCATAGCAACAAATCACCAAGATGTATCTATAGCCTGTTTAGGTTCTCTCCAAAGGGCCTATGATGTCCATGGCTATGCGGCTAAAGGGCACCTCAATGATGGGAAGCGGCTGCAGGGGATACGGGTTAGTCTTCCTCTGCCTAGTTACCTGGCATTCGGGGCAGGTTTTACAATATTTAAGGACATCCCCATGGATCCCTGGCCAATAAAACCTGCCTGCCACCCTTTCATAGGTTTTATTGCTGCTCAGATGCCCCGCCCAGGGAATTTTGTGTCCCATGGCAAGCACCTGTTCCCTGAGCCACTTGGGCACCATCAGTTGCTCAGCCCTGGCTCTCCTGGCTCATGGTAAACCATCCCTCTTTGACCATATAATTTTCCTCTGACAAAGCAGAAGGAGTTGCATTTCGGGCTCCATCTATGTTGGTGACCTGGTCAAAGGTTTTCCGTAAACTAGGATCCTCTCTCTGTAGCTGCCCAAAGTTGTCAGGAACCTCCCCCCACTCGTCATCTAGCTGGATAAGAGGCAGCTCCTCGGTTCTCTCTACCGTGCCTACCAACCCATCCTGCTTGCGCTGACTGCGGGTTTTCCTCCCCCTCCCTTTTGCTGGAGGAGTGATGTCCTCATTCGCAAATGGCAGCACCGAACAGTCATTGGAGTCCGACTGCCCATTAGATTCCCTGGGACACTGATTTGGACTGGACCTAGTCACTACCATACTAACAGAAGGGCTAGCTTTCACAAGCTCTGGCAAGACCACGATGTCTTGACCGATAACCACCGGATGACTAAGTCCCTCAACCACACCCACGGTCATCTGATAGGTCTGACCTCCAACCTCCAGGTAGACTTCAGCAACAGAGTACTTATGTTCATCCCAATTTACGCACAACACTCTCAGTCTCCCCCCTGGTACAAAGTCTCTCTTCTCCACTAGGTGGGGCTGCACTAATGTCTGTGTGCTTGCGGTGTCTAACAAGGCAATAACCCTCCCTACCATTAACCCTGACTAGTGCCGTCTGTAACCTCTCCACAACACAGGAACCCCCTTCTTCTGTCGTGGAAAACAGCAATGGCTTGAGGGCTTGGGCTTCCTATTGGGGCATTCAGGCCTAATGTGACCCTCCTGATGGCAGAAATAGCAGACTACTAACCTTCTAGGTTTGCATCCAGGGGCATCTCGAGACCTAACTAAGGGAGCTGACCTTCGGGCCAACAGCCTACTGGGCTCACCATTCTTTGAACCACTCTCATAACCCAATCCTTCAGACCTACCTCAAGCTGCTGGTCTTGGTTGGGCCTCCATCCGGAACATCTTGGGTCCACGCCATGCCACCATGAAGTTCTCCACCAGCTCTGCTGCCCATTGACCATCCCGGGGATCGTGCTCCTTCAGGCAGACTCGAATGTCCGGGGCCAAAGTCCACAGGAACTGCTCCAGAACGAAAATCTCACAAACCTCCCCAGCCGCTTTGCCTGCTTGCTGAACCCATTTAGAGAAGAGGTCTTAGAGGCGGGTGTACAGCTCCCGAGGCATCTCTCCAGGCCGAATGCCAGGCTCACAGAACCTCCTGCGATACACCTCCTTGTTTATCTCATACTTTCTTAGTATTGCCTCTTTTACATGTCCATAGTCCATGGCATTGTCCATGTCCATTGCCACATAGGCACTCCGCACTCTGCCAGACAGGTAGGGTAGTGGCAACACCGCCCAATCCTGTCTTGGCCAGCGGTATGCTGTGGCCAATCGCTCAAGTCAGGTACTGTTCAATGTCATCCCCCTCCTCTAACCTGGGGATCGCAGTTCTCGACCCGGTTAAGGGTCCTGCTGCTACAGGTGCTGGTCCGTTGGCTACTGGTACGGGTGCTAAGGCTGCCAGACCTGGGGCTGCTGGCAGTCCCAGCACTGCTTGGGCTTGAGGACCTGGTTAAAGAGCCCAGGGCGGGGGTGGTGGATGCCTACAGCCAGCCTCCACATCGTCTTGTAGCGGATTCAGTTGGTTCTGGAGATCCCTCCACCACTGCTTCTGTTTCACAGCTTCCCTGTTCTGGGCATGAAAACTCTGTATCAGCAGCTTCTGCAATCTGGCCAGATCACACTCCTCCAGCTCCTCCCCTACTGCCGACTGGAACTCAGTCTCCGGGTCCAGCTGTTCCTGTCATCTCGAGTCAGCCTGAGGCCGTGCATTCTGGCCCCGCACCAGCCGTCTTGCTCCCCACGGCCACGTCGACCTGCTCGTCCTCGAGTTCCACCTCTTCCCTCCAGCTTCTCAGGTGGTACCACAGATCCCTCCGCTGCCACCAAATGCGGGCGACCGAGGTGGCATCCCAACAAAAGGGATCAGGGCAACCAGACAAAGTGGAGACAGGAGGCAGCAGAACTCAGTTTTGCCAGAAAACAGGCTATTTATTAAGAGTTGTACACTTTGGAAAAACACCAATAACTGCTCCGACACAAGCACAACATGATGATTTACCTCTCAGCCACCCCACAAAGACAAATGGTAGCCCTTTTAAGTGTCCACCTGACTAGGCTTAATGGGGTCAAACCATTAGTGGGGGAAAACCACTATCCCAATAATTACCACACAATTACTATCAATCAAAACTTAATCAAATAGTGAAAAAATATAATAACAATATCAAAACACAAACACATAAAAACCATCCCACTCATCTTTACACCAAACATACATATTTACAATAAACAAGAAATCAGAAATACCCCTGTGCAACGTGAAGTGCACCCCCTACTGCGACACCCGATAAATACTGCCCCTGCAGTGGCGCACTTCCGCACAGGAGAAGCGGAGTCGGACTGGAAGGTGAGTGCAGGTGAGTCAGAATGAATAGAGGCAGAGGCACATTTAATTTGGGGGCACCCCCAAAATGATCTAGAAACAAATTTGTTTGTCACTTGTTTTTTTTTTGTTTTTTTTTTAATTTAGAAAAAAAAATTAAATTACATATTTTCTTACAAAAACATGAAAGAAAAAACATAAGTTTTACTTCCCCTAACCCTAAGAGTAAGAAAAATCTGAGAATGTAAATTTTGATGCAGCAATCAGGTGTGATTCGAGAGTAAAATCAAGAACCTATTGACTACCAATAATAACTATTAACAAAAATATATGGCTTCAGATTGAGATACTCTGATACTGTTATAAATGCACCTTAAAGGAATGTCCTTTAAATTTTGAACACTCTTAATATATGAATGGACACATATGCTTTAGGCCAGTGTCTTGAAGCATATTTAATGATTATTGGAACAAATAGTCTTAACATCAAACCTCAGTTCTGTTTTTAAAATTCTCAAAAAATATGTTAAACACAAACCAAGCATACTTCAGTCATATTGGTGTGTTGAATGTAACATTTACTGAGTAATATGAGTCCTAATCACACAACCTAGTGTCCAACTACTAAATATAGTGATACAACAAGGAATCTGGACAAGTTTCCTCCTCATGTTTTCCTGCGGTAGTGGAATTAAAACAGTTTAACTTTAAAAGCCCTAATTAGATTTAAAATGTGTCTAATGTAGTCAAGGTATATAAAGTGCTGTACCTTAAAATACCCAAACAATCCCTCTGATCTGAACAAGAATAACAGGTAGGAATTTTGGAAAAAAAAAGTTAATCATTTTGCATTATATGCAGACTGTATGCACATAATGGCGAATAGTAGTTATATGTAGGACTTCTAATCAAAGCAATATCAGAATTCATGAAACAAACCTAAAGTCAGTGGAGTGTGACTCCTTGTTATATGTTTCACCTCAACCCAACTATTGATACAGTAGAAGGGGAGTATTAAATCCATCTTGTGCTAACAAAGAGTCAGTGACAGAAAAAACTGTCTGTAACTGGCATTGAGCATAAAAGTCTCACATTGAGCACAAATGACTGGCAACAACAACAAAAACAGCTTGTTTCTCTGTCTGCTGTGAACCCGTTCATTTGCTCCCTGTTGTCCTACTGTGGCTGTGCTTGCTGTTTGTGTGTCTCTTTTTCCTCTTTCCACCCCTCCTTAATTCTGATTTTGCATTGCACCTCTTTGTGCTGAATCTTCTTTTCTATTACTTCCATGTTACTTTTCTCTCTAGTCCTCCATCCTTTTCTTCAGTCACTGATGTTGTCTCATTTTCTACCTTTCTCTAGCTCCTTTGTGTTTTTACACATCGTTCCTTTTTTTGATTGTTCCCTCTTTCTATCTCCTCCCCCTGTTATCTTGCTCCCCTGCTCCCTTTATCCTCATTTTACCCTCCACTTGCTATAAAATAGATTGATGGCTCAATCCTACATGCATCAAGGTGAGTATTACAATTTTCACACCAGCCACCACACATACACACACACACACACACACACACACACACACACACACACACACACACACACACTCACACACACACAAGATTTTCTTCTGTCTGAGTACCTTCACCCAAGTAACCAGGTGGAAGAAATTTGGATTAGGGCAGAATATCAGAGAAGGTGTTAACATGCAACGGGTCTGTAATCAGTTATCTTTGCTTCAAACATCAAGTGTGTGATTATGTTATTTACACCACTGAAAATACTTGTTTCTGATTGGCTCGTAGGTGTGCATTCAGAAAGATTACAAGATACTAATCAGAAAAGGTCTGCACAGAAACACACATTCAGAAACACAATCCTGCAAAGATGATGTGATTCTACAGCTCTGGTGTGTTTGTTTGTCAGCTCATGTAACTCACTCCTCTATTTCCAGCTCAAACCACTCACCTCAAACCTCAAGACTCGTCTAAGAAAACATGTGCAGACAATAAATTTAGGAGCAGTCAACATTGTGGGGGGTCCTCCACCACGTGCTTACAATATGACATGTCTCTATTCTGATATCCCCTTTATATATGACATGTCTCTATTTAGACATGCCAGTTTTCCAACACTTTTTAGTTATTACTATTCTGACAGTCAACCTTCTGTGTACATAACAATAAACTCTTTGAAATCCTGAATATTAAAAAAAAACACATATTTTGTTATTTCCTGAAATGTTTTTTTTGTTTTCTGAAATGTTTGTGTGACTAAATGATAAGTATTTGTGTTGTAGTTGTCTAGTCTAGCATTGACCTCTGACCTCCCCCTTGAGAGTTATATCATGTGCTTCCTTCGTGATGTTTAATTAAAGAGCACAGTCGTACAGCTTCAAGAGGTTTTTGTGTCAGGAAAACAATTTTTAAACATGCTGTCATTTTTCTGATGAGATCTGGTCTGAAGTCATGATCATGCTGTGTAAGATTTAGATTTCTTCAAATAACACAAAACAACACACACACACACAAATGTAAAATAGGCATGTGATGCATAGTGTGACAAGTATGAGTGTATGTCTATTTGCATTACATGATTGTCAATTATATATAGAGACAAGGTGTGTGTGTGTGTGTGTGTGTGTGTGTGTGGGTGTGTGTGTGCAGTGTTCAGGTGTCACACAAAGTGATCCTGTGTGTATATATATATATATATATATATATATATATATATATATATATATATATATATATATATACACACATGCACACAAGAGCTGGATGACATTATTGAAAAATTGAATTATCAACTGCCTTCAGCTTTTCCATGTGTTTATATCTGTCTACTGTATGTGTGTGTGTGTGTGTGTGTGTGCACGTGTGTGTGCACATGTGTTTATTTGATAGAGAGACACACACACATAAAATAGACAGATAGATAATTCTGCAATCAAAGACACTTAATTATGCTGTGTCCTTAATTTAAAAAAAAAAATCCTATTCATGCTGATTTTTGCTGTTTTTTTTAAATGGTCTGAATCATTTATATAAGAGGGAGGGATGAGGAGGGAGAAATACTAAACACATTCTCATGCTTTTATGAGAAGCGTGCTTCCTATTGCAGCAGTGCAGTGATTGGACATTGCCCATCTAAGTATAATCTTAGTTAGTTGAGAGCCAGAGAAGCAAAGCATAAAAGTGCTGCAGTCAGGGTCAAAACTACTCACTCATTCATGTGTTTCATTTCATTCCCAACATCCACCTCTTTCTACTCTACTGTCTGCTTATATTCAACCTGTGACCTTGCACGAGCCTGAACAGGAACAATGGCTGCAAATCAACTTTAGTTTAATCCCCTTCAACAAAAACAGACAGAAATAGAGAAAAAAGGCACAACACATAAAATATTACATTTTTAATCGGATGCGACTTGAGTCTGATCTGTCATCAGTTCCAAGGTTGCCCAAACTCTACTGTTAACCTTAAACATTATTGGGACGATTAACAAACCTAAACTTTAAAAACAAATGCAAGGTTTATGCCTTTCATCAGAATAAATATCACTTTCCCCTCCCACTTGACCCTATTTCTAAAATGCTTTTTACCTCTTCCAAGCCATTGTCTTGCAACTGTCTGATCAACTCTTTGATAAACATAAGTTCTGCAAAAAAATCTAATGTTTTGCAACTTCTTGTTGACATTGTTTGACATCCGACTGTACAGTAAATGCAAAATCTGGCGACTTTAGCATGTTTGGGAGGAGACAGAAGAGACACAGAATATGCTCCACAAATCAAAACTTGCTGCATTCAGGTGTTGCTTGTTAAGCATCATATTACTAAAACAGTGTTTACCAGGTCAACAAGTTGCCATTTGACATTGATCAATCACCACAGGATATAAATAACAGACTATATTTATAGTTTGTTCTGGATGTACAATTACAAAACTACTGAAACAGAAAGGTTAGAGGTTAGGATAAAATCCTCATTAAAATGGTAAATGGCCTGCATTTGTATAGCGCCTAAAAAGAGCCGCCTGCCCATCAGGAACCAAGCACTCACCATCGACAGTAAATCTGGGTTAAGTATCTTACCCAAGGATACAGCGGCATGCAAACCAGAGGAACCTGGAACTGAACCACCAATCCTTTATCTGGTGGACGCCCTATTTAAAGACTGTACCACAGCATGTTTTACATGCCATAGCATGAAAAGCAGAGGTGTAATTAACCATGTTAATCGGGGTTGGATTCCAGCATCTGATACTGAAAATGTGTGTTGTGAAAAAGCTTTATTCACCACCTCAAAATATGGAGTGTTTGATTTATTTTCAGATTTGTTTAATCCCATGTTATTTTACCAGCATAGTCATTGACTTCACTCAACTCAGTCAACTACTACTTCCTACAGCTACTTTACAACAAGCTCATCATCTTCATCTGATTACTGCCAGTGGTTTTTGATCAGTTCTTTGGTTATTTTCTTTAGTTCCTTACTGTGTCTCTCGTCTCCTTTTACTTCCCTCAGTTTCTGACATGTTTTACCTTTGTCTTGTTCCTCACCTGTTTCTGGTCAGATATTAGTTCTTTGTGATCTTTGTGACCTGCAAGCTCTCCTTTGTTGTTCCTGTTTTTTCTTTATTTTGTTGATTAAAAACTGCACTCATCATCCTACAGCAGTAGCATTGACCTTAAACCTAATTGAGATAATTTACAAACTTAAAAGGATAAGATGTTTTTTAAATTGGGCCTTATTTCTACATCACAATCTTATGTTCTACTCACCCAAGTGTTTTTCATTTTGATTTTCGCATTTAGAGATCTGCTAAAGATTTTGTGTTTTAAAGATATCATGAAACAGCTTCCTATGGGGAAAAGTGATGCAGACCAAAACATTTGTTTTTAATTTATTGATCATGTTACAGTAGCACTAAAAACTTGTAGGTGTGTTTCGTGTTTCAAAACATCCAGGTGGTTCAGTGTTTAGCCAGAGTGTTTATTGAAAGCCCACAGACAAACCCTTCATTAATTGTGCTAGTTACCTTAGCCTGCAGATAACACCTCCTTCCATTTTGAGAGATGAGCTAATGTGACGGCAAAGATCTTCCTTGCAAAGCTAGCAGCTAAGCAAGGCAGGACCAATGAATTCTAAAACAAATGCTCCTTAAATAGAGAACGGACAAAATTTCCTTGTGTTCAGAAATATTCTCAATGTCTATGTCTCTTTGATGTGTGCTTTGATGTCTGACACACCTGCCATCAATCAGCTCATTACCCAGTGTATCTACCAAGCTCTCCAGCCACTCCGGCCTTTCCTCAACTCACTGCTCCAGTCATCACCTCCAAATCGCTTCCTGGTTTAACTTTCTAAACCAGAACCTACCTCACTGGCCTGCTCCCAGCGGCAACCCCCCCTAACTTCCCCAAATAAACGTTTATTGAATGACTGAATGACTCTATCCAGGATGAGCCGGCTGTGCAGGATACAATTGAGACACTGGCCTCATCTCCTTGGTCACCTACCTGGACAACCCCACGAGGGAAGAAATGCCATAAACACGGCAGCAGACTGGCTTGTACCGGGTCCTTTTCCACTTTCAGCCCTGAACCTCTTTGTTCCTTCCACAGTGGCCTGCCAGTATCATTCATCCCTTTTCGTGAGCAAAGAATACAATCTGGCCGTGTATTGATTATAGGCGGCTTAACGGGATGTCCATAAAATATAAATACCCACTGCGCTTCATCGACTCTGTGTTCCAAACCCTACATCAAGACACCATTTTCTTCAAATTAGAAGCACTTACCAAACACTTAGTTAATGACATTGTCTGTGATTAACTTAACTAGTTTGTGTTTGTTTATCTTGGCGACATACTGTTGTTGTCTCAGGACTTAAGGGAATACAAACAACACATTTGGTAAACCCTCCAACGCCAACTCTACCTTCTCATCCACCGGGGTGAACCCCAATGTGCAGGCACTGAGCCAGGGGGAAGTATTTCCACCCCCACTCTGCAGCTCTTACTAAGGGCAACTTCAGACTTGTAAAGAATTCAACCCCTCCAAAAGGAAGTGACAGGTCTAGGAGGTCTTGTGTTTTTATTGCATCATCTACCATTACAGCAAGGTTTTTCAATAGCCTCAAGCCTCATTATCTCCTTCCCAGTTACCCAATGCCCATGGTCCTGCATTAAAATATATAAATATACTATAACTGGACTGCATCATGGTAACACCACCAGTTTTACTATTTTTGACCGGTTTTCCAAGGATGTGCATTTTGCTCCTCTCCCCATGCTACCTGCAGCTTTGGAGACCTGCTAGTCCAGCATGTTTCCACATCTATGGTAAGACATCATGCCAGACCAGGCCCATGATTTTCATTTCCCAGGTGTGGACCGTGTTCTGCAAGGCATTGGTGGCATCACCCACTCTTAGATCTGGATATTGCCCCCAGTCCAATGGCTAGATGGAGTGAGCAAACCAGGAGCTGGAGGTAGCTCTGTGATATGTGTGCCTCATCAACCGCCTGGAGCCAGCAGCTACCCTTGATCGAATACGCCTCTAACTCCTTCCCCTGCTCATTCAATTACAGCTCCCTTTTTTCCCATTGCAGGAGGAAGAGGTCGTGTTCATGCACCTGCTCCTGCCTACCTACCTACCTCTGCAAACCAACTACAGATAACTGACCGCCTATTTCATTGTCCGTTTCCCATCGACAAGGTTGTCAACCCCTCCGCTGTCCGTTTCAAGGAGCTTCCCTCCCTCAAGATATGCCCAAGCTTCCAAGTCCCTTCCTTAAACTCTTACAGTCCCCAGCCTGATTCCCTGCCATTTTACAGTTTTCTCCCTTCTATACTGGACCCTGCCCGACCACCCTTCTCCCAGAAACCCCCCAAATAAACTTTTATTGACTGTCTGTGTATATACACTCAGGGGTCCAGCCTGTAGTTCACATAACACAAAAAACTCTATTTGAATAGAAAGAAAGAAGAATTCTTCTTCAACAAGGATTACAGAGTGAAACTACTAAATGTGACATTATTCAAAGTAGCTTCTGATTTTCTGCATTTATCTTAATCAATGCACTCTGGCTGACTCAAACTGGCAGGTGACTTCTGTGATTCATCAGCCGCTGTAGCTGTTGAACCTGGGGCGGGTTTTTGTTTCCCTGCAGAAAGAGTGATTCACAAATGAGGTCCCCGGAGCCAGAGGCCAGTCTAGTTAGCCAACATGTGAGCCCTGCTGCACAGAAAACCTTGTATAACACATTATTATTATTCCCTTCCTGGCAGCCGGCTATAGCCATTCTAAAAACTAATTTCCCTCTCCTCTTGTCCATGTGAGTACCTCCTGACAGGGAGAGTCTAGGAGAAAGGAACAATAACTGCATTTCATATGACGGAAAAATTAATATTTTGACTGTGTGTGCGTGTGTACATGTGTAATGGATGGTACTGTGTGTATAGTGCTTTCCTTGTGCCATTGTGGAGCGATCAGAGGCTGTGATACACAAAGCGAGCGCAGCGATAGGAGCATTGATCTTGTTTCCTCGATTAAAGAAATGGGGGAACTAAGAGGAAGCAAAGACTGGAAATAGAGGTTCTGTTGCAAAGAGTTTTTTTTTAAAAAAGATACAAATGGCTAAAAAAAAACTGCTATGATTTTCAAAACTGACAAAATAAAGTAATAGAATAGAAGAAGGGTTTATGTAACCTGTTTTTACCATAATTGTTTCTGATGTACTATACACTTGATTCTTGTCCATGCACTGTGAATCCTTAAAATGTACATCAACTATCTGGTAGCAAATATCCAGGAAATTATGATAATTTTTTCACAGTAGAAGTACTGTACTTCTGTTTACAGTATTATATCTTTACTGTAAAATAAAAACAAGTTAAACATTACTTGATTTTAGACCATTATTGTTACATCTTAGGGTGGCAAAACTTAAATCATAATTTTTGAAAAAATTATAATGTTGCACGATAGCCCTTTCATAGTTTCACAATAGTTATCAGCTCATGAAGTTACCAATCCCTCAATCTTACAAATAAATGTATTTTATAGAATAGAATAGATAAACTTTATTGATCCCACAATGGGGAAATTTGTGTGTTACTGCAGCGTTACAGATAAAGAAAAGTTAAAATAAAGTTGAAGAAGATAAAAAAAATAAAAAATAAAAAAACTTTTTACATTTTATCAAAGTTTTACAGTAGATTGCTGTAGATTTACAATATAAAAAAAATACAAAAAGAATTACAAATAAAAAACAATCAATCACAGAAGTAATACTATTTTAAATTGCAGTAATCAAACTACTTCTATTGTAAAACATTACATTACAGTAACTTTCTAGATAATTGCTGCCAGTTGGCTACTATAAATTTTAGTGTAGGGGTTTTAGAGTGTTTGATATTATTTTAAAGAGGACATTTTCATTTAAGCCTAGGTTTGGCTATTTTCGGCCAACATAGATGTCAAAAAATGCAATAACACCAATATTTCCCACATTATTTTTGGCAAAAGAATCTGCTTCCTTTTGGCCATGTGTCAACCAGGGATACAATGGGCCCAAGAATCAACAAGTAGAACTGTGGCCATACTCAGGTAACTGTCACTCAAATTCTATTTTGTTAACAGTTGATTATATACACCTAAAAACATCACTTCACAAGCTAATGCCAAAAATGGTAAAGGAAATATGGAAAAAAAGACATTTTCACCTGTCTGTCAACCAGCTGCAGGATACATGCATACACTTTTATTTTAAGGTGATGCATTTCAAGAGATGTAGGTTGTTTTTCTTTATTTTGGTTCTATTGAAAATGATCATGTATCTGCTTTTGAATCCTGTATTTCTTGAATAAAGCACAACAGCATCTATCATCCTCCACATATCGGGAGCTCAGTGCTGCAAACAGATGCTGATGCTGACATTTTTATAATCATAATTATCAGACTGATAATTTGCAGCCTGTTTATCATCTTCAGTCATAAATGAACTACTGAAAATAAAACAAATAGTCAGAACAATAGGCCAGCAGTCAAAATCACTCAAATTTGTATAGAACACTGTATATTTTCAATGAATATGCTTTTAACACAAAGCAAAACACAGTAGTTAACCCTGGCTGAAAAGATGTGGCTACGTTAGAGCTGACAATAATGTGTTATGGTCCTGATTCTGTACTGTTTGCTCTCTCCTTATTCTCTCCTTTGAAGGCCTGCACGGGTAGAGAGAGGGTTGAGGCTCATCATACCTGTCTGTGATTTGCTCAGAAAATTCAGTCTTCCAGTACCAGAATATTTCCTCTGTTTCTATACTTCACATGTGTGTTGTGTGTTGAGGAGGATCTAGCCATGCATACCAAGTAATTAATTAAATTTTTCCTGAGTTGATATAGACCTGTTTTTGTTTGATTCTTTTACCTGTGAGTACATTTTTCCTATTTTGGGGGGAGTTCTGTGTTTGTTTACCCTGTTGCTACTTGTACCAGTTGTTTTTTCGCATCTGGGCACTGCTCTTCCTTGCTTGAGTTGTAACATAATGATTGTTATGATATCGGATTAATCAATTATGATATTGGATTAATCATTTATTGAAATTATTCGTTTTTTGGTTCACAAAATAGTGTAAAATGTTGATTACTTTTCCCAAAGCTGAAGATTCAACCCAACATGTCTTTTTTTGTCAAGACCAACAGTCCCCAACCCCAAATCATTGGGGTTGGGGACTGAAGAAGACTAAAGAAACCAGAAAACAATCAGATTTGATAAGTTAGAACCAGAAAATTTAAACATTTTCTTCCTAAAATTCACTCAAATTCATTATTATAATAGTTGGTGAATACTTTAATAATTATAAAATTACTGATTAATTGACAAGAGTTGCAACTCTAAAACTATTTTTCTTCAAGTCTAAAAATGTAAAACAAAAATTTGTGTACCAAACACATCAAAGCTGCAGCTAACAACTATTCTGATAATAAATCTATCAATTATAGAAATTATTTAGTAGTTTTTAGTTCATAAAATGGTGATAAATGTCAATCAGCTGAAGATTCATCTTAAATCTCAGGCTTCAAACCACTCCACTCCCAGGTTAAGAGGGACCAACGCTGAGCAAATGACTTGAACATTTACTTCGAACGGCTGTTCTCTGGACTCAGTGCAGGAGGTAGGCGACAGTCAGGTACTGGCAGTCGCACCCCATCTAGGAAGAACTGTCTGGTCCAAAGAGCAGCATTATATTATATTATATTATATTATATTATATTATATTATATTATATTATATTATGTATGCGATCTTTCTTTACTCGCATTTCTCTGCCCCTGCTAATGCAATTTCCCACTGTAGAACACATAAAGGATTATCTTATCTTCTCTTAAAAATCTTTAACCTTGTCCACAACCTGATAATCACCAAATTATTATTATACAAGACTAAAGAAACCAAATAATTCTTCTTAAAAATTACTCAAATCCATATTCCAGAAAAAAAAAAATCATCAGTACCACAATTTTTTTTAAATGAATTATACTTCTAGCCAAATGTTCAATAGAAGGTTTGGACCAGAGTTTTGTTGTATTTAAAGTATCAGTTATTTTCTCTGCAGCCTTGATATATAAAAAAGGCCTTTTATATATCAATTTGTTCCAGATGTGAGGAGCATAAAAAAACAAACCACTGGTTCTCCATAAAGTTTTACATCACCACTCACCAGGGTGCATTATAGAGTTAGCACTGCAATTAAATAAGATTTTGTTGTTTATTGAAAATAAAAACTATATTTCAAAGACAAAAAATGTATTTAAAGAAATGTGATTTAATATTTAGGACAATGACAAAACTGGCACGTGGTGCAACCCTAAAAACCAGATAGTTTAACTCTTTTAAAAAGCTTTTTAAAAATTGAAAACACATGCTATCGACTACTAACTACATATTCCAAGTGGATTCAACATTAAATATTCATCTTTCTTTTTGGTTACACCATTTTAAATGTTGTGTAAAAAAAAAAACACAAAATCCTGATTTTCGTAAAAACAAATGATACAAATTGACTTAAAAGACAATAAATTACCATGAACACAAAATGCAGAAATATTGACTTGATTTTATATTCTCCTTTTTAGATCTCAGAGCCCATTTTTAAAAGAAGCTGTTATATATAAGATCTTTGAATTTAAAATTAAATTGAGACAGGGGAAAAAATGGGAGACAGAGAGAGAGAAATACAGGCAGAGACAAACACAGACAGGAAGTCAGTGTTCTTCAGTTTTCAACAAACCAACAATTTATTTCCTCATATGTTTGTACGTCTTAAGGCAAAAACTCCATAAAGACATAAAGACCTGCTGCCAACATGCCTGAGGATACAGGCACACTCCAACCCCACGCTGCTTCAAAGGCTGTGTGGTGTGTGTGTGTGTGTGTGTGTGTGAGTGTGAGTGTAGTGAGCTTCTTTGCAAAAAATGCCAGTTTTCTTGTATGCACATGCAGATGAGGGTGTGATCTCGTATTTAAGCATTTCACAATACGTGTGTGTGTGTGTGTGTGTGTGTGTGCGCGTGTGTGTGTGTGTGTGTGTGTGTGTGTGTGTGTGTGCGCGTGTGTGTGTGCGCAAGCGCGTGTGTGCGCGAGCGTGTGCATGCGCATACATCATTCAGTGCTCGATGAAAATTCTACAGGGTTTCTGCATTTTTTCTTAAATTATATTAAATACTTTGAACTTTGAAGTCATTGAATGTGATTCTCTCTTCTCAGCAGAATGACAATGTGTGTCATCACATCACTTTGCTCCAAATAAACTTCCTGATAGTAATGACAATATGCACGATTGTTCAAAAGTTTAGGGTCAGCTAGACAATTTTGTGTTTACCCTAAATTATCACACTTTTATATTAATCAAATGAGTTGCAAAAGTATTAGAAAATATAGTCAAGACATTGACATGGTATTCTTTGAAATAATAATTTTCTCCTTCTAACTTGGCTTTGGTTAAAGAATGCTGCATCTAAGCAGCTAAACTGTTTTTAGCTGTCCTAATATAACTGCACAAGGATTTTTTAATCATCCATTAGCCTCTAATGTAATTAGCAAACACAATGTATGACTAGAACACTGGAGAAATGGGCCTCTATACACCTATGGAGATATTGCATTAAAAAACAGACATTTATATCTCCAATCATCGAAAGTAAACTAATCATGTTCACAAGAGCTAAAACTATGATAAAAAAAATTATTTCCAAATGTGTTAATTTACCATGCCCCATAAAAATTAACTCAGAAACTATTAACACACATCTGTGTGAAACAGTGGCAGACAAATGTGCACATACTGTAGGTGTGTCGCAGCTTCTTGTTACATGTTAAATACAAAATGTGCATAACCATGCATGTATGACAGAAGTTATTCATGCATTTACACACACACACACACCTGTTAATGTGGGCATCTAATTAATTCAATACAGAAGCACATCACACATTCCCACACACAAATACTCAGACTCGCTCTCCTGCTGAATGAACAAAAATTCTCTCTTAAACAGAACAAGTCACACAGGACATGATGTCTTTGTTTCCTTTCATCTTCTGCTTCTCCTGCGCAGCAGCTTAGTGGCTGCATCTTTTTCTTACTCCTCCAACTCAAGTAGTTGAAGTACATTTCATATTTGATGCATTTTGCTGTATTTCTTATCCAGGTTCAAGATGCAGTACTTATACTTTTACTGAGTGGATTCACTGTTTTTCACTTATATTAATAGTTTACCCAAAGTTACAAAGTGTTTGTACATAGTGTTGTGTATTTTTATTTTTTTATAGTTTTTATCTTCTCTAGCTTTTCTTTTCTTTCTTTACTCTGTACACTGTACACTTTCCCCGTTGTGGAATCAATAAAGTCTTATCTTATCTTAAACAATTTTGTTTGAATATATTAGAATTTTATTCTTCATTCAAAAATCATCTGATACTATAACTTAACTCAGAGACAGAGAGAGAGCATTTTTACGCTCTCACTATTTATCTGACGCTCGTATCCAGTGTCTGATATAGACAACACCTGCATCACAAGCTGCAGCGGTCAGACAATAAACTGACAATCTACAAATAACGTAATCTGAGGTAAAACACTAGAACACCTTTTTAATGAATATTTATGTTGTTTTATGTAAATAGATTACTTCCTATTTTTATTTTTTGGAAAACGCAAATCACATTCATGTCATTAACTATCTAATTAACTGAAATGAGATAGATTTTGCCAATAGTTTTATTATAGTTTTTTATCATTATTATTATTATCCATCCATCCATCCATCCATTTTCTATCCCGCTTATTCCCTTTCGGGGTCGCAGGGGTCTGCTGGAGCCTATCCCAGCGCATTTTATGGCGAGAGGCAGGGGGATACACCCCAGATGGTCGCCAGCCAATCGTGGGGCACACACACCATTCACACACCATTCACACACACACTCACACCTATGGGCAATTTAGATTTTGCCAATTAACCTGAGCATGTTTTGTATTGTGGGAGGAAGCCGGAGTACCCGGTGAAAACCCACGCAGACACGGGGAGAACATGCAAACTCCACACAGAAAGGTCCCAGACCCAGGCCCCAAGGCGGTCTTGAACCTGCGACCTTCTTGCTGTGAGGCAACAGTGCTACCCACTGCTCCACCGTGTCACCCATTATTATTATTATTATCTTTATTTTACCTTGCTTTATTTGTAATATATTTATATATTTTTAAAATATTTTGACTTGTATATTTTTATACTGTTTTAACTATTATTATTGTATTATATTTTGTTTCCACACAATATGAAATGGAAATATGCTATATAAATAATTTTCTGCCTGTTATAGTGCAGAGTGAGTCAAACTTAAAGCAATAAATCCTTATTGAGGTACAAATATATTAGATTTTTCAGATGACTAACAGCAGAACAGTGATTAAAAGATGTTGTTATGATGATAATCCTCTAATATTAACCTCCTCTTTATGATATTTTTATGATCCTGAGGCTATACAAGCATGTTTTGGGCTTTCTAGTTTATATGTGTGAGCTTGTGGTTCAATAAAACAAGTTACGAAAGGCAGGATCAATACAGCTTATCCCAGCAGCAGCAGCAGTGGAGCTGCTGAGGGTCTGTTACCTGACAGATGTCCCGCAGTTAACAGCAGCATCAGCCAAAATTAAGCTGATTAGTAACAGAACCACAGTAATCCTACAACTACTGTATGCATTGGTAGAAGTCAATTTTTAAAAAAAATGTATGAATAGGCACATCACACACTGAAATAAATAATTTTAACCCCTTGTAAATGTTAAAGGTTTCTGTCTGGATTATTTAATCCATTTTACGAGTTATTAATTCATACCCTTACCCTACTGAACTACTGGTGTCCTTCTACTGCCCTTCCTTAAACAAGCTAATTTAACTTAATTTACCTAAATGTAATGAGAAAAAAGTATGTACAATTTAATTTAAACTTCTGCGCATGTGCATACGAGTAAAGATAATATATTATAACATATAGTTCATTGTCTGAAGGTAAAATACAGAAAAAGCAAACAGTGCCATTTAAATTGGATTTAACTAAAATATGTAGGAGTTAAACTACTACATTAACTAAATACACATAATTCATTTTAGTAACAAAAATAAGAAGTACAAGATATTATATTAGATACTGTTAAAAACTGTTAGCTATTGTTAGTTATTGTTAGCCACTGTTCGCTACTGTTAGTTATTGTTAGCCATTGTTAGCTACTGTTAGTTATTGTTTGCCACTGTTAGTTACTGTTAGTTATAGTTAGCCAATGTAACTAGCTGTTAGCTACTGTTACTAAATTGTATGAGTTAAACTATAACATTGACTTAATCTACGCTTCACTTTAGTATTAAATGAGACATTGAAGTGATTTCACCCTAAACTTACGTAGAAATCTCTTGGCAAATTAAAGTAAATTCTACTCAAAGTTCCACTCATAATACTTCTGAGTAGTACTGGAATAATAGGTACAATCAACTTAAAAATTGTATCTAGAGTTAGATAAATAGATTTCATGCAACCACTCTACATAATAAAATTTCAACATGTTTTGAGTGCATGAAGCTGCTTCTGTCTGTACTTCACCTGGTTGTAGGTTGTGTCTCCTCCTCCACCGCCTCCTGCCCGGATGCCGAGCTCCGGCATCCTCCTCCGGCTCAGCACCAGCAGGTAAACCAGCGCTCCCAGCCATACCAGCACCGCCACGGCAACCGCCAACTTCCGACAGAAACGCTTCATTTTTCGCTCAGGAGCAGCCGGCGGCGCCGCAGCTCGACTGCTGTCAGAATCCCATTTTATACAGGCGAGGGACAGAAAAAGGGTAACACACACACACACGTGTGTCCAATTCTGCTGACAATAAAACACCGAGTCCGTCCAATTCTGCTGACAATAAAACACCGAGTCCGTTCCTCGCGCTCCGTCTCTGAACTCTCTGAAGCTTCCGAAGCTTCGCGCTCTGACACCTGACGGGCGCGTGCTTGTGTAGAGCGCGCGCGCGCGTGAGTGTGTGTGTGTGTGTGTGTGTATCACCGAGGGAGTCCTGGACCCTCCTGAAGGTTTGGAAGGGAGAGTGTGGAGCTCCACCTGCTGACACACACAGCTACGAGAGATAAAATAATAGCCTCTGACATATCAATTTTACCTTTTTATTAGATGGTTAATCGGCGTTTACGCAATACTTTGGATACTTAAAATCTACACTTGGGTTGCAGCCTGATAGTTAATTAATGTATAGATTATTTAAACAATTAATTAACTAGTTTATAAAATGCTCTTAAATATTGAAAAATGCAACTAAAATGTATTTTATGTTCAGACCAACAGTTTACAACATTATCAGTTCACTATTATCGAAGAATAAAGAAACCAGAAAATAATCAGATTTGAGAGGCTGGAACTAACGATTTTCTTTTCAACTATCACATTGATGTCTAAACTATTTTGATGAAGGATTAATGGATGTGAGTCTTTTTTAAAAAGAAAAGGGCTCATTCTCTAGTTCCAGCTTCTCTTCTCTGATTATTGCCTGGTTTCCTCATTCTTCTATAATAGTAAACTGATGATCTTTGGGATGTGGATTGTTGGTTGAACCATAAAAAATAATTAAATGATTAAGTAGTTTTATTAAGTAATTTACAGATTAATCAGAATGGTGGTTAGTCGCAGCTCTAGTAATATTTGGCTGCATTTAGCAGAACAGACTTGCCTGAGACTAAAATAAAAGAGTAAAAAATGGTTTTAAAAGAAATACAAAATCATAATAAAATAGATTCACATGAAACTGAATAAAACTCAATCGGATGAAGCAAACATGTTCTTTATATGTCAATGTTGACATAAGGTCTTTTCTTGTCTTATTATTTAACTTTATTTGTGTATTTGTGCTCTGTTCTTTTGGCTTGTTTAACTACAACAACGTGTGAAGTGAAGACATGTAAGGATTTATAGCCTGATGTGTGAAGAGTTGTTTCCACTCCTTGTTTGGCTACTGATAAATGTGTAGGTTGAGCATTTGGGCTTTGATTCAGCAGCATAATAACTGATAACGCATAACTGAAAGAAACTGAAAAGTGGGAAAACATATAAAGAAAATAAATCTAAATAAGAGACTTAAAAAAGAGATAGGAAGAAATGGAGAGAAAGGGAGAAAGAATGAGAAAATATATTCAGTAACCGAAAAATGGAGAAAAAGAGGAACAAAGGAAATGAAGATGTGAGATTATAGTGAACATAAAGGGCAAAGGAGAAAGAATAAAATAGGGAAGAGCAGAATGAAAGGGACAGAAAAGTGATAAAAGTAAATGAAGATGAGTGGAAGAATTGGAAGAAAAGATGTTAAGAAGAGGAGAGTAAAAATCACATCAATGTTGAAAAAGATGAGTGTCAGTTTTCACTCATTTTATTTCAATAAATAATTAGACGCTGCTGGATATGATCCAGAATTACTTTCATTAGTAAAACATGTGTAACTACACATAAAAAGTATGCTTATTGAGTGATAAGAGTCTGTCTTTACCATCTTGGTCTTAGTGCACCATCTAGTGTTTGTTTTTAATCTTTGTAGCTCTCTGGTGAAATTACCTTTAATGTGTTTATACATCACAAATTATTGTTAATATTTAATTGTGAGCATTGTGAACATTGTGAGCAGATTAGCTGGGTTTCTACAACAGATTGATGTTCTTCCTGCTGTAGAAATATTCCTGATAATTCCTGAGCAGCAAAAATGGCTACAGCAGTCATTTACTCATTTGCTTGTTCTAGAGAATGTTCGCCACGTTCCTTCAGTGACATTAGGTAACTGGGTTTTGGTTTTTTTTTTGGTTCATTTAATAATTTTCTTGTGTATTATTTAGTCAGTCATTTTTTTCAACAATCTTTTCACAATCTTCCTCAGGGTCTGGTCACCTCTTCTTGTTGTGCAGCATTTTCTACCACACTTTTTCCTTTCTATAGACTTCCCACTGAGATTGCTTGATACAGCACTCTGGGAACAGCCTATTTGTTCAGAAATGTCTTTCTGTGTCTTACACTCTTGCTTGAGGTGTCAACGCAGTCAGGTCGGCAGTCTTACACATGATCGCGATTTTGAGTAATGAACCAGGCTGGGAGTTTTTAAAGGCCTCAGGAATTTTTTGCAGGTGTTTAGTGTTAACTCCTTGATTCAGATGATTAGGTTCATAGCTTGTTTAGAGCACCTTTTTTATGATTTGCTAATTTTTTGAGATAGGAATTTTGGGTTTTCATGAGCTGTATGCCAAAATCATCAGTATTAAAACAATAAAAGACCTGAAACATTTCAGTTGGTGTGTAATGAATCTAAAATATATGAAAGTTGCATTTTTATCATTACATTTATGGAAAAGAATGAACTTTATCACAGTATATTCATTTTTTGAGAAGGACCTATAGGAGACTAGTGAGAGAAGCCATCAAGACCCCTACTCTGAAGTACTTTGAAGTTACAAGATTCAGCTGCAGAGATGGGAGAGACTGTGTATCTGGCAACTGCTACTGGGTTCTACAGTAGGACATGGTGGTGGTAGCATCATGCTGTGGGATGTTTCTCAGTAGCCGGTCCTGGAAGGCTTGTAGAGATAGGAGGGCAGAATGAATGCTGCAAAACAAACTGAAATCCTGGGGGACAATTTTATTCAGTCCGCAAGAGAAATACGGCTTGAAAGATATTTATTTTTTCCAGCGAGACAATGATCCAAAGCATACTGCAAAATCTACACAGGAATGGTTAAAAAAGAACTAGGTAAATGTTCTCGAGTGGCCTCGTCCAAGCATCAATCCTATAGGGAATTTGTGGCTTAACTTGCAAAGGGTTATTTATTTCTGATACCCACACAACCTGACAGAGCTTGAGCAGTTTTGCAAAGAATGGAACAAAATTGCTTTGGATATGTATATATAGACTGATTGAGACTTATCCACACACTCACTGCTGTGATTGTAACCAAAGGTGCATCTACAAAATACTGACTTGAAGAAGGTAAATATTTATGCAAACACATATTTATTTATATATCTTTTATTTCATTGACAATACTTTGTTGAAATCATTGTTTTCACTTTGACATTAAAGAAGTTTTTCCAGAATTTTTTGTGTTAAAAAGTAGAATTTTATTTAACAAGATTGATTTGGGGGTAAATATTTATAATAGGCACTGTATATTAAAAGTGTCTATGTCACAAAAGATCTTTTACATAAAAAGTTTAAATCCCATAGACCTGCAGTAGCATGTATCCTGCTACAATGTAAATCTCTATATCACGATTCCTCATGTGGCTATACAGTTCTTTCGTTACAATTCAAAGCTCCATTATCCTGTTTCTTTCTGCACTGATTGTGCAGCCAAGGTAACAAAAGTATTATAACCACTCTCAAAAAATACACTAAGACTCCTAGCCAATTTAGCTGCTAATTTATTCATCATGCAAATACAATTCTTACTCCAAGACGTGTTCAGACTCTCAGGAAATCCCAGCACCATCACCTAATACACCTAACTCATTTATCTATAAACACATAACAGTAACATGCCTGACTTGTTAACTATACATTAAGGACGAAGTAAGATTTATCAGAAGTGTGGTTTTACTTGGCCTATCAACATTATTTCAAAACTGATATGTAGAGTGACATCTGCACTTTCAGCATATATTGTGGCCATTACTTACAAAAACTGTATTTTAAAGTCTCTCCTTATCCAAATGTATTTCCATGTCTTACCCAATGTACAATTCATCGATTAAGACTCTGTAACAGTCCAACACACCATTTAGCCAAATGTGAAACATCTACTTAAGCCTCAGCTTTTCTATGGGAATACATACTTCCTACAGGCACTGCACTAGTTTATATAATTTTTAAAATTTTTTTTATAAGATTGGCTATGGTCAGCAAAGTGAGTTAAATGACTCGAAGTTGAATTTTATCACAATTTGCAAGTTCTCATCACCCAGGGGCATGATAGGAGGCCCCAGAGCATCATGGGATTGGGGGGGACTCTCATGCAGTGTAGTCTCTATGGGTCCCATAATACAGAGTCAAATCCAGATGCCAGACCTCCGTTTTTACTATTGACATTAAAATTCCAGCTGTTTGAGTGCGCCAACCAAGTGCACACTGTACACTGCATTTTTACGCACTGCATAGTGTAAACACACTTCTATCCTCAAAATAATAAATGTAGGTAGTCAAGTACGGGATTTGGGGCACAGCACAGGTCTTATAATGCGTCCCAACATGGCAGCCATCTTGTGTTGGGACAGGATAAACAATTTAAACAAATATATATATAAAAAAAACCAGAACATACTTAATTTGAATCTTATTTTCAAATTACTTGATTCATTATAAATGTCCTTAGTGTTATGACACAAGACACTTTTTACAAATAATTATATTTAATTAAGTAACACTAAAGTAATACAGTGTGTACACTATCACAATCTCTCTTTGCTGCTGGATTCAACAGGAAAGAAGCAATTAAATTGTTACAAGGACAAAAGTCAACTGTTCCATTTCTATGCTGAAGAAATAAATGTGCTGAAACTCAACCGTCTGTCCCGTTGCCGTTTGCCCAGGCACACAAACACTATAATATTAAAGTGGTTATCAATATCAAAATAGGATGATTACAACACAATTAATAGGGGGAAAAAGGCGGTTCAAAACCACAACCTAAGACTTTTACATATTAAAGTCAAACTGATTTATTCATAGTTAATTTTAGAGTAATAAACACAAACACACACAGCATCTTCTAATCCAGTTTATTTTCCTCATCAGAAAATGTAAGACAATAAAATTAAAAGGAAAAAATAGGACAGAATTATGTTCTTGCTTTTTTAATACATAACTAAATATGCCACTCTATGCTAGGGTGTAAGCAACTCAAACTGATATAAAAAGGTTACATTTTTTTTTTCTTTAAAAAGGTACAGAAAGATATCCCATTTCTTAATTTTTATTATTAGCACTCAAAAAGGTAAGGGATTTTATTTTCTCCAAAATATTAAAATAAGAACCAGCAGAAACGTTTTTCCTCCGGACTCTCTCCCTTTATCGTTCACCGTGTTCTTATCGGCAAAGACAGGAGGGTGGGAATCGACAAATGAGGAGAAACAAGGTGTGCATGAGAATTATTTAAGTGGTGTCTGGTTAAAAAGGGCAAATCAACCACCTGAATCTACCTTTCTGTACTCATTTCATGCCTGTCCCCCCCCCGCGCAGATTTTTTCTGTAAATTAAGGAAACCGCTTCACAATTAGTCCCCCAGTTGGAAAAATTAATATACAATTTAGCAATGTGATACTGATTTCATTTTTTTAGATTCCCCAAACCTGAAATAAAATAAGTCACGACTTATCTTAAATGCAGTATGAAAAATGTTTTAATTTGAAGGAAATGTCAGCTTTAGCGAACATCACACAACAACGAAAAGATTATTTTGGTGAAATAGAAGTAGAAGGGGGGATATTGAATAATATGCACAGCACAAAGTCCAAGCATCAGACTGTGGGCTGATTAAGAGCAAAAAGGTCTGAACATTGTCAAAAACTAATGAGGAAAAGGGGGGAATTGATTTCAGAATTTATGTTATTTCTGCAGCCGAACCAGCATTGTGAGCATCTGGAGCAGCAACAGTTTGAATCTGTGACGTCCATAGATGTAAATAATTAGTTAACGACAGATCTACTGTGAGTTAACATTTGATGTTTAATATCTGCGAATAAAAGGTTTATTAATGCAGAACTACTTCATATGAGCCACGACCATCTTCTCTTTGACATTTAACCTTTCTTTTCCCCCTCAACCGAGTTCTGCCGCTGTAACGGATCAAAATAACTGATTTACATGCCTTGAAAAGAACCAATCACAGTTTGTCAACTGCACAGGTGACAAGGTGAGAGTTTAACCCCATCCATACTTTACTGGTGTCACTCAACTTATTTTTGCTAAAAGTCTACCAGGTTTTGGTTAATTTATCACAATCTTGTTTATGCTATTACTTCAAAAAGTCAAACTGGAAGCGACTTTTCTCTCTTTCTTCCAAGAAGGGCATAGTTAATGCTCACTAGGATTTAATGACGACAATCAATAGATCAAAAAAATTAATTTATAATCAATAAAAAAATTATATTTAAAAAAATACATCGCAAACAGACATCCCTGATCTGAAAATTTGAAACCTAATTCTACCCACAGAACAGGAAATAAATTAAAGAACTATTTAAAAGTAATTTATATACTCAGGAGACAAAATTTGCTTTGTTGACTCATTGTATTCCACCGCAGAGAAAGTGAAATTCAGTTTTGTTTACTTTGCCGCTGGTGCCGCTTAGTATATTGAAAAAGAGGGGGAATCTGCTACAAAGAGGATTTATCTGAGCAACTTGTCCATTAGTTTTAATATTTTTTTTCTATATTTATTCTGTTTGTGAGTGGAGTCAGGGATTGTGTGTGATGTCCTCGCTCACTTTCTTGGACAAATCGATAAAACCGGAGCTGATCAAGATAGCAGCCACACTGGGGTAGGGGGCGGGGGGAGGGAACAAACAAATCAAACCATGACATGTCTCGCGTTATGATACAACTTGCGCAAACCTGCACAAAAATGTCATTAGTGATGCTGCATATGGACCTGAAGGTTAGGTAGAAGAGGGGGGGGGCGCAAGAAGGCAGGGCAACAGGTTTAAAGCTCCACCCCCCTGATGACGACCTGAGGAGCGGCTATTGGGGTTCGTGGGGTCATTGGAGTAATAGAAGCTTGGACCCTGCACGCACCCGTGACCAAGGAAGATGACAAAAAATTTAAAAATTAAAAAAAAAAAAAAAAATTCCAAAACAATCTTGTTTCATCCGAATGCTACAACATGTTCATTTTAAAGAACTTCACTGGAAAGAAAAAAAAAAAAAGCAAAGGAGAGAAAACCATGGCGAGATACAGTGAATCTGTCCTTTCTCTGAACAGGGGGGGGGGGGTTAAGGCTGTGTGTGAACATGCGATACTTGAATGTGGCTCCTGCTGCTGAACTCAGATCCCCAGCGGCCCCCGAGCAGCCAAACAGAGTTTATGTTGGGGGGCTCCAGGGACAGAAGTCGGGGTGCCAGCAGGACAGCGAGCTCTTTTATTTAAAAAAAAAAAAAAAAAAAAAAAAAGATTATCGCGCTGGTCAGATGTGCAGATGTTTTTGCGACTATGTTCTCTCCTCCACCCTCCGCCTCTCTTCGTAAGCGCCTCTTCTCTCATTGGACAGGCCGGGTGAGGTGGCCAATCAGGAACACTCCTCCCCAATACGTTGGCACGAGCGGCCCACCTTACGGTCCAGCTTCACCATCTTGAGGACGGCCTCCTCTCTGCCACGGCCCAGATGGTCGAACAGGCAGTCGTGTTGCTCGGGGAGACGGTGGAGCATGCAAAACACGTAACCTGGGAGGGACAGATACATGCACACAGCACAGAGGCAGGAAATGACCTTGTTAAAATGCTTTGTTGCTGCACCCATGTTCATATGAGAGAAACGGTCCCATCCCTGATCCATAACTAATTTCACCTCATTTAGTTTAGTTTATAGAAAAAACAAAAACATTTGACAGTTTGCCTTTAATGGGTTGATGCAGAGCAGGGCTGCTCAATCCTGCTCCTCAAGAGCTACCATCCTACATGTTTTAGGAATCTCCCTACTCCAACACACCTGATTACAGTTATTCACAAGCCCTTGGAAAGCTTCAGCTACTTGATTGTGAGTTGATGGTTAGAATCAAGTGTGTTGAAATAGGGAGATTCCTAAAACATGTAGGATGGTAGCTCTCAAGGAGCAGGACTGAGCACCCTTGAAGTAGAGAAACATATGTTTTTTGTAAGAATGTGTGTGTAGTTACACTAAGCAGTCTAGTGTGTGTGTGCGCATGTGCAGTTCTACATTAATGATCTGAAGTAATTTATCTACCTGAATCATAAAAAAAACTAAACTAATTAAGTTTATTTATTCATTTGTTTTTTTAAATTTCGTTCTGTATATCTAGAGTGGGGGGAAAAATATGTAGTCAGCCACCAAAGGTTCTCCCACTTGAAGAGATGAGAGACCTTCATCATAGGTAGCCCTAAACTATGAGAAACAGAATGGAGATAAAGAATCATGGATATCACAGGATTTTTTTATGGATAATTGGTAAATTCCTCAGTAATAGGTCACCTCTAACCCAGCAAGATTACTGGCTCCCACAGATCTGTAACTTCTTCTTTAAAGGGGCTCCTCTGTCGTCAACTCATTACCTGTAATGAATGGAGGACTTATGGCACCTGTTTAAGGTTGTGGACAGGTTTCTTTTAGTCTAATAAGTTCAAATGGTGACACTCCAAACTCCACTACGGCCAAGACCAAAAGACACAAAATTGTAGACCTACACCAGGCTGCTTGGTTGAAGAAATACCCAATGTCGGAGCAATTAATAGAAAATGGCAGACATACAAGACCAGTGATGATCTCCCTTGATCTGGGGCTCCACAGAAGGTCTCAGCCCATGGAGTCAAAATGATCACAGGAATGGTGAGCAAAAATCCCTAATCAATGATCTGCAGAAAGATGGGACCAGAGTAACAACGGCTACCCTCAGTAATGTACTATGCAGCTAAGGGCTCAAATCCTACGGTGCCAGACATGTCCCCTTGCTTAAGCCAGACATGTGCAGGCCCTTCTGCAGTTTGCTAGAGAGCATTAGGATGATCCAGAAGAGGATTGGGAGAATTTTATATGGTCATTTGAAACCTAAATAAATCTTTGTGGTGAAAATTCTACTTGTTTTGTTTTGAGGAGAAAGAAATGCTGGGTTGCAATCGAAGAAACCCATACCTAAAGTAAAGCATGGGGGTAGAAACGTCATGCTTTGCAGCCGTTTTTCTACAAAGCAACACCTCCTTCAATCAGCAAGGGCACTGCAGATAAAATATGGTGTTTTAGCATGACAATAATGCCAAACACACTGCCTGCAACAAAGGTTTTGTAACAAGCATTTTGTAAGAAGGCTTTGGAAAAAGCATTTCAAGGTCCTGCATATTCGCCAGTCTGCAGGTCCCATAGAAAATATGAAGAAGGATAATAGCCCAGTGACAGCTCCCAAACGTCACTGTTCTAGAGGGGATCTGTATGGAGAAATGGATCAAATTGCCAGCACCACTGTGGGAAGACTTACAACATTTAGAACAAAGTGTATAGTACTTTTGTTATTGACCAAAACTTGAAAAAAGTAATATTATTTAAAAAAAAAAAAAAAAAAAAATCTATCTATCGTACCATCTCTTTAAGAGCCAAGTGATTGCGGCTACATTTATCATGCTTTTATTTAGATCTTGAGAGCCATGGAAGTGAATATTTTCCTTACCTGGCACAGCAAAATTTTAACTGTTCATTGGGAATCTTTTTTTTTTGTTTGTTTATTTAGTAAGCAGATTAAGCGTTAAAGTTAGCTCATATTTTTGTTTGTGAATTTGAAACTGGGAAATCAACCCATTTTTCCAACATTTGAAGTGGATTAATTGCTGATTTTAGGTTCAATATTTAGTTTTAAGACTGGTCAACATTTTAAACTATTTTATGGAGGAAACAGGTAATCAAGTCCTCATTATAAATACATTTTTCTACTATTATTATTATTCTGTGGAATGAGTTTTAAAATATGCAACAGTATTTATGAAACACACGGACCTTATTCTTGAAAATAACTAAGATAACTGCTATGATTAAGGACCATGAAGGTTGGCTGCTAACAGTTTGTGTGTGTGTGTGTGTGTGTGTGTGTGTGTGTGTGTGTGTGTGTTATGGTGTGTGTGTGTGTGTGTGTTATGGTGTGTGTTGGTACTGACCACAGCGGCAGGAGCCCAGTTCCTGCTGTACCAGCTCTAGTTTGATTTGGCAGCGATAGCAGCGCCTGCGGTTTCTCTGCTTGGGCGTCCCGCCGCCATCCTCCTCCTTCTCTAGAGTCCGCCGCCGCTTCTCTGGTGAAGCTTCACTCTCAGAGCCTGAGGCTGAGAAAGAGAAAGGGGAAAAACAGCAGCATTAGGAAGTGAAAGTGGTTAAAAGATGAAAGTGAAGCAGAAGGTGGAGGTGACTCTACCTGACTCTCGTGGGCGTTTTGTGGGTGTACAGAGGGCTGTGCCCTGAGCGGTTTCTGTGCATGAGAACACACCTGCAGAGAAACAACGAATGGGTAAGATGAGACCAGGCCCAGGGCCCGAATCTGGCCTGTCTGGAACAGACTTTCCATTTATCGATACATGAGAAAGGGAGGAAATGTATAAACTTAATGACTTGTACAACTTCCAAAATGCCTTCAGGTACATCTTGTTAACTATGAAATCTATTCAGTTCCCTTTTTAATTATTTTCCTTTATTGAAATATCTGTCATTACTTCCTTGTTCTTTCACTGCAGTGTGTTTAATAATCAACATAGCAACACAAAACCATAGATTCCAATCTTTGAGAGTCTATAAAAATAAAATTGGTAATTGCGGTTTATTGGAGGTTGTGTTACAGTAGTACTAAAGATGATAGTACTGGGATTTCCTGAGAGTCTTAATGCATCTTAGAGGTGGTGTAGCGAGTGTTCTTCTCTAAAACAAAACAGACAGCAGCACTCAACTGTAGTACAAAGTTTGTTGTTAGCTACAGTAGCCTGTATTAACATGTGGAATAAAGTAGCAGCTAATCCGCTAATGTGTGTGGGTTGAGAGACATTACAATACTATGCATGAGGGGTGTGATGTCTTCCTTCTCTTCCTAACCTCCCGAACCGATGTGCTCGAGGTTTCAACATCCACTTTATACAATTTAATCCAACATTATTCATACAATTTATTTAGCTCTTTTAAAAAAAAAAATCATAACCACATTTTGCAAATGCAAAAATACATTTTTTCCAGCAACACTAGTTAAATACTTTATTATTTTGTCTTGGGTCAGATTTCCTAATAAACTTACACCTGTCACCCTAATATTTACTCACTTGTAAATCAAGCTATTATTTATTAATTGAATTTTATTTTGTAAATCAAGGTCAGGCCTAATCATAAATGAAGACATAGTAACCTAGTAGAGAACATGTTTTCTCACCCTTCCAAATACTGCAAAAGTGATGTGAAATATGAAGCCACAGCTTTCAAAAGCAGCCCAGACATGATGGTTTATGGATCAAAACCTTGGTTTGAATAGAGATCAAGGGGCATATTATGACCATACTTGGAGAAGGGAGGGACTCTAGTTGTTTTTCATCCTTTACAATGGGTTTATTTCGCAGCAAAGTCTGAATTCTTTAAATTCTGTTGTTCATTCTTGCAGAAATGAACAACTTATTTAATCACGCGTCACTTGCAAAGTGCTAGAGGTGCTCACCTAGTCACCAAAGGAATAAATTTGCAACAGCATTTCTCTTTTTGTGTTTTTTGCCGTTGAAAATGTGGGATGGGACACCATTAGTCTCTGCCTTACCTTCTCTTGTGATTGGGAACGACGGTTCATCGGCTGACGGTTGTTCAGAGCTGGACGGGGGCGATGGTAAGGATAGAGACGAGCTGCTGCTACTGCTTGACTCGCTACTGAAAACAGGAGACGGGCTGCTGCCAGAACTCTGCAGAGGCTTGGAGCTGCAGTCCTCACCAGGGTGCTTCTTCTCTATGTCTGTGGTTACGGAGACACACATAAAAATAGGACAGAGACACAGGGAGGAGGAGGAGGGAGGATGAAAAATGACAGTCAAATCTGTTCTGTTTTTGAACTTCTATTATTGTAAACGGATGGTCTTCTACAAGCCAGTAATATAGAATCCTATTTTAAAAGAAGGGAAACATGAGGTCTGCTGTATAAAAAACGAGAGAAACGGTATTTTGGGCTAAAAACTAAAATTATGTGCAGCAAAAGTTGTTCCTGGATTCTAGAACTTTAATGTCTGAGAATGTGTGATGATTAACTGAAAGATTATCCAGGTCCGATAGAGGACTTGAGGCGGAGGGGTTGGGGGCTGGTTGACAAACTGGAACCAGAGAATTTGGACATTACTAAAATCCATCATCAGAATAGTTGGAGATTATTGTAATAGTTGACAATTAATCAATTGTTGTAGCTATAACAACAAGTGTACATTCACCAGTCATTTTTATTGGGTAGACCTGACCACCTGCTTGTTAACCCCTATTTCTAATCAGCCAATCACATGATCAGGATGATCTGCTGCAGTTAAAACTGAGCATCAGAATGGAGAAGAAAGGTGGTGGTGTTTATGCCAGACAGGGTGGTCTGAGCATTTCAAAAACTGTTGATCTACTGGGATTTTCGCATATAATCATTTATAGCGTTAACAGAGGATGGTCCGAAAAAGATAAAATATTCTGTGAGTAGCAGCACTGGGATAAAAATGCCTTGTTGATGGTAGGGATGAGACGATTTACCGTTTTGCGCTAAATCGCGGTAAAAAACGTTGCGATAAATTTATCGCAAAGACTCCAGAATATCGTAAGTTTTTTTTATTTTTATTTTTTTATTTTTTACACGTTCTGAACTGTTGTTGGAACGAGGTGGTGCATCCGCACGAAAGAAAATTAAAGTTGCACCTACAGCACACACGTGTGGCCACCTGAAGCAACTAACGTTAGTCACCTGCGAATGGGCCTGCCTATGCTGGAGGAAAGCTGTTATGGCAGAGGGACCGGCGGAGACGGAACTATTTCCTCCATCAAAGCGACTGAAATCGCCAGTGTGGGAGTTTTTTGGTTTTCCTAAAAATGACCTTGGTGTCATTGAAGATGCCGGGCATCCAATTTGTAAGACATGCCGGAAAAAAGTGGCCGTGAAGAGTGGGAACACATCAAACATGACGAGTCACCTCAGAGACAACCACCCGACACTATACAAGAAAATGAAGGTAATGTACAAGATAGTATTTTAAATGACGATGTGTTAATTCCAGTTGAGTAGCAAGAGGAAATAGATACAGCCTAATCATTGTCTTAACTTTGCGATGAGAGTTGGGCTTTCAGTAGGGACGTAGGCTAACGTTATCCTTGCTTCTCTGGGAGATAACGTGACTCGGTGTAGCTTAGGCCTCTTGCAGCGGACTTCCAGTCCTTTTTCCCGTAATGAGTTTGAAATAGGTTAGATCGGTTAATTTGATCAGAGATAGAGGTCTACTTGCCCCATGTTACGCTAGGAGTAAAATTATACCGTGACGTTAACATGGAAGTTGCTGACTTCAAACACTGTTTGTTAATTGTGAGACCGTTATATTTCTCATATTGTTTGCATAATATTTGCAATATTTGCATATTGTTCACAATAATCGTATAATCGCAATTATTTCTCTTGCAATAATCGTAACATCAAAATCTGATATCGTCTCATCCCTAGTTGATGGTCAGAGAAGAATCGCTAGACTGGTTGAGCTAAGATAAAAGCAACAGTAACTCAAATTACCACTCATTGCATCGAGGGGGAAGTGTGGGCATGGATTGTATATTAAAAAAAAAAAACGGATGCTCTATTTTTAAATACACACACTGTGTGCTTGTTTTGTCCGTGTGTTTTACCATGCCTGTGTGTATTGATGATTGATTGATTAAAAAAATGTTAGTACTTTGTATTCAATATTTAATTAAAGCACAACCAAACTCAGTTTTGCTCCCGCTCTAGTTTTGTATATTTCTACTTCTGTATATAAAACCCATGCCCTATAGTTAGGTGACTTATGTGTGTGTTAAATAAGATAATGACACACATAACTGAGACTGCACCTTTTAGTACGGTGCGCCTTATGGTCATGAAAATGGGTAATTGATTAATCTTCAGTTGAGGTAGGTCAGACTCTACATATTTACTCATCTGAGAAAACTGTTATTGATCTAGAATGACATTTCCTTTTCTCTTCTAAGGTCTGAGAAGTAAGTTGTTCCTCCTCATGTGGACTAACCCATTTCTCTCTGTCTCCTTATTCATGTGTATTGAGTCTATTCTAGGTCTGTAATGCCAGACTCAGAATGGGTTCTTGGGTTCTGCAGTCTGTCTCACTGGTTGCCATGGCTACAAACATGGCTGCAGCACCTCCTAAATCCAGACCAGAGGAGCCTTAATGTACATTGGAGCATTTTTCTTTAAAGCTAAATTAATGTGTGCTTTGGGGCCTTTTCTTCCCTTACAATACAATTACTACATTCAGTTTATTCTGACATATGAACATCCTTTTAAAATAATGAATAAAGTAGTTTTTAGATGAAAGTGCCTTTTTCCTAAATCATTTCTTGATGGTGCTGCAGTGTCTGGTAAAAATCATCTTAATTCGGAGTTGAAATGACTATACTCTTTCTGCCCCATAGGACAATGGACATTTTACTTAGTATATTTTATTTTTTGCCAAAGTTATTTTTTGTTGTCTTTAGAATTATTTGCTTAGACTTGGGCAATTTGACAAGCTTTTAGGATGGAGGCTGCTTCTGAACATGATTCTTAAATCAGTTTCTACTGGTACTTCTAAGGTTTGTCATCAAAGGCTTTGATATTTTATAGTAGTCTAAATTTCACAAGTTAAAGTGTAATTACAAAGCCAGCTACTAATTCCTCGTAAGCCCACTTCTTTCTGTAACTTTCCACTTTTTATTTAAAAATAAGGGACATTGCATTTTAATCAACAATTACTGGTTTCAATATGTAAAACACCTGGTCAGGTTTAGAGTTGCATTTTAAAATGTGCATAACAAAACACAAGATAGCGACTGTATATACAAGTACACAGATCATATTGTTTAATCTAACTCCACATATTGTGAGTTTTGAGTTTTTACTATGGATGAAAGTTGCCTAAATTCTCGCTTTATCTTTTTGATCTTACATAAGTGACACACAGTCCCACGTATGCACACAGTCATCCACTGTTGAGGCCATTTTGACATTTTTGACTGAGGCCATCGTTTTAACGGGATAATGATATATAATGGGATCACACTTTAAATTACAAGTTGTTTTATCCTTTAACTAGCACTTTTTTTAATTTCTCACCCTGAGATGCTTTACTCTTCCTTCCATTTTCTGCAGTGAATTCTTTGCATTGTTTACATTCCTGAGTTAAATCAGCAGGCACACCTAAGCATCAAGCTGCTGCTGCTCGCTCGACCCAGGCTGTTGATGAGCGTGCCACCACACCACTGCCACCATGCAACTTAACAGACCAAATTTACTTTGGTTTTCATTAGGAAGTCATCAGTTTACAATCATAATAGACTAGAAAATGTGGGATGCTGAAACCAGAGAATTTAGACATTTTCTTCCTAAAGATGACTCCAATCCGTGAATCCATTATCAGAGTAGTTGGTGATTAATGTGATAGTTAGATTGAGATTGTGATATTTAATTAATTGTTGCAGCTTTACTGTGTATATAACAAACTTAAACTTGTTTTCAGATAAACAGGGTTAAATTGATTTCTACTATTTAAGAATTGTAAGGAGTTAAAAAGACAAAAAGCCTAATTTACTATTATTTTCCTAAAAAAATTAAGACCTATATAATTTGTATAATAAGAATTATCAAAAATTCTACTCAACAACAAGATAGTTTCACTGGTTAACATCCTCTAGATCAGGGGTGTCAAACTCAGGTCCTGGAGGGCTGTGTGGGTGCAGGTTTTTGCTCCAACCAGGCAGTAACACACCTGATTCTACTGATGAAGGTCCTCAGCAAGAGCTCTATTGGTTGATTAGTATAATTGGGTGTGTTACTGCCTGGTTGGAACAAAAACCTGCACCCACTCAGCCCTCCAGGACCTGAGTTTGACACGTGCTATAGATCATAAGTTTACTATTATAGAGAAATAAATCAGAAAACTACACTTTTTGTTCATGAAACTATTAATTCACCAGCTGACAATGACCTTGATGATGGCAATGGTGACAGCAGAGATGGGAGAGATTTAAAATAACTTTGCAGAAATTTGGATTTTTCCATCTGCAACAGCTGCATCTATATTTTACAGGTGAGGAAGTAAGTAATGCAAAAACTCCATTTCCAACTGTTTTCCCCCCTTTCATTTTATGGAAATTAAAAAATCTGGTACAGGGCGACATGTGTTAGAATAGAAAAAAGGAACATGTCTTAAAGCAGAGTAGAAGGAAAAGGAGACAAACTTCAAACCCACAGCCATTAAAAATGTATTATTTATCGTTCTTTAAAAATTACATTATGATGAGCTGCAGATCATGTTTATTAGGAGAAGAAAGTTTAGACCATAAAACCCTCAATCCATAGAGCAAGAGATATCTGTCAGTCTGTATCTTCCCTCCGATATCCGTTTGTCAGTTCAACCTCAGTTTTCAGAGCTTGTTTTGAGGAAATTTTGGAATAGATGTCGAGGTGTAGGGGGGTAGGTTTTTTGAGTGTATGCCACAAAAAATCTTTTACAAAAAAGAAAAATGTTAAAATCCCATACACTTACATATCACACCGCTGACAACAATTACATCCCACTTACCATTCAAATCTCTGCTGTCTTCCTGCGCTGATTGTGCGACCAACATAGTTAAAGTAAGTTTCCTGGTTTTGATGCAACTGTAATCATCATGCTAACACAGGCAACTTCGCCTGTAGCCAATGACAAAATAAACAAAACTTTCTAAGAAAACTTCACGTGCTGCCGTATTCTCTTCTACACACTAGCTGCAATATATTATATTGTAAACTACATACAAAACTACTTATAACATAAACTACAAGTATAAACTACACTCAAACTCCCAGATTCGATCACAGACCCTCATAAAGATCTGACACTACCATTTTATGGATTGATAGATAAGTTGTCGTGAAAGTTAAAACAAATGTGAAAAATGCAAGAAAACTTCTCATTTCACCATTTACTACACATAATACTACATACTGTGGTTAGTACAGTAGTGAATCCAATCTATCTACTTTTCTATAGGAATACATATTTTCTACGGTAGTCTAGATAAAGACTTACCATTAAAGCATTTGGAGCAGAGGTTCATGGTTTTACTGGACCTGCAGAGACACAAAAACAAAGGAAAGGTCAGGATGAAGGGGAAATTTAACTAAATCTGCCCACTCTCTGAAATATATTAGTAGCAGTCATTATGCTGCTAAATACCACATTGAATTAATAACTTTCTCAGACATTAAAGCTTAGAATCTAGGGTTAGTACAACTAAAACTCCAGTAGAGCTGCAACAATCAGCTGATTATTCAAGTATTACATTAGTTGTATTTATTTGGATTTGAGTCACTTTGTACAATTTGCATCATGATACGCCTACACCAGGGGTCGGCAACCCAAAATGTTGAAAGAGCCATATTGGACCAAAAAAACAAAAAACAAATATGTCTGGAGCCGCAAAAAAATTAAAAGCCTTATATAAGCCTTATAATGAAGGCAACACATGCTGTATGTATCTATATTAGCTATATTAGCCTACTATCAAAATGACTAAGTTGGCTACAAATACATAATGAGCCTTCATGATTGAATGTTTATTTTCCCTGCAGCGCATCCTGTAGAGAATGACGCACCACGTGACTACTCTGTTGTACGATGCCACCTCAAGTTTAACTTCATTACAATATTAATGAATTATGTTTCATTGCTTTGATGAAATTAAAGAAATGCAATAAAGAAATCCGATTTTTGATGTCATTTTTATTTTGACAACAAAATGGAACGTGCATAACGTGCCCCTTATCTGGGCAACAAACAGAGTGCAATGCAACGCAGCCTGCATTTATAAAAATAAAACAGCAGAGCAACAAAACACAATAATATCCTTAAGTGTCATTCCAAATATATACTAACGAAAATCAGAAATCACTTCACAGCCACTTTGTTACTAAATATGTGCCTATGACAGGATTGTGTTCTTACCCGTTTAATGTGACTTCTGTTTTCGGACATCACTAGTCTAGCTAGCTATCACTAGCTTCTCAACATCGGGCATGTAAGATGTAACTTTAATCTTGACGCAGGACTGCAAGCTCTCATCTGTGAGGCGGGTGCGATATTTTGATTTGATGTAGCTGCAAATGTAGCATGCCTTCCCTGGAAATGTCTTTGCCGGTTTGTTTACAACAGCCACCTGCCTGGCATCCCGCCCTGCTGATAGAAACGTGTGTCGCAGGCTATGACGCAAATCTTCGTTGACAGAAATGTTGAAATGTAAAATTTATTCTACACATTTTTACAGCATTGGAAAACGTTAAGAATGTTTGTGTCATGTTTGTCCTCCTACAGAAACCATATTAAAACAAAAAATATATTTCCCTCCCCCATCTTTTTTCCATTTTCAAACATTGTTGAAAAAGCTCTAGGGAGCCACTAGGGCAGCGCTAAAGAGCCGCATGCGGCTCTAGAGCCGCGGGTTGCCGACCACTGGCCTACACCAACGGCTTTCTGTCGCCTGTGCTTTGTCATTTGCAATATAAGCATTTTCTCTTTAATAGTGATGAACTCAGAATACAGATAGGTTGTATGAAGTATCAGAACCAGGCAAAACCAAAAAGTCTGGTACAAAAAAAGAGAAAAAAAACTGAAAAATGGGGAAGACTGTTTGTTTACAGTGTTGTGCCGGATATTTTTCTCCTTTCGCCTTGTTGCCACTGTGAAGAGGAAGCAAGAACTCCGCAGAGCAATGCGTTCCCTCAACACAGAAATTCCAATGCTCAACGCCTGCATCCCGTCAACGGTGTAGCTACATACACGAGTATAAATTGATTTTTTTAGTTTAATGATACTTGGTCTATTAAAAATATCACAGATATTTTTTTATTTCTCATGGCGTTAATTCAGTGTCTCTACATATTGGTTTGATACCAAACTGGCCAGAAGTAAAGAGAATTTGTTGTAAACTATTACAAAATGGACTGTGCCAAATTGCCATGTGGTGGAACCCCATAAAACTTGGTAACAGATAGTTTAACTCTGTTAGAATAATTTAATAAATTAAAAATTTTAAACAAATAAACACCAACTAGTTTTGTAATCAAGCTAGAACAAATATATAAAATGTATCATTCTTTTTTAGTTACACCATTTGTGCACAAAATGATGTGACGATGTTTTCGAAAAAATAATACAAATGGATTGTTAAGTGACAGGAAAACAGGCACACATAATGTACATCTATAAGAGGCCTGATGGATGAAAGCGATCTCTTCTTGCCAACCATGATTTGTCCTTGAGCCATAAAACAAATGCAAAAAAAAAAAAAAAAAAAAAAAAAAAAAACTGTGCTGAAGAAAAATGCTTTAATCACAGAAAAAAAGCAGAAGCAAGACTTACAAACCCAAGTCCACTTCTAGCCACATCACAATTGAAATCAGTCTCTACGATCAATTTTGATTCATTTTACAGCTCTATGATTCACAATAACACATCTTTCACCTAGGTCTAACTGGCGCAAGGGAGCACAAGCAGTTTTTTTAGCGATTCTGTTTGCTTTGGTGCTGTCCTCTGAACTTTTTTGGCTTATCAAAGACATGAGCCACACATGAAACTGGCATGCTGTGACGATGTTTCCTTTCAGCTACTGCAGCAATCTCTCATGATCAGAATCTTAACCAGTCAAACTATCCTGTTATGGAGTACAATTCTCGATAATTTTGCTTACCGTAATTTCTGCCGCTATAAACCGCTACTTTTTTCATAGGTTTTGAACCATGTGGCTAATACAAAGGTGCGGCTATTCTGCAGATTTTTTTCCACCACTAGGGGCGCTCTAACCGGAATTAGAATCGAAACTAAGACAAAATAAATGCACAGAAGAATACGCTAGTTCAAGAAGAATACGCTAGTTCCTCTTTAGCAGATATAAGTCGGTAGAAGCGGATAGGAGGACAACAAATTACTAATCCTGTCAAACTATCTTTTCAAATCCTCACCCCTTCATCATGGAACCCACACGAAGAAGTTCGTATGATGCAAGTTTTGAGTTAAAGGCCATCGATCTCGCTGTACAGGAAGGAAACCGCTCTGCTGCTCAGAAGCTTAGCGTCAATGAGTCTATGGTGAGACGCTAGAGGAGGCAGCGGGAACTCCACATATTGTGATTTTGAATTGATCAGAGATTGATGGATTTGAGGAATTTTTGAGGGAAAATGTCTAAATTCTCTGGAACCAGCTTCTCTGATCATCTTTGGGTTGTGGACAGAGAAGCTGGAACCAGAGAATTTAGACATTTTCCTCAAAAATTCCTCAAATCCATCAATCAAAAAATCAGAATAGTCTGTGATTATTGCAATAGATGGCAACTAATCAATTAAGTAACGAATCAATGGAACAATGTTATAGATTCTTTTCCTTCTTTGTCCAATCAATATTAGACATTTGCACTTTTCTCAAATGAGGACATTTACATTACTGTTCTTTGGTTAGAGAAATTTTTTACATATCAGAAGCTGTCGAGGTCATACATGTTTTACTTGAGCTTTGATGATGAAATAAACCAACATTCACCAGAACTACAGGAAAACACTCAAAATAAAAAGGGATTCTACTTGTTTCTGATTTCACCAATATGTTTTGATCGAGAAGTGAAGATGCAATAATGTATAAAAATCACAAAGATGTTTGAAGAAATTCAAAAACATTTCAGTTGTCGACCAGAGAGCATCGCCAAGTAATTTTACGGTTCAGATGGTATTAGAGCTGGAATGATAAGTCAATCGACTAATTGCTACCCATCACTTTAATCACCAAGAATGTTAGTAATTGATTAAGCCATTTTAAGAAGGAAATGTCCCAAATTTTATGGTTCTAGCTTCCAAATTTGATTTCCTGCATTCTTGAATCTAATAAATGAATAAAAATAGTTTTAAATTTGATTTTACTGTTTTATATTTCATTATTTCTTAAAGCTCATCTTTCCATATTTGACCAAATCAAGGGAAAACAAGTTAATTATTGGATTAGTGGCCAACTATTACATTAATAACCAACTATTTTGATAATGTTTCTTGTTTTTGAGTCATTATGAAAAAATGTCTTAAGTCTCTGGTTCCCGCTTCTCTTCTTTGATTATTTTCTGGTTTCTTTAGCCTTTTCTAATAGTAAGCTGATAATCTTTAAGTTGTGTACTGTTGGTCTGGACAAAATAAAAGATATTTTTGGTTTAAACTTCAACATTTTACTCTATTTCATGAAACAAACAGCTAATTGGTTGATTAGTTAATCATTTAAATCAATCAATCAGCACCTCAAAGTATTAAAAGCATTGTGTATACAGTGATTTGCTATCAAAATAAAGGTAATTAATTAATTTGGACTATTAGAACCAACTAACACCTCTGTATCAGTACATGTGTACCTTGAACTGACCCCAAATAACAGCTAAACTTAATCTCATTGGAGATGTTTTTGGAGAGGCCTTGAGTTTCAGCTACATGTGTGAAGTGGGACAGAAGAGGCAGCAGCAGCCTCCGGCGTTATTCTGAGCAGCAAACTGCTGCTACTGCTGCTGTCATTTCTGTCACCTGACATTGACAGGTGGGTTCAGTGCTTCAAGCTGCTCAACGCAAAATGAAGGAGATCAGGACCGGTGTGTGGATGTGTGTGTTCGGTGGCATCCAAGGGGGTCCGGAGATTAAGGGTGTAATCAAATGACAAGTCAGAGGACAATGTTCTGCATTGATTAGTACCTCAAAAACATATTAGCTATTATCTTGGTTGTATTTGACACCACAATTGTTTGTTACAATTCTGAATACAGTAATTCGTAAATAGTCACACAGGGCTTCTCGCGTGTGTGAGCCAGTAATTGGATGACCGTAATCTTATGGGTTTGTCCGCTTATTGCATGACTTCAGGGAGGGAGGAGCAGTCAAGTCCTGTTTGTTAAATAAACGTTGTTAAGTCGTTTTAAAAGTATAGTCATTTTTCCTATTGGGCAATATGAGACATCAGTGAATCACATCCGGTATGCAACAGACATCCACCACTTGACAAGAAACCATGTAAAATGGCTGTAAAAATAACCTAAAACTTAAATAAAAATAAAAAAAACGGTCAGATGAAGTAACGTTCTAAAGTGTCACACGTGTATTTTAAATTCGAGGAACAGACCGTTTAAAAGGAACCTGCTGGCAGTAAATCATTATCGCTCTCTCGTCATGTCATCTCTTGGTTTTAATGAATTGTGTTAAAACACGATATACAACAAGTAGAAGTGAACATTTCGCCCCTTTAATGCGAGTGTCGTTTGTGGGCTTGTTAAACAGCGAAGATATAGCTGCAAGGCTTATTTATTAGGCTAGCGTCCCAACCCCCCACCCTCGGCCTGTACAACAGAACAACAACAATAGGTTCGGACTAGTTGGACCCGTTGAGCATATTTCATATTTTTTCCAGGTTACAATCGATTTTAATCCAGTTTTTGTACAAGGTTTAAAACGCCTCTTACCCCCAAAATCCGCAGGGACATCGGGGAGGTAGGCTTGGAGGTTTGCTTCGTTCACTGGTATCTCCCATGACTTCCAACAAAAAAAAACGATATGACAACGCGAGGCCCGGGGATGACTCCGCGGCCTGGTCGCTCAATGAAAGAAAAAAACAATCCAACGCTCAAGTTGAGACAAAAAATTTAAATGGCCTTTTCGTTTTAAAGTCCATTAATCTGTCGAAAAAACGTCGCGAAAATGCCACAAAGAAGGTTTTCTATCCTCCGTGAAGTGAAAGAAAATCGTTTGAACGGGAATAACTGAACGTTACAATCAGCTGCTGGACGTTTGGACGATACCACTGACGTGGGAAAAAGAGGGGGGTGATATGAGTTACTCGATAAAAAAACACCCTGATGTCAACCGATAGGGTTAAAATATAGCTATGTGGATGTTTATTACGTGGTTGTGTCGAAAAAAGACTAAATTAACCGCTAAATGAAAAGGAAATTCACGCGCTACACGGCAGGTTTACACCTTTACACGTCTCGGCTTTGAGACCCGGTGGGCCGGAAACGCTTCCATCGAGACACAAATGTCAATGTTGCACAAAAAATACACAAAAAACGATGACAATCGAAGCCTATAGATGAGTCCTCGGCCTTGTCGCATAATAAAGTGAACAAGTCCATCAATCGATGAAAAAGGTCACAAGCTCGGTCACAAAGAAAAATACGATTTTCCCCTGTCAAATGACAGGAAATTGTCTGAACTAGAAATATTGAACGTTACAATCAGCTGCTGGACTTTTGGACGACACCACTTACATGGGAAAACAGGGGGCACCGGGGTTTACTCGATTTAAAAAAAACTGAGAAAATACACTCGATGTCAACCGATGCGGTTAAAATATATGCATGTAGATATGTAGTATGTGGATGTTAAATAAGTCGGGGTGTAGGAGAAAATACATTATTTGATTATGGAAGGACTTTCTCGATCTAAAGGGCAGGTTCACCCCTTCACACGCCGACGCTCTGAGGTCCGTTGGTCCGGAAACGCGTCCATCAAGTCACAAATGTGAATAATACCCAAAGAAATTAAGCCGAAACAGTCACAAACTAGGTTTATTCTTATTATCTTAATATTTACTCAATTAAAAGTACCAACATAGCAATATAAAAATACCCTTTATAACTAAAAGCCCTGCATGACAAATCCCACTTAAGTAAAAGCACATTAAGTATTATGAGCTCGATTAATGTATTGCATTAAACTACTTGTTTTACGAGCTTGATATAATGTATTGTACTAAGGTACATAAATATTACATCAATAGTTATTGTATTGATTTGGTCCTTTATTATTCTATATACTATATAGTACATGATACAAGTATTATAGACCAGACCTCACATAGTTGATTAATTGATTGGCCGGACATTAGCTAATTAAGGATTTGTTAGTTGATTTTTTTATACATATTTCCTGCTGGATTAGTAATATCCTGAAAAAATGTATATCTTTAGGAACCACTTGATTGAATTATTTTATGTGGAAAAAGATTTTACAGATTTGTCACGAAAATTTGTCAGCTTATGACTAAAAGGTTGAAGCCAGAAATACTTTGAAAAGTTATGTTGATGTGCTTAAGTTGAACTGATAAAATTAAAAGAATGAATTCCACTAAAAACTGACGACACAGCTGCTTCACCAGTTCATTGGCAGTAGCAGTATCTGTATTTCAAGACAATGCTAATTAGAGGAGAAAGCAAAGCTTTAGATTTGTGGGATAGTAAACCAAAACATGCTAACAGATGCTAACAGTAAACAAAAGTCTGTAGAGCTGAAGAACTGCAGCTGGTTGAGGATTTTATGTCAGTTCATCACTACAAGCTACACATCATTATTGCAAAAATTAAAATAACAGCACAAATCCATTGAAAAGTTTGCCCATATAGGTGCAAATACATATCAAATTAACCTCCAATGTCACATTTCAACAGCTGAAATGGGAAAATATTTGGCTGTTTGATTTTAAATTATAAAACTTTCTTTGCGGATTCATTTTCTGTCAGTTGTAGAGATGCAAAAATTAGTCAACTATTCAATTAGTTGTCAATTGTTATACTTCTATGATAGTAAACCGATGAACTTTGGGTTGTGGACTGTTTGTATGGACAAAAAAATGGTTTAATTATCAGTTTTGGGAAAAGCTGATTAATATTTCAATCAGCAATTGTCAATTGGGAATTGCATCTTAAAATATGACCAATACAATTAGCAATTAATCACATGATCACAAACACCTAATGTTGCTTTTGCAGAGAGAATTATGCTTTTGACCTGTAATTAAATTAGAGGAACTATTTCATCTCCCCAAGGTAAATAACTTTAGTTTCAAATTCACACTGACAGTTTCCGTTCACATCAGAGATAGATAAACAGCTACTCCAACAGGTGGTTTTGCTTTTGACTAACATCTTAGTCCTATTGTTGTGGTTGAAATCTCCAGATTTTAATATGGAGATAAGAAGTTCTTTGAAATGTTTCACAACAAATATCTGGCTGATCAATCAACACACAAAGAAACAGAAGCTTTGCAGAAGTTAGAGAAGATGAGATAAATGTATTGCTTGTATCAAAGATCTTCACTGTATTCAACAGCAAGCACACATCTGTACAATGTCAGTTATTTCCATATCACAAATTTAAACCTGGAAACAGTGAAACGCAATCACACATCAATAGTCAAAACTGATATGTATGTATGTATATATATATATATATATATATATATATATATATATATATATATATATATGTTTTGTTCTTCACTGTTTGTTTAAGTATATAAGTGTGTTTTCTACATTACTACATAACCTGGGAAAAAAGCCCCGTTTCAGTCATCTGGTTAGTTATTAGGACATTTCTTATCCAGCTACTGGTGCATTACTTAACACCTAAGAAAACAAATTTTAAACAAGGTTTTTTTTTTTTTTTTTTTTTTTTTAAAGACAAAGTGCAACATTAGGACACAAAGAAACAAACAAGGAACCTCACCATTGATAGCTTAATTAACAACAACAAAAAGAACCCTCCAAACACATACAACACGGCTCAAATCCGACAAGTCAGAGTGCGGAACTGCTTAAATTAACATACAAAGAAAACCTTTTCCAGTACGTCCGTCAGAAGAACCAAGCTGCAACCTTTATTTCTGTACACTCAAGGAACATAAAGTGCTGATAGCAGCTGCTCATGTATTTATATAAACTCTCTTCTCACAGCCCAGAGTACATAAGTAAATTAGTCCGAGCCTCATTAGCCCAGATTTTCACAACCTAATTGACTTCCCCCCTGTTTATTTGTGCCAGGATATTCAAGCGCTTAAAATTCCCAATAAAGACACATAATAAGCTCAGTTTTTAGCAAAGTTTTTTTTTTTGAGGTATTAATTTGATGAGGACCACAGGTTTTGTTTTTTGTTTTTTTCCAGGCCTGTTTGACAAAGTACTCAACAGCTAATACTTATTTTGCAAATCATAATCGGATTAAGTGCTTTTTGCATGCAAAAGTCATAGAATGCGTTAGCTCCATGGCTCTGAAAAAAATCTCTGAAGAATTTCATGCCGACCTTTTGAAAAACATTCAACTGCCTCTCTGCGAGCTGATGGTATGAAAAGTGCAAAGAGTCATTTTTTTTCCTTCTTAAAAAAATAGCTTGTTTAAGGATAAACTTGTTTCTTTTGGAAATATCAACTGGTAAAATTCAGACAGGAATCCCCCCCGATCTGACTGCTGTTTGGTGGAACAGTAGTAAAACCACATTTCAGCATGTGCCTCATCTTTGGAGAAGTAAATATTCCACCTTGGCAACTTGGGTTTGAAAGGGATAAAACTTTAGCCTTAGCCACTAAAAAGTACCTTCACAGAAAATGTATGAGCCAGTGTATATGATGCTTAACTTTCAGTTTTGTAACTGGGAAGACTGAATTCTTAAATGCTGCTGCTAAACATATATGAGACTAACTTTGCACTTATGACAGAAGGAGCACGATTTATGACAATGAGACAATCACCACGTCAGCGTTGTAGCAGTGTTGTAGCAGTCGAGTTGACCAAGGCTGTGCAAAAATGGCACCCCAAGGTTTTCCGCTCTTGATGCCTTCTGGCAAGAGGGGTGATGAGGCTCTTTAATGTGAGGAAGATGAGGAGGGGGAGGAGGGCTGGGAGGGTAGCAGGCTGGGTGTGCGTGAAGATTGCTGAGGTCGCGGCTGCTGAGCCGTTGTGGTGGCTGTGGAGTCAGAGGAGTCCAGGCCTGGGCTGCCTTCATTAACCTCTGTGTCCAGCTGGGCCGGACATTCAAAGTGAACACAGTGGAAAACCTGCAGAAAGACACAAATACTGACACTAAAGAGACAAACCATAACTGCACACTGAATATTAAAAGGCGACAAAGACAAATCCTAACGGTTTAAAAGAATTCAATAACTGAAAACATTTTTTAAAAATATGTAATTAGGAAGAGAGACTGTTAGGTGCGCGTATCGCTTCCAGAACGTCACATGACAGATACAGGAAGTGTTTCGAACTGACAACGGCGTGCTAAACTGTGATTATAAACAAGTGCATCTGGCAACGGGATGCATCTACCAAGAGAATCACTGATCTTCTGCTGTTTGTCGTCAATATTTATGGAGCACCCTCAAGCCATTAGAAAAGTTTCCGCAGTGTGGGACCATTTTGACCTAATATCAGAAAATGAGGTATTTATTTAATTTTTTTCTTTTATTGTCCTGTTCCTCTCAGAATTTCCACCTGATCTATCTGAATTCCAATTTATTTCAAAGTGACTCTTCATTTAATATTAGTATTATTTTCTGAAGGTTATATGTCATATCCACCTCCTCAATGCTGAGGCATTATAGAGCCAAGCATGAAAATGAAGTCCCAGATACACCTCCATCTGTGCCGTGTGAGCTTTTTTTTTTTTTAAAGCTGGAGAAGTGCTTTCAAAAACAACAGACTGACTATTTTTTTAAAATAAAAATTTGTGAAAGAAAATCCCAGTCCACAAACATCCTCATTCTTAACATGTTCACTTTATTTTTATAAGTGATAATTTTTTTTTTATAAAATACAATGACTTAAAATGGGCGACACGGTGGTGCGGTGGGTAGCACTGTTGCCTCACAGCAAGAAGGTCGCAGGTTCAAGACCCGCCTTGGGCCTGGGTCTGGGGCCTTTCTGTGTGGAGTTTGCATGTTCTCCCCGTGTCTGCGTGGGTTTTCACCGGGTACTCCGGTTTCCTCCCACAATACAAAAAACATGCTCAGGTTAATTGGTAAACTCTAAATTGCCCATAGGTGTGAGTGTGAGAGTGAATGGTGTGTGAATGTTGTGTGTGCCCCACGATTGGCTGGCGACCATCTGGGGTGTATCCCTGCCTCTCGCCTTAACGCGCTGGGATAGGCTCCAGCAGACCCCTGCGACCCCGAAAGGGAATAAGCGGGATAGACAATGGATGGATGGATGGACAATGACTTAAATTTAATTATTGTACATACTAGGTCATAAAATCAGTGTCAGTGGAGTCTGTCAGCTAGGTTGCGTCTAGAGATTTCTAACGTCCAGCAGGTGACTATTCAGTGACACAGTATCAACACAGTACGAACACTGTTTTGCAATGTATCGAAAGGTTTCATGATGCCTCATCGACTCATCACTAGGGACTACTATAAGGACAGAGAGATGCAGGCTAAAGGTTTCTTTTCCTTCTTTTAAAACATTCATTTCAACAGTAGTTGAATGGTGACAGGCCTCAAGAAGTTAAAAGTTCAGGTAAGGAACGTGTAATTTGTGTCCAGGCTAATCACAGGTCCAAGATTTTTGATAAAGCTTCCCCCCATGTAACAACCAATCCCTGTTTTAACAGATCCAACTGTCTTCTACAACAATGTACAGGAGTCAGTAAAGACTCTGATGCGTCTTCACCTCATTCGCAGTGTTATGAGTCCCCACAATCCGTATGAAGGAGGCAGGCTGCATATCAAACTTCAATGTCTGCCACGATCTGCAAAACAATGTGGAAAAGTAAGAAAACTATCACAAGAAAAAAAACAGGAGAAACAGGGAAATCATAACATGAAGAAACAAGAAAACCAGGAAAACCATGACATGAAAACTTAAGGAAAACTGGAAAATCCTCTTTGTTAGGTAATGAATTAAGATGGCAATATTAATTTATTGGGATACTCACCGACATGCCACCCTGGTGCGATCCACCACCCTTGTCCACTGCTGCTGAGTGGCAGAGACCTCGATGTAGTAGCTGTAGGAGCGTTCATCACAGTCCCAAAGCAGCAGCCTGCACACAAAGTGGAAAAAATAATGGTTTTACCTTTAAATGGCCATGGCTGAGTTTAATGAATAAATTAGGGATTAGACCATCACATCTTGTACATAAATTACATGCGAAAAAACTCAGCTACAACACTGAAAAAGGTAAGGTAAAAACAGGTTAGTTTTTTTGCATTATCCTAACTATATTTCCTGTCACAAAATTCAATTCAATTTAATTCAATTCAATTTATTTGTATAGCCCAGAATCACAAATCAGAGATTTGCCCCAAAGGGCTTTACAGTTTGTACAAACACAACATCCCCTGTCCGTAGACCCTCACATCGTACAAGGTAAAACTCCCTAAAAAACCCCTTTAACGGGAAAAAAAAGAAACGGAAGGACCCTCAAGAAGAGTAACAGAGGAGGGATCCCTCTTCCAGGAAGGACAGGCGTGCAGTAGATGATGTGTGCTGGTGGAAACATTACAGGGAAATTTGGATATTACAAACGGAGAAACAGAAATGTAATGAATTGGGTGTAAGTGGAGGATGAGGCGCACGATCCATCACAGCTTCCAGGTTTCACCAGGAGAGCATCAGACCCTCCAACATCCGTAGATCCCTCAGTGGCTGCACTGCAGCATGCTCTGTGAATGAGAAAACACAGGGCAGGACTCCGGAACCACAGTACAATAGTGGTTCATCAGTATCACAGATAGAAGAAGAAATAGAAGCCCAGGGCAACTCATGAGGACCCGGCAGACTAACCTATTGCAGCACTACTAACTATGACTATGACTAGGCCAGCCAGGGCCAGCCCTACTTTACGCTTCATCAAACAGGAATGTTTTTTCTTAAATATAGGAAGGGTGTCTGCCCCCCGGACTGAAACTGGAAGACGATTCCACAGGAGAGGAGCCTGGAAGTTGAAGGCTCTGCCTCCCGTTTTAATTTTAGAAATTCTGGGAACCTCCAATAAGCCTGCATATTGGGAGCGTCACGTTCTTGATGGGCAACATGGAACTAACAGATCCCTAGGGTAGGATGGTGCCTGACCGTTGAGCGCTTTATAGGTAAGGAGCAGGATTTTGAATTCTATATGAGATTTCACAGGAAGCCAGTGTAGAGTGGCTAATACAGGTGAGATATGCTGCATTCTGAATCAGCTGGAGAGTCCTTAGAGACTTTTTGGTGCAACCGGACAGTAAAGAACTGCAGTAGTCAAGCCTGGTAGTAATAAATGCATGGATACGTTTTTCCGCATCTTTCAGAGATAGGAAGTGTCTGACCTTTGCTATGTTGTGTAGGTGAATGAAGGCAGTCCTAGAAATATGTTTAATGTGGGCAGAGAATGACAATTCTTGGTCAAAAAAGACTCCCAGGTTTTTCACAGTGGAGCTAGAGGCCAGGGAGATGTCATCCAGGATAGCTATATCACTGGATGTCGAGTTCCTCAGGATTTCGGACCCGAGTACAATAATTTCTGTTTTGTCTGAATTTAGTAGAAGAAAATTGCAGGTCATCCAGGATTTTATATCCTTAAGACAAGCTCAAAGTTTAGCTAGCTGATTGGTTTCATTTGGCTTAATTGATAGATACAGTTGTGTATCGTCAGCATAACAAATTAATTGATTAATTGTTTCCTAATGATTTTACCCAATGGGAGCATATAGATAATGAAAAGTATTGGTCCAAGCACAGAACCTTGTGGAACCCCATGATTAACTTTGGTATGGATAGAAGAAACATTATTGATATGGACAAATTGGGGGTCTGAAAGATAGAACTTAAACCAGTTTAGTGCAGTCCCTTTTATAACAATAAGATGCTCTAGTCTCTGTAACAGGATTTGATGGTCGACTGTGTCAAATGCAGCGCTAAGATCTAACAGAACAAGGATGAAAATAAATCCTTTATCGGATGCTTTGAGAGTGATGCATTCTTAAACCTGACTGGAAATCCTCGTATAAGTTACGGTTGTGTAAAAAGTCACACAGCTGTTTAGCAACTGCTTTTTCCAGAATCTTAGAGAGAAAGGGAAGATTGGAAATGGGTCTATAGTTGGCTAAAATACTTGAGTCGAGGGCAGGTTTTTTAAGGAGAGGTTTAATTACAGCTACTTTAAAGGACTGTGGTACATAGCCAGATAATAAAGACATATTGAGTATTTCTAGTAAGGAAGGGCTAATCAAAGGGAAAATGTCTTTTAGCAATCCGGATGGAATGGGGTCCAGAAATTTTTAGGTTCAGGAAATTTTCAAATTCAGGTTGAAATTTTAGATGAAGCCATCAGTGAAGCTAGTTCAGCGAAGTTGATTGAAGTAAATGTGTCGAGGTAAATATTAGCTATTTCATCTGTCTCTACAATAACTGCATTTGAGGGCAGATTAGTGCCAGTGGATGGAACATGGTGATAAATGCTGTGTCTAATTGTCAGAATTTTGTCGTTAAAGAAGTCCATGAAGACATCACTGCTGAGGGTTGTAGGAATACGCGGATCAATAGTGTAGTTACATTTAGTCAGTGAAGCTGATGTGCTGAAAAGGAACTTTGGATTGTTTTTGTTTTTTTCAGTGAGGAGTAATAAGCAGCTCTGGCATTGCGTAGGGCCTTCAGCGCTCTCAACAAGTTGATCTATTTCAGATAGACACGCAACAGCATATAAATCCACAACTGTGGTGAGGCAAGGCAGTGAATTAAATACTGAGGGAATCACCTTCTTGTATTTAGATATAGAACTGTCAGTTGGGTATTGAGTGAGTATGCTTTTTCAGGTGTTGAGTAGTTTAATAACAGGAAATCAAAAGTTATTAGATAATGATCTGACAGGAGGGGATTCTGTGGGAAGACAGATAAGTGTTCAACCTCGATGCCGTATGTCAGGACGAGGTTAAGGGTGTGGTTAAAGCAATGGGTGGGCACATTTACTCTGAGAAAAGCCGATTGACTCGAGTAAAGAGAGGAAGGCAGAGCCAAGGCTATCACAGTCAGCATTAACGTGAATATTAAAGTCACCTGCCATGATTATTTTATATGTCCTGAGTACTAAACTTGAGAGATACTCTGAGAATTCTGATAAAAATTCAGAATATGGGTCTGGAGGGCAGTACACAGTGATAAATATGACTGGTTGTAGTGATTTCCAAGTTGGGTGAGAGAGACTAAGCACAAGGCTCTCAAATGATGTGTATCAAATGATGGTTGATCAGTAAACTGGTTGAGTTGAAAATAGCTGCAACTCCACCACCTCGGCCGGTGTCACGAGGAATATGAGTGTTAATATGGCTGGGAGGAGTGGATTCATTCAGGCTGACATATTCATCAGGATGCAGCCAGGTTTCAGTAAGACAGAGCAAGTCAATATTATAATCTGATATTATATCATTTATTAACAAAGCTTTGGATGACAGAGATCTAATGTTTAGAAGTCCACATTTCACTCTCCAGTCCTGTTGTTTTATGGCTATATTAGTGCTAATATTAATTAAGTTGCTGTGGGTGACTCGTCTCCTATTGTTGGATGTAAAGAATTTAAATGATTTAAGTGAATTAAGTGGTCGGGGGACAGACACCGTCTCTAAGTAGTTCTGAGTGGGTGCCTGCACTAAGGGAGACGCAGAGAAGCGTGTAGGACTGCGACTTCGCCTCCTGTGCAGTCACGGTTTTCGGGTGATAAAGTCTAACATATTCCTGGATAAGAGAGGCTCCATCCAGGGTGGGATGTATGCCGTCTCTCACTATCAGACCAGGTTTCCCCCAGAACGTCGACCAATTATCTATGAAACGCACATTATTATCTGGGCACCAACCCGACAACCAGCGGTGGAAAGATCTCATGCGACTAAACGTGAGATCACTAGTCATGTTCGGCAGGGGACCAGAGATAACTACAGTGTCCGACATGGTCTTTGCATAGGTGCATACCGACTCCACATTAATCTTCGTAACCTCTGACTGACGAACACGGGCCTCGTTACCGCCGACGTGAATAATAATCCTTTCAAATCTAGGCCTAGTCCTAGCTAGAAGCTTCAGGTTGGATTCGATGTCACTCACAAAAGGATATTTAGACAATAAATTTATTCTGAAACTTCTTTATTAACCTCAGATTGCTTATGATACCAGGTTTAAATAAATTTAAACCATGCTTTAAGGATTTTTTATGATTTAGTAAGGTGATTTTAATCAGCTGGTATCTTCTCTGCAGTGTGTCTGATTTTACGTCACATTTATGAGTTTTTGAAGCTGTTACAGACAAATTAAAAAAAATGTGTTACCCTTAGGGCCCCTGGGCATTTCTTTTTATTTTTTGATTAGTTGATCATTTTTGACTGTGCTGCAGCTTTCGGGATAAATTCTGCTTCTTGTAATAAATCTCAAGCAGCCTGCTCAAAATGAACAAACAATTCAAAATTGTAACCCTTTAAATAGCATTTTTTTTGTTTTGTTTTTTAAAGATGGCGCCACGGTAGGCAGCCTGTTATGCAGCTCTCTAGTCTTTTCTTTCCTTTTTCTGGTTTATTTTATTTCAAGTTCTTTTTTGCTTAATTTTGATTTAATTTCCGACAAGAATGGACCCGAGTAGTCTGGTGAGAGGAGTAGCCTTCTTTCTACTTCTATCAGGACTTTTCACCGCCGCATCTGGTGATAACGTGAGCCATTCCATCATCTACAGCCGGGATCAGCTGTTGGCGCTACAAGACAGGGGGGTACTCCCAGAGGAGCGACCCGGGATTCCTAAGGAATTACGGCGTCGGAGGAGAGGATGCAGGGCTGGAGCGAAGTACCGGGAGAGGAGAAGGCGGTACAAACCGAGCGTTCCATCTGTGGTAATGGGTAACGTAAGATCTTTACCCAACAAGATGGAAGAGCTGACGGCGCTAACCAGACTGCAGTGGGAGTATAAGCAGAGCAGCCTCCTGCTGTTCACGGAGACCTGGCTCACGGACAACACACCGGACTCCGTTGTAACTTTGGACGGCTTTAAACTGGTGAGAGCGGACCAAAACGCGAGGGAGAGCGGTAAGAGGAGAGGAGGGGGACTCTCCACCACTTTCCCTAACTTCACCCAGTATGTTGACTGCCATACCAGGGACAATAAAACTCTGGACTTGCTGTTTGCCAACAAAAAGGAGGCTTACAGCTCATCACACCCCCCCCCCCACTTGGCTGTTCAGACCACAACCTGCTCATCCTCCAACCCACCTACACCCCCCTAGTGAGGAAGACCCCTCCCACCAAGAAGGTGATCAGGCTGTGGTCTGAGGACTGCAGTGAGGCCCTGAGAGACTGTTTTGAATGTACAGACTGGCAAGAACTCTGCAGGCCACATGGTGAGGACATCGACAGCCTCACCCACTGCATCACAGACTACATAAACTTCTGTGTGGAGAACACTGTGCCGACCAAGAAGGTATGGTGTTTCTCCAACAACAAACCATGGGTGTCCCCAGAGTTGAAGGCCCTGCTAAATGAAAAGAAGAGGGCCTTCTGGTCGGGGGACAAAGTGGAACTGAGGAGAGTGCAGAAGGAACTAAAATATAAAATCCGGAGTGGCAAGGAGAGTTTCAGGAGGAAGATGGATTGAATCTGTTTTTCAATAGATTCGATTCTGGACCAACAACCTCCCCCACCCCCCAGCTTCCATCAACCCCCCTCTCCCCCCTCTTCTGGCGCTGTGCTGTTGCCAGGTTCACTCTCCTCGTTCCATCCCACCACGCCCCCTTTACACCTACCCACAACAAAGCCAGCCCCTCCCCCCCACCCCGTTACACCTACCAACAACAAAGCCAGCCCCACCCCCCACCCCGGACCAGCCACAGATCTGCCTCACAGCTGATCAGGTGAGAAGTCAGCTAAAGAAGACAAAGGTCAGGAAGGCAGCAGGTCCAGACGGAATCAGCTCCAGATTGCTCAGGGACTGTGCAGACCAGCTTTATCAGGTGGTCCTGCACATCTTTAACCTGAGTCTGAACCTGGAGAGGGTTCCTGGACTGTGGAAGACTTCCTGCGTAGTTCCAGTGCCTAAGATCGCACGGCCCAGGGAGCCCAACCACTACAGACCTGTAGCCCTGACTTCTCACCTGATGAAGGCCTTGGAGAGGCTCATCCTGCACCACCTTTGCCCACTGGTGAGCTCAGCACTGGACCCTCTGCAGTTTGCCTACCGGCCCGGCATCAGTGTGGATGACGCTGTCATCTATCTGCTGCACGGATCTCTCTCTCCCACCTGGAACAAGCGGCGAGCACGATGAGGATCATGTTTTTTGACTTCTCCAGTGCTTTTAACACCATCCAGCCTGCACTGCTGAAAGGGAAGCTGGAGGGAGCCGGAGTGGATGAGCAGCTGACGGCCTGGACCATCGACTACCTCACCAACAGACCACAGTATGTCAGGCTTCATGACTGTGTGTCTGAGGTGGTAGTCTGCAGCACTGGGGCGCCACAGGGTACAGTGCTCTCACCTTTTCTGTTTAGTCTGTACACCTCAGACTTCACCTACAACTCGGACAACTGCCACCTACAGAAGTTCTCAGATGATACGGCCATCATCGGGTGTGTATCAGATGGGAACGACCAGGAATACAGGGGGGTCATCAATGACTTTGTCAGCTGGTGTGAGATCAACGCTCTCCAAATCAATGCCAGCAAGACAAAGGAGATGGTTGTGGACTTCAGGAGGAAGTCACCCCCCACCACACCGGTGAGCATCCAGGGAAAAGACATTGAGACAGTGGTCTCTTACAAATACCTGGGTAACAAACTGGACTGGACCACTAACATTAATGTCCTGTACAAGAAGGTCCAGAGTCGACTTCACCTGCTGAGGAGACTAAGGTCCTTTGGTGTGTGCAGGACTCTGTTGAAGACCTTCTACGACTCCGTCGTAGCATCTGTCCTGTTCTACGCAGTAGTCTGCTGGGGGGGGGCGGATGCTCAGACGGGGACAGAAGGAAAAACAACAAACTGGTACGGAAGTCTAGCTCTGTACTGGGATGTCCTCTGGAGTCGGTGGTGGTGGTGGGAGAGAGGAGGATGTTGGCAAAGCTGACATCCATCATGGACAACCCCCATCACCCTCTGCATTGGGTGGTGGGTGCGCTGAGCAGCTCCTTCAGCCAGAGACTCAAACACCCTCGCTGCAAGAAGGAGCGCTTTCGCAGATCATTCATCCCGACAGCAATAAGACTTTATAACATAAACATAAATCTCACTGTAGTCACTCTGTCACTTTTTCACTGGTCACTTTTTTCTCTTCACACACACCCTGCACCTTAAGTGTGCATTAGCTATGTATGTGTACATGTGGGTATGTGCGTGGATATGTATGTCCATATACATATATGCAAATATGCGTGTACGTGCATGTATGTATGTATATATGCCTTGCCTATGCATACTCTTTTCTTACTATTTATTAGCATTTTCTCTCCATTCTATGTCGATAATGCATACTGTGTATGCGGATCAACAAATTCTGCGAATTTGTACATTGTGTTGTGTGTTTTTTATTTTTATTTTTTTTTTATAGTTTTTTTATCTTCTTCAGCTTTATTTTCTTCTCTTTATCTGTAACGCTGCAGTAACACACTAATTTCCCCGTTGTGGGATCAATAAAGTTTTTATCTTATCTCTTATCTTATCATCTAGTTGAATTATTTCTTTTTGTTTATTGCAAAAAATTTAAATACAAAAATTTGATTATTTTCCAAGTAATAAATTGTAGGAGGCTGGGACTATTGTGGTGATTAGAGCCTTGGATATGTCAAAGATTTGCAACAAAATTGTATTTATTACATATGTATTTTTTATTTTTTTTTATAGATTCAGATTCTCCCTCTAGGCGCCTTCTATTGACTTCAATTATAGTTATATTTTTAATCTTACTGTCATTACAGTATAAACCATTACTTCTCTCAGAATTTTATTTTGAAGAACATTTTAACGTATTTGACCACAGTCAACCATTGACCTATTGTAGGCCGCACCATGAAATTTATATATGCATGCATGTATGTGTGTTTTTGCCACAAAGGTTAAAAAAAAAGCTCACCAAAGTCATCAACAATGCTGCTGTCTCCAGCCCATTGCTTGAGTAAATGGAATAGATTTTGCATTTAAATAAATAAATAATATAAAATGATAAGATGTTGGTTGGCTGTGGCGTTGTTAAGATACTTAATTGGTGCTAAGGGACCCAAAGTTTGCCAAGAAAATATTACCAACACCATATCCACCACCAGCCTGAACTGTTGAGATAAAGCAGAATAGATTCACACTAAATTCTGACCCTACCATTGAATGTTCCGTCAGGAATCGAGACTTTTCACCATTTTTCCAGTCGTCTATTGTCTCAGTTTCCTGTTTTAAGTTGACAGAATCAGCACCCAGTGTGGTCTTCTCCTGCTGTAGCCCATTCAGCTCAAAGTTCGACATGTTGTGCATCCAGAGATGCACTTCTGCAGACCTCAGTTGCAACAATTGGTTATTTGAGTTACTGTTGCCTTTATATCAGCTCAAACCAGTCTGGTCATTCTCCTCTGACATCAACAAGGCATTTTTGCCCACAGAATTGCCCCTCACAGAATAACTTATCTTTTTCAGACCATTCTCTGTCAACACTAGGGATGGTTGTGCATGAAAATCTCATTAGATGAGTAGTTTCTTGTGATTGGCCGATTAGAAATTTGTGTTAATGAGCAGTCAGACAGGTCTACCTAAAAAAGTAAATCTGTTTATTACTTACTTATTCTGACTTTTTTTTCCCAATTATGACTAACTTTAGTTACAGTTATTCTTATGTTTTTTTTCCTATTACCACTAACTGTACTTCTGATGTTGAAATCTAATATTACCAATTGTAGTTATAATGTTAAACTAGTCAAATCCTGCGGCATTTGTGAGAGTTCGGGCTGGGCTGTTGGGCGTCAGGACTCTACTGTGGCTTAATACAGAAGTTCAACACCACATGTGGGATGCTGATGTCTTTCTGATCATTACTGTGTCGGACATTTAGATCCAAAGTTATTAAGGAAAATCCAACAGCCAATTAGCTCTCAGCCAATCAGCTTTCAGTCTGCCGTTGCAGAAGCCAGGGCCGTTGCTACGGCAACCTACACACCTGCTCTAGCTCTTTGATATAGACGAGGCATCAAAGACCCAACTGACAAATTCTTCTCCCAAAGTATGGGGAGAAACAGCTGTTTAATGCTCTGAGAGGGCTAAAGTAGACCCCAAACAACTGCTCATAACTCAAAAACTGTAATTCATAATCACAAAATGACAGGAGCAGGTTAGAAATTCAATGTTTTACTAAAATGCCAGATGACTCAGCGAAAATAATGGAAGAGATAGGAGGAGCAGGAGCGTGAAGCTGCACTTGGACGGTCATAGCCAAAACTGTACAACTCTCAGCTTTCTTAATCACATTGGAGCGATCGGGAGGGTCGTGCCAACGGAATTTTTTGTGCTTTTACACTCTACCGATGACATCACAATTCTGGACTCCCCATCTGGAATGCATTGCGGCAAAATCTCGCCATTTTTGTGCGAGATGTGATGTCATCTTTAGAGTGTAAACGCACAAAAAAATCCTTTGAAAAAGAAATTTCTAACTCACGGCCATGGCCACAGTTTTCACCGCACAATAATAATTTTAACATCAAAACGTTGGCGTGACCTTAAGAAAGCTGAGAGTTGTACGGTTTTGGCGGTATGACCCTCCAAGCGCAATTTCGCGCTCCTGCTCTTCCTATCTCTCCGATTATAAATTTTCGCTGATTCATCCTGCATTTTAGTAAAACATTGAATTTCTAACCTGCTCCTGTGCCCACATTTTTCAAGCTACGGAAAAAGATAAGCCCGACCCAACCCGACCAGGAGACCCTCACCTCTTAGACAATATGCTCATTTTGTTATTAGGAGTTACGGTTTTTGAGTTATGAGCAGTTGTTCGGGGTCTATTTAAGCCCTCTCAGAGCATTAAACAGTCGTTTCTCCCCACACTGTGGGAGAAGAATTTGTCAGTTGGGACTTTGATGGCTCATTTACATCAAAGAGCTTCACCAAGTGCATGCGTAACCGTAGCAACGCTCCACAGCTCCAGCAATATAACAGACAGAGCATTTTGGCTGTTGGTTTTTCCTTAATAACTTTTAATATAAAAATATATAAATGCTCTGCACCATCCCAAGCTAAGTTCTGTCCACTACGGCGATGAATTCGCTGTTTCAGTGCAAATTCATTCCCCAATCATTTCTATTGAGATAGTATGCAGGACATATGATTTGTGTTAACAGATACTGTAATTGATATCATAATCACATGAGAAACAAAACAGCTTGGTGGCTGAGTAGATCACTCCATCAGGCTGAGAGTTGATTGGCTGTTGGATTTTCCTTAATAACTTTGGATCTAAATGTCCGACAAATACCAAACTTGGCAGTAATGAGCAGAAAGACATCAGCATCCCACCTGCGGTGTTGAACTTCTGTATTAAGCCACAGTAGAGCAGTTGTTCAGATTGTATTTTAGCCCTCTCAGAGAATTAAACAGCCCTTTCTCCCCATACTTTGGTAGAAGAATTTGTCGGTTGGAATCTTTAACGGTCTCCTCTACATCAAAAAGCTGCAGCAGGTGCGTGCGTATCCTAGCAAAATCCCAGCTAACGCTACACGACTGACAGAGCATTTTGGCTGTTGGTTTTTCCTTAATAACTTTGGATCTAAATGTCCGACACATACCAAACTTGGCGGTAATGACCAGAGGGACCCCAGGATCACATCCCTGGCAAAATATGTTTTAAAAAGCCACAGTAGAGTCCTGACGCCCAACGGCCCAGCCCGAACTCTGTCTAGTTCTATTATTACTAACTATAGTTACAGTTATTCTGATGTATAATTTTATTATTGACATTCTGATGTGGACACGGTCTACCTTAAGGAGGCAATGGAGTAGGGCTGAGCCAGCTGGATGACGATGGCCCCAGAGCCTAGCTGGTGGCAGGTATAGCCCGAATCCCAGTCGTAGTTGCGCGTGTCGCCGTTGAGCAAGGCGTTTCTGCTGCGGCTGACTCCTTCGATCACGCTGGCACATGACGCGATGGTGGCGACGTTCTCACTAGGGACTAGAACACACAGGGAACGTTTTCAGCAGATTAGACTCAAAGTCACAGACTGATCTAATATAAAAGACAAACGGTGCAACCAGAACATTTGGATCTTTAAGGGATTATGTGTGGACAGAATATAAAGATGTCCTTAGTGAGGATTTTGTTTCTGGAACTTACCCAGGAGTCCGTTCTCCAGCGTGTATGAGCGGTTAGTGAACATGCATTCAAAGGCCACAAGGTGGAAGACTTTATTCACGGTGTTGTGTGTTCCCACGATGCGAACATACCTGAGACACAGACACAGCGCTTGAAGCAAGAAAAATTGCTGTGCCTGAAATTTATTTAGAGGGCATTTGGAGTAGGGGGTAGGGTGCAAGTTTTGGCTAGGTGGGTCAGGGAGAAGAAAATTTTGCAATGTTGCAATATAAATTAATAAATTTCTCGTGCCCATTAAGAGTATCATATCCATAAGTTTGAATGACTGATTATTTTCAGGAGAGAGGGATAGAGAGACTGACTCCTAACCTCTAGGACAGGGGTGGGCAATCCTGGCCCTGAAGGGCCCATGTGACTGCAGGTTTTTGTTCAGTTTAAGAAGTCACACACGTGATTCTACTAATCAACCGCGGGGGCCCTTGGTAAGGACCAGTAGAATCAGATGTGTAAGTGCTTGCTTGTAACAAAAGCCCACACCAGCCCTCCAGGATCAGGAATGCCCACCCCTGCTCTAGGACCTCACTTTAAATTATAAATTATTATTTATTAATTATTTTTGAACTGGGGTTCTGAGGTCCACCACCTGGACAATTTTAGTTTCAAAGATTTTATTTCCTGCATTTTGGTGAATCTTAAAACAGACTAAGGAACCAAAACATGCTCAGAAGAATAAAGGAAACTGAGACTTAATCATCCCATCCTAACCATCATATCATAACCATTGTACATCAATAGGAGGAAGACGACAAAGGAATTCATGTCTAACCAAAATTTATAGAGTTCAATAAGTAAGTAATATACAATAAGTAAGTAAATTAAAAAACAGGAAGTGAGAAGTGTGCATCAACTGTAAAGAGTCACTGTAACATCTGTCAATGGAAGGGATTGGAAAATACCTGATAATGAGCCAACTGTAACATAGCAATCATTATTAGAAACTGAACTATCATGACCATGAAAAGTCATGTAATGTCTAGTCATTTGGTAAACTCAACTCAGCTGTCCAGCTGATCTCCAGCACCTAAGCTGTAACTTACAACACCACACAAATTCGGTCACCTTTGTTTTTTTTATTGTTTGTTTGTTTGTTTTGTTGTCCTTCAGCTCTTTATGACAAATATCTTATAGCCACCAAAGTGCAATTTCATTTGCCCCTCAATTTGTCAGACAAAACTTAATAATCACGTTAACTTTCTATGCAGTGAAGATTGCTTGTTATTGTATATTATAAAAAGACAGATTTGCTTTTTATGAAGGTTGCCTTTTTATGCCTGTAGAATTCTGGAAGAGTCACATCTGATCAGTGCTCTAGATTTCTTGCAGTCTGCAGTTTATATTTGCATTCAATGTTTTCTTATTTTAATATTGTATATTCAAAATGAGAAGGGGAGGTTGAAGCTCTAGGTTTACTGCTTGGTACATATTTATAGGTTTTCTTCATGTATAAATGTTATTATTAATATTTAATATTAATATTGATTGTGTGAATATATTTACTATTCACACAATCATTTTTATTTATTTTTTTTACACAAGGCTATTTTGCTGCAAAGAGTGGCTGAGACCGGAGTGGATTCACATTAACGGCTAACATGAATGTTTCATTGATATGCAAACATTTTTGACATTTTTGGTTTACGTATTTGTGAGCATGTATCTTTAGGTAGAACTTTTCACGATCAGTTCAGCTCTAAGGTAAACAAAGGATCTTAGTAATGGATTTCTTTTTCCAAAGTGGTTACATTGTAAATGCATAAATAGGCCTTTCACGCAACCCTTTAAAAGGACAGAGATATTTTCAACCGCTTTACAGTTAGTTAGGGTCAACGTGACATTAACGTGACTCAAGATGGCGGCGCGTTAACACGCAGCGGCCACACCGGGGTCAAAAGTTGGTGTTTTGTTTTGTTTATGTTTTCCCTACCTGGCATTGACTTTTTCTGTTTTTAGCACAAACGATGGGACATGTGTCGGAACATGGAATATAATATATAATAAGAATAAACTGCTGCAGATCGGAGAAAATACATTTACTCTGATCCCAGAGGGCATCATCCGACTGCTTCGCGAGCTCCGCCTGCTGCGGGAACCAGCACACCAGCCGGCGGGCCTCCAAACTTGGCTTGCCGGGAGAAGAGACCTCGAAAGCGTTGTGCGAGAAACCGGAAGCGCGGCAAGAGGGCAGGGATTCGAGCTAGGTGGAAAGCTAACACTAGCCGGCCACCCGTCCCTTCCATCCTGCTAGCGAACGTCTGCTCACTGGACAATAAACTGGACTACATTCAACTACATCGAGACTCACAAAGGAATTAAGGGACTGAAACGTTTTCGTGTTTGTGGAAACATGGCTCAACGACAGTATACCGGACTCCGCTATCAAGCTACCAGGTCTGCTAGCCTTCCGAGCCGACAGGAATGCTACACTGTCAGGTAAAAACAGGGGAGGTGGGCTGTGCATATATGTTAACAACGAATGGTGCAGGAATGCGGTGCTTGTTTCCAACTTCTGCTCGCCGCTAGCGGAGTTCGTAACTGTCAGATGCCGACCCTTCTACATCCCACGAGAATTTACATCCGTGTTCATAACTGGTGTTTACATCCCACCGAGTGCTAGTGCTAACAGCAACGCGCTAACAGATCTGTATGAAGAAATAAGCAAACTCCAGACCGAACATCCAGACGCATTGTTTATTGTCGCCGGGGACTTTAATCATGCCAACCTGAAGAAAGTCCTACGAAAATTCCATCAGAATGTGGACTTTCCTACAAGAGGAAATAATATACTGGACTGTGTTTACACCAACATCACGGGGGCTTACCGAGCTGTCCCCCTCCCCCACCTAGGACACTCTGACCACTCTACTGTTATGCTAATTCCGGCATATCAGCCGCTCGTCAGGCGCATCAGATAAAGTCGAAGGGAGACAAGGACCTGGCCTAAGGATGCAATGTTGGCACTTCAGGACTGCTTTGAGTGCATTGACTGGGACATTTTCAAGCAGGCAGCCACCTACAACGGCATCACTGATCTGGAGGAATACACTTCAACTGTGACCAGCTACATCAGCAAGTGCACAGAGGACGTGTCAGTCTCCAAAACCATCACCACACGCCCCAACCAGAAACCATGGATGACTGCAGAGGTGAGAGCACTACTGAGAGCCAGGGACGCTGCCTTCAGGGCTGGGGAGGAGGAAGCTCTGAGGAAGGCAAGAGCTCAGCTGTCCCGGGCCATCAAAACAGCAAAGCGCACTCATGCCCAGAGAATCCACAGCCACTTCACAGACAACAACGACACACGACACTTATGGCAAGGCATTCAAGCCATCACCAACTACAGGCCTGCCCCCCACTCCTGTGTTGGCGATGACTCCCTGCCAGAGGCGTTAAACCAGTTTTATTCAAGATTTGAGGCTCACAACGACTCAGAGGCGAGGAAGGACGCCCCTCCCCCTAACGACCCGGTACTCAGCCTGTCCACTGCTGAAGTAAGAAAGACCCTACTCAGAGTCAACCCACAGAAAGCTGCTGGGCCTGATGGGATACCAGGTCGTGTGCTGAGGGAGTGTGCAGATCAACTGTCCAATGTCCTCACTGACGTCTTCAACATCTCCCTGTCCACCACCATCGTCCCCACCTGCTTCAAGACCACCGCCATCATCCCCGTCCCAAAGAAACCCTCAGTGACTTGTCTCAATGACTACCGCCCAGTTGCACTGACATCCACCATCATGAAGTGCTTTGAAAGGCTAGTAATGAGACACATCAAGTCCCAGCTACCAGCCACACTGGACCCAATGCAGTATGCATATCGCCCAAACCGCTCCACAGACGACGCCATCAATGCTGCCATCCACCTGGCTCTCTCTCACCTGGACCAAAAGGACACATATGTTAGGATGCTGTTCATCAACTTCAGCTCAGCATTCAACACCATCATCCCTCAACAGCTAATAACAAAACTAGGTGAATTTGGACTCAACACAACACTCCGGAACTGGATCCTGGACTTCCTGGTAGGCAGACCCCAAGCAGTCAGGATCGGGAACAAGACATCCAGCACAACAGTACTGAGCACAGGAGCTCCCCAGGGCTGCGTGCTCAGTCCGCTGTTGTTCACCCATGACTGTGAGGCAACGCACAGCTCAAACCACATCATCAAGTTTGCTGATGACACGACCGTGGTGGGCCTGATCAGCGGAGGCAACGAAGCCCCAGACAGAGAGGAGGTGGCACAGCTCAGCAGCTGGTGTACTGATAATAACCTGCTCCTCAACGTGGAAAAAACAAAGGAACTGGTTATCGACTTCAGACAGTCTTCGCACACACACACCCCACTGTGCATTGACAATCTCCCCGTGCAGATTGTCCAGAGCACAAAGTTTTGGGCGTACACATACAGTGGGGAAAATAAGTATTTGAACACCCTGCTATTTTGCTATTTCTCTCACTTAGAAATCATGGAGGGGTCTGAAATTTTCATCGTAGATGCATGTCCACTGTGAGAAAGATAAACTAAAAAGAAAAATCCAGAAATCACAATGCATGAATTTTTAATGATTTATTTGTGTGATATAGCGGCAAATAAGTATTTGAACACCTGAGAAAATGAATGTTAATATTCGGTACAGTCGCCTTTGTTTGCTATTACAGAGGTCAAACGTTTCCTGTAGTTTTTCACCAGGTTTGCAGATACTGCAGGAGGGAACCTGGCCCACTCCTCCACACAGATCTTCTCTAGATCAGTCAAGTTTCTGGGCTGTCGCTGAGAAACACGGAGTTTGAGCTCCCTCCAAAGATTTTCGATTGGGTTCAGGTCTGGAGACTGGCTGTGCCATGCTAGAACCTTGATATGCTTCTTGCGGAGCCAGTCCTTGGTTTTCCTGGCTGTGTGCTTTGGGTCGTTGTCGTGTTGGAAGACCCAGCCACGACCCATCTTCAGTGCTCTGAGGGAAGTAGGTTGTTCCCCAAAATCTCACAATACACGGCCCCAGTCATACTCTCTTTAAGCAGTGCACTCGTCCTGTCCCATGTGCAGAAAAACACCCCCAAAGCATGATGCTACCACCCCCATGCTTCACAGTAGGGATGGTGTTCTTCGGATTGTACTCTTCATTCTTCTTCCTCCAAACACGCTTAGTTTAATTAGTTTAAAGCTTAGTTTAAAGTTTAATTTTGGTCTCATCTGACCACAAAACTTTCTCCCATGACTCCTCTCATCCAAATGGTCATATGCAAACTTAAGACGGGCCTTGACATGTGCTGATTTAAGCAGGGGAACCTTTCATGCCATGCATGATTTCAAATCATGACGTCTTCGTGTATTACCTACAGTAACCTTGGAAACGTTGGTCCCAGTTTTTTTCAGGTCATTGACCAACTCCTGTCGTGTAGTTCCGGGCTGATTCCTCACCTTTCTTAGAATCATTGAGACCCCACGAGGTGATATCTTGCATGGGGCTCCACTCTGATTGAGATTGACCGTCATGTTTAGCTTCTTCTATTTTCTATTTGCTCCAACAGTGGACCTTTTTTCACCAAGCTGCTTGGCAATTGCTCCGTAGCCCTTTCCAGCCTTGTGGAGGTGTACAATTTTCTCTCTTGTGTCGTTGGACAGCTCTTTGGTCTTCGCCATGTTACAAGTTAAAGTCTTGCTGATTGTATGGGGTGGACAGGTGTCTTTATGCAGCTAACGACTTTAAACAGGTGCATCTGATTAAGGATGATACATGGAATGCAGGTGGACTTCTAATGGGCGGACTAACAGGTCCTTCAGGGTCAGAATTCTAGATGACACACAGGTGTTCAAATACTTATTTGCCGCTATATCACACAAATAAATTGTTAAAAAATCATGCATTGTGATTTCTGGATTTTTCTTTTTAGTTTATCTCTCTCACAGTGGACATGCACCTACGATGAAAATTTCAGACCCCTCCATGATTTCTAAGTGGGAGAAATAGCAAAATAGCAGGGTGTTCAAATACTTATTTTCCCCACTGTAACAGACAACCTCTCATGGACTAAGAACACCATACACATCACAAAGAAAGCCCAGCAGCGTCTGTACTTCCTAAGAAGACTGCGCAAAGCTCATCTCCCAACCGCCATCCTCACAACATTCTACAGAGGGACGATTGAGAGCATCCTCAGCGGCGCCATCACATCATGGTATGGCAACTGCACTGCTGCAGACCGCAAGGCCCTGCAGCGGATTGTGAGGACAGCCGAGAAGATCACCGGAGTCTCTCTGCCCCCCCCCCCTCAGACATTTACAGCTCTGCCTGCGGAAAGCTATAAACATCATCAAAGAAACTACCCACCCCTCCCAAGGACTATTCACGCTGCTACCATCAGGTAGAAGGCTCCGCAGCATCACTGTCCGCACCTCCACGATGGGGAAGAGCTTCTTCCCCCAGGCAGTCAGACTGCTAAACAACACCAGGACTATTGGACTGTAGTCTACATACCAGTCCAACCAGCACACCGCACCATATATCTCGTGCACTTTCTTCTACCATATTTCATTCTATCTACCTCATATTTATTAGGACAGTCTGTGCAATCTGTGCAATCACACCACTAGCCACCAAGTCAAAGTCCAGACCTCAATCCAATTGAGAATCTGTGGAAAGAACTGAAAACTGCTGTTCACAAACGCTTTCCATCCAACCTCACTGAGCTCGAGCTGTTTTGCAAGGAGGAATGGGCAAAAATATCAGTTTCTCAATGTGCAAACTGATAGAGACATACCCCAAGCGACTAGCAGCTGTAATCGCAGCAAAAGGTGGCGCTACAAAGTATTAACTCAATGGGGCTGAATAATTTTGCAGGCCCAATTTTTCGTCTTTTATTTGTTAAAAAAGTTTAAAATATCCAATAAAGTGTGTTCCACTTCATGATTGTGTCCCACTTGTTGTTGATTCTTCACAAGAAATTACAGTTTTATATCTTTATGTTTGAAGCCTGAAATGTGGCAAAAGGTCACAAAGTTCAAGGTTCAACATAGTTTCGCAAGCCACTGTAGTTAAAATAAGTTTCCCGGTTTAACTGCAACTTTATTTCTCATGCTTACATAGGCTACTGTTGTCATACATGCCTAAGACAAATAACTTTGTAAGGAAACTTCACATGCTGTTGTCTTTTTCTTCTTTCTATTACCTACATTTAAACTCCAAGACATGTTCACAGACCTTCATGAAATCTCAACACTATGGATTTATTGGATTATTATCATTTAACCCATGGTTAGCAGAGCAGTGAGTGGGACATAGAAAAACTGCAACATCCCATCAATCTACTTTTCTTTAGGAATACAGTTTCGATGTGCACTAGTTATTTCTAAAAACATGAAATCCGTGCTTGTAAGACTTTAAGACCCCGCAACAACCCTGAAAATGTGGAGTTATCACACAATTTCAGGGTAATAGTAACTAACTATTGGCTGCAGGGACTTTGAAGTCAATGACATCACCAACTGTCACTAACAGCAACTACACCTCAGTGCATTCTCAATGCTCTGTGGCATAGATGGAGCATGCTGTGCCAGTCCAAACTAATAACTGAATCCTCTGGAAAATAGATGATCTGTGGTTTACCTGCAAACCAGGGGAGTGAAGTACAGATTCTGCCAAGAGCGGCAGAGGAACTTTGAATGGTCCACAACACGCACCCAGTCCAGCTCATCCATGGACACCTCGATGTAGTAGGAGTATGATCTTAAATAACCAGAAGAGACATTGAAGCACTCTAAATATATATGAAGTGATTTCTCTTACTCTAACAGGGTGAGACAATGTCCTACCGACTGTCTCTGTCCCACAGCAGCAGACGGATGTGGTTGATGATGGAGGATTGACCCAGTTTGACCTGGATCCCCGCCCGCCCGTCCTCCTCGATGGGGTGTCTGGAGAAGCCGTGGTCCAGATCATAGTTCTGGGTGTCACCATCCAGCAGCGCAGACTTCAGCTCCCCCTTCACCACCTGAGCACCATACTTCATGGTGGCAATGTTCTCCTCTGGGACTGAGACCAGAAAAGACATGAACATTATAAGCAAATTAATAATAAACACATACATACTAATAACATATAACATGTTGATTTTTGATGTGATGCTGAAATCCAATTTTTTTCTGGTTTCTTTATTTTTCTATAGAGCTCTGGGAGATGAGACTAAGCCCGAAAACCGAATAAGAAGATGTGAGGTATATAAACACAGGGTAGACCCAGGTGAGGATCATCTGTGTTTAGAGTTTAAGGCACCATCATTATGGTTGATGCTTTAAACAGCCAGAAACTACCGGCAAGATTGCTCTATACTCTACTGTACTTATACTGGACGGGTAAGATCCATGTTTTTTGGGGAGCTCTTACCAGGGAGCTCTAACAGATTTACTAGAAGTCACATCACAAACTCTAAAACAGCAAACTGATGACCTTTGGGTTGTGGACTGTTGGCCTGTATAAAAAAAGACATTTTAGGTTGAATCTTCACCTTTGGAAAACAGTGAAAGATTTTATTTTAAATGAATAAATATATTTTTGGCTATGTTGTGCCTCGCCATCATAAGACTGAGTTTCAGGCCTGAGGCCTGAAGCCTGACTATGAGTGTTTGAACACATGGTCCCCTAAGACAATAGAAACCCCCCAACACGTGGCTCCCTACACAATGGGGCCCCGGGTGTTGCTCAGCAGCGCCCCTGCATTTCCATCTGATCCAGCAGACTACGTCACAGGTATTCCCAGCAGGGGTCCCCCCCTGAAAGCGGACTCCGATTGGCTGCAGTGTGTCACTGGGCGGTGACAACACTGAGGTTATAAATACACCTGAGGACGGCGCTCTTTCCAGTCGCGCTGACGGGCGTGACGATCGGAAGCACACCCACTCTCACTCAACCCGCCTGCTCCCACCGAGTAGTCCCGAGTGAAAAGTTAGCGCGCATCTCCAGAAGGCCTGAAAGAAGAAATCATCGCTGGCCGAGACCTTTCTTCTACCTCCGTTTGCCGACGGTTACTCCCGGACCAAACGTATTTTCCCGCGGAAGTAGGCGACGAACGCCTATAAAGGAAGGACAGCCGAGAAACGCCGTTTCTCCCCCTTTCTTCTCCTGTCGCGACCCTCTCCCTCCGAGCCACGGACTGTGAGAGGATACTAGCTAACCGCTAGCCCCTGGACCGCCAGCAAAGGACGTGCTGCGCTCCAGATCAACGGAGTCCGGATCAACGAGACCCAGGTCAACAAACTCCGTATCATCGCAACTCCAGCCTGCATCACAGTAAGAGGTTATCTTCTGGGCAGTGAATATTAGTTGTGTTGTTTTATTAGTGAATACTAATTGTGTTTTATTTTTATTAGTGTTTAACTTGTTTGTTCGGATCGCCGCATCCGTTGCACTGTTTGTTTTGTTATTGTGATCAGCTGACTTTCGTTTTGACACGTCATCACGGCCTGGCCGCCATCTTGGGGAGGTCCTGTTGTCCCGGCGTAGCCGCCATCTTGTGACCTCCTGCTCGCACACGCCCGCATACTCGCGCACGCACGCGCACACACACACACACACACACATACACACATACACACACACACCTATATACAACCCCACTGTAAGCTTGGTTTCATCTGTGTATATCAATCATCCAGTAGTCTGTTTATTGCACGGTTTCATTAGTTTACTTGTTTGTGTTTCATTTAGTTATAGTTTAGTGGAGAATATTAACAACAGTATTGATTGTAAATTGATTACTGATTGTCAATAAACTCTTTGTATTTTAAGAAGAAGTTTCCTGGTATTTTGTCTGTGTATTGCAACAAAGAGCTGGTTGACTGGGCCTGTGTACGAATTCACACCTTCCTTTCAGTTTCCTTTTTAACTATTATGTTTAAACATAGAGTTAATTATAAGGCAACTATTTAATGAGACTGATTATTATAGTTATTAGTCCGGTTAACCCGGTGGTGCCCCGTTTATATTATCAATTATAACTCAATAAAATTGATAACAATATTACAATTAATAATCATCTTTGATAATTATTAATTACGCTAATAACTATTTATACCCCCCTATTGCATGCACAACAGCTATTTATTTTAAATCTCATAATTCTGACTTTTTATCTTATATTATTGAATATTATTATTGGAATCCTGTTGTATTCTTGATCAGTTTGACTTTTAAAAATTTAAATGTCTCATATTTCCTCACTAATCAAATTCAAAATCAAGGGGGAAAAAGGTTGATGAACTGAATATTTGCCAACTATTACATTATTCTGCCACTATTTTAATAATGTATTAATGGCTTTGAGTCCTTTTTTAAGAAGAAGACATTCAAATTCTGGTTTCAGCTTCTCTCCTCTGTAATTATTTTCTGGCTTCTTTAGTCTTCTATAATAATAATAAACTGATGATTTTTGGGATGTGGACAATTAGTAGTACATTTAAGGTAGATCAGCAGATCACTTTCAGAAGAATGGGAACAAGTGAAGCAAGAACACTCACTGAGCATGCCACGGTAGTTCAGGTCCATGTTTCGGCTCTCGGAACGTAGCTTGATGGCATCCAGCAGGTCGTCGGGGCTCAGGAGGCCGGAGGGCCGCACAATGTTCAGCATCTCCATCAGCGTCATCAGCGGCAGCCGCACTGCCGCCATCACCTCCCGAGTGTCGCCACTGCTACCGTCCCCGTGCTGTCGACACCAACGGCACAATGCCTGGAAGATTTCCTTCTCGCTGGCAGCAAATGAGTCCCGTCGGACCATGGTTAGCAGAGCTGTCTGCACAAACAATCACCTTAATTAATAAAATGTAAATAAATATGTTTTTAAAGGCTGTCAATCATGATCTGCTTATTTAGGAATTTGTAAACACTACAAATCATATATTTGGGGTTAATCAGCCAAACAAATAATCTATTTCAAACAATGTGTGTAATAATTGACTAATTGAAAATGTGAGTTACAGCCCTACAGGTCATGGGATTAGATGGGATTCGTTTTTACAGCTGAAACATCTTATTCTCTCCCTGTAAAGTTTATGAAGCCAATTCTGTGTCATTTGCTCAGCTGCATTGATGTCAGTTGACATATTTGCTGTCCTTAAACCCTAAGGATTCATACCTGCCTTCACTTAAAGATGGTTCACAATTTTTATTTATATATATTTTTTAACATTTAGTATCTTAAAGCAGTTATTTCTGCAATATTTCTCTTGTTCATAATGTATTTACAATGGAAATGATGGGGACAGAAGCCATCCCCCAGTTTTGCTATTCAGACAAGAGGAGATGGAACCACAGAGTTTGGACATTTTTCTCTAAAAAAAAAAAAATGACTTGAATCCATTATCAAAATAAAATTAATTTAGAAGTTGGAAACTAATTGATTCCATTGCTGCTCTAAATTTAACACCATATATGTTATAAACTGTTTTTTTATAAAAAAAAAAAAAAAAAAAAAAAAGCTGAGCCGCCACTAGATGTCACTGTATCTCTGGTTTATGTTTCACATGAGATATGACTATTGCTAGTATTACTGGTGATAGTACATTTTATTCACAAGCACTCTTCAAGACACTCAAACACTTCACAAAAATACACTGAAAAGTTACAGAGAGTATACTTAGTATCATAATGCAAAAAAGTTCTGGTATAGTGATGTAGGAGCATTACTAAGTCTGACAGCCTCTTAAGAATTTTTTGTACTTTCTTTTCCACATTTTTTACTGAATTTTACCAAAAAACTCTTCTTTTTATTTGATTTTTTTCTCATTGTCTTTCACTCCTACATGTTCTTTATACTCCGCAGATTTTGACACCTTATACCGGATCAACAAATTCTATGAATTTTGTACATAGTGTTGTGTATTTTTATTTTTTTATAGCATTTATCTTCTTTAGCTTTTCCTTTCTTTTCTTTTCTTTACTCTGTACGCTGCAGTAACAGACAAATTTCCCCATTGGTGGATCAATAAAGTCTTATCTTATCATCAACACCTTCAAACTCCCTCTTGTTGCCTCCTGGTCATCAGGCTGCTCCATTATAGAACAGGCAAAATGCACCAATTTCATGTAAGAGCCTACAATGAGTTAATAGTTGGTCGAATGTGATAAAAATGTCAAAATATCACTCACTATCTTTCTTCAAAATTGAATGCTGAAATCACAGAATTCATGCTTTATACCATAATGGCAGTGAAATGTGATAATGTGGTAAAATGAACTGTGGTTATAATGGAAGACTATGCAAGGCAGCCAGAGGGAGAATCTGACTCTACATTAAAAAATATTAATGCTATCAAATCAATTTTGTCGCTAATCATATCTATACACTTGAAAAAGCAAAAAAAAAAGTGATTTTAGATACATTTTTTTAGCAAGAACTACATGGGGTTAAACTATTTCATCCTCCTGTCACCATTTACCTTGGAGAGCATGAGGAAGCCGTCAGTGTTCAACACTTCAGGTGCGTGTCTGTCCATGTAAGAGCAGCAGGCGGCGCTGAGCACGCTCAGAGAATAGAGGCTGGCCACGTCGAACACCAGGCACACGTTGTTGGTGTGCAGGATGGTGCGCAGGAATTCCGACGTGGAGTCCTCCAGCGCCTGGAGGCCATAGCGGTGGGCCAGGCCAAGGAAGTCCAGCAGCACCTCCTCCCGGGCAGAGCTGAGGCTGGCCCGGCCCGTGTACAAGTAGTGCAGCAGCATGGAGAAGGCCTCGGCCCGTGTCTCCTCCAGACAGACCTCAGCCTGGGGCTGCGACTCCTTCATCCCGCCGTACAGCAGGGCCCTGGAGGAGCCATAAACAGTTACCCAGCTACCAAGGGATTATCTGAATCACAGTGTCAAATGTTCTTTCTGTAAACATTAAAATGCAATGATTGATATTTGCCAACAAGCACATTAATCACCAACTACTTTGATAATAAATTACTGGATTTGAGTAATTTTTAAGAATAATATTTCTCTGGTTCCAGATTTTAGGTTAATACTTCAGCTTTGTGAAATATAATCATTTTTTATCCTTTTTTTTTTCTTGATTTTGGTCAATTAAAATTTGTTGTTTGTTTTCGCTCACTTGTCACTTTACACACACATTCTGCACCTAAAGTATGCATTAGCTATGTATGTGTACATGTGCGTGGATATGTATGTGCGTATATATATGCAAATATGTGTATGTGTATGTATGTAGGTATGTATGTGCATGTATGTATGTATATATGCTTTGCTTATGCATACTTTTTTTCCTTTTTTATTGCTATTTATTAATATTTTCTCTCCATTCTAAGTCCATAATGCATACCGTGTATGCTGATCATCAACAAATTCTACGAATTTTGTGCATAGTGTTGTGTGTATTTTTATTTTTTTTATAGCTTTTATCTTCTTTCTTTACACTGTACGCTGCAGTAACAGACAAATTTCCCCGTTGTGGGATCAATAAAGTCTTATCTAACTTATTTTACAAGATTAAATGGTTTGACATTTTTTATTATAATTTTGTCCTTTATCTCCCATTTCCTTAATTTTTATGTCATATGTTGTAAAACTGTAAATGTTGTTAATATGACTGTTTTTCAGGCCTACTAAGAAGCCTGAAGCCTGAAAATGAGTGCTTGAACAAATTAGACACTTAAGACAATAGAAACCCTCCCACCACAGGACTCCCTACACATGAGATCCTTCCCAGCAGGGGTTCCCCAGAAAGCAGCCCTGATTGGCCGTACTGCGTCACTAGGTGGTAACGACACTAAGGTTACAAATGCATGGCGTACCAGAGTATGACGCCCTTTCCAGTCACACTGACGGGCGTGATGATCAGAAGCACATCCCACCCTTGCTCAACCTACCTGCTCCCACCGAGTAGCCGTCCCCAACATAATTATTGTGAAAATTTTCTTTAAGTACAATTTTCATTTCATTAAGCTGAGAGTAAACTGAATAAAGATCATGGATCAAAATTAGGTATTTGACAACATCATCTTAGTGGAAATTAGATAAAAGGTTCAGATCAAACAATAATAATATAAGATATTCAGGATTAACAAAATATGAAAAGAGTGGCACCTAATGCAAGTACATTCTTAGTTGTAAAAGACTAAAAATGTGTGGAAAAGTGATCTATATTTTTTCACCATTCTATGATATTCTATAGACCAAACAAGTGATTGACAAACTTTTTTACAATATTCTAATAAGTTGAGATGCAGCTGTGATTGATGAAATTAGGTCCACACTCATCCTACCATACAAATATTAAAGAATAAATAAGGAGTACCTACATTAGAGCAAATAATTATTTTATCCCTTGCTATTTTTTTGAGTTTGCCCACTAACAAAAAAGAAAGAAACTAGTAAGTCTATAAGTAAATGGTATTTTTTTTCAAATAGTGAATAGAATATAAAAATAATAAAAACCCAGGGAAACTTAATCAAAACATACAAAATTTTGTAGTTTCTCAAATAAAATAAGTATTTGATCCCCATGGTAAAACATGGCTTAGTACTTGGTGACAAAACCCTTGTTGCCAAAAACAGAATTTTGTTTTGTAGTTGATTACAAGATTTGTGCACATATCAGGAGGAGTCTTGCTTCACTCCTCTCTGCAAATCATCTCCAAATCCTTAAGGTTTTGAGGATGTCAGTTTGCAACTCAAAACTTCAACTCCCTCAACAGATTTTCTATGCATCAAAGTCTGGAAATTGGCTAGGCCACTGCATCATCTTAATATGCTTCTTTTTGAGCTATTTCTTTGTTGCCTGGCCATATGTTTTGGGTCATTGTTGTGTTGGAAAATCTATCTACTTCCCATTTTCAGTGCTCTGGCGAAAGGAAGAAGGCTGTCACTCAAAAGTTTACGTTACATGGCCACTTCCATCTTTCCATTAATGCGATATAACCGTCCTGTCCCCTTAGCAGAGAAACACCACCAAGGCATGTTTCCACCTCTACTCTTGACAGTGGGGACAGTGTTCTTGGGGTTACTATCAGTATTTTTCTTTTAGTCAAAGTAATAGTTATTTCCTTCCAAAAAATGCAAATCAATTTTTATCTTTTATATAATGTGGTTTTCTGGATTTTATTTTTGATATTCTGTATCTCATTGTTAAAAGGATTGTACCTTTAAATTTGCAGACTGTTCTTCTATGTCAGTGTCAGTCTCAAAAATGAGATGATAGTGACATGGTCTGCCATATTTATTATTTTTCTTGTTAACTTGGACCCTAAGGACCAATAATTGGAGGGTCAATTATGGCCATTTTAGTATACCCTTCACTTTTGATAGAAACTTTTGTAAATTTACTTTTTTTCTGATATCCTCCAGGGGTTGGGTAAGCTGTTAATAAATGCATTCCAAAAGCAAAAAACATGTTCAGTCACAACATTCGGTAAAAAAGTATCTTTTAACCCACATTTCTACATGATTTTAGCTCAATTTAATGCAAATAAAGAATTTTCCAATATTATTATATTTACATAATAAAATCAGCCTATATGCCATTCTTTTCACAAAACAGTATAATCATTCCACAGAAAAACGTTTACCATTACGATCAAAATCAATGGATCTGTAATGATTTTACCACCAGTTGACAATATCAGGCAGAGAACCTCAATAGAAGTTTGAGAATACTCTCAAATTTCACTGGATATTCAATATGGTAAATGGACTACATTTGAATAGCGCTTTTGTAGTCATTCAGTCGACCACTCAAAGCGCTTTACCAGTGTTGTAGTGTTCATTCACCCTTCACCCACTCAAGTTCTGCTATGTTACACAGGTGAAAGAAGTTGTCTTAGAAACTTGTTTAATGTGGGCAGTGACTGGCATATCATGATCAAAGATGAATGACAGATTTCTTACAGTGATGCTAGAGTAGAAGATGTTGCAGATCATCCAGGATTTTATGTTCTTAAGACATGCTTAGAGTTTGGCTAGCTGGTTGACTTGTTTTGGCTTAATTGACAGATACAATTATATATCATCTGCATAATAATGATAATTAAGAGTGTTTCCTGAAAAGTGATATTTTTCAAATTTTACCAGTCATAACATGTGAGTGGAAAAATATACTTTTGTGTGTCTATGTATACGTATGTGTGCCAAGTTGGCGCCACGGTAGGCAGCTGGTTACGCAGCACTCTCGTCGTTTTCTTTCCTTCTTTATTTATTTATTTTGTTTTAAGTTCTTTTTTTGCTTAAATTTGCTTTTATTTGTGACAAGAATGGACCTGACTAGTCTGGTGAGAGGAGTAGCCTTCTTTCTACTTCTATCAGGGCTTTTCACGGCTGCATCTGGTAACAAAGTGAGCAGTTTCATCGTCTACAGCCGGGATCAGCTATTGGCGTTACAGAACAGGGGGGTACTCCCAGAGGAGCGACCCAGGATTCCGAAAGAATTACGGCGTCGGAGGAGAGGTTGCAGGGCTGGAGCGAAGTACCGGGAGATGAGAAGGCGGTACAAACCGAGCGTTCCATCTGTGGTAATGGGTAACGTAAGATCTTTACACAACAAGATGGAAGAGCTGACGGAGCTAACCCGACTGCAGTGGGAGTTCAAGCAGAGCAGCCTCCTGTGGTTTACGGAGACTTGGCTCACGGACAACACACCTGACTCCGTCGTAACTTTGACGACTTTCAATGGTGAGAGCGGACCAAAACGCGAGGGAGAGCGGTAAGAAGAGAGGAGGGGGACTGGCAATGTATGTGAATGAGAGTTGGTGTAACCCAGGACATATTACTGTGAAAGAGCAGCGCTGTACCAAAGACATTGGTTAGCGCTAGGCCATATCACCTGGCCCGGGAGTTCTCGCATGTTATCGTGTTAACTGTTTACATCCCACCATCGGCCGATGCAACGGCAGCCTGCGAGGACATCCACACCACCTCCTTCATTATTATCTCTGGGGACCTCAATCATGCCTCACTCTCCACCACTCTCCCTAACTTCACCCAGTATGTTGATTGCCATACCAGGGACAATAAAACTCTGGACTTGCTGTTTGCCAACACAAAGGAGGCTTACAGCTCATCACCCCTCCCCCCACTCGGCTGTTCAGACCACAACCTGGTCATCCTCCAACCCACCTACACCCCTTTAGTGAGGAAGAACCCTCCCACCAAGAGGGTGATCAGACTGTGGTCTGAGGACTGCAGTGAGGCCCTGAGAGACTGTTTTGAATGTACAGACTGGCAAGAACTCTGCAGGCCAGATGGTGAGGACATCGACGGCCTCACCCACTGCATCATGGACTACATAAACTTCTGTGTGGAGAACACTGTGCCCACCAAGAACGTATGTTGTTTCTCCAACAACAAACCATGGGTGTCCCCAGAGTTAAAGGCCCTGCTAAATGAAAAGAAGAGGGCCTTCTGGTCGGGGGACAAAGTGGAACTAAGGAGAGTGCAGAAGGAACTAAAATATAAAATCCGGAGTGGCAAGGAGAGTTTCAGGAGGAAGATGGAGGAGCAGCTCCAAGTAAACAATGTCCGAGAGGTCTGGAGAAGCATGAACAAGATCTCTAGTCACATCAAGGACAATGGAGGAGTAACAGTAACCACTGACCGGGGGTGGGCTAATGAATTGAATCTGTTTTTTAATAGATTCGATTCCGGATCAACAACCTCCCCCACTGCTCAGCTTCCACCAACCCCCCTCCATGTGCTGTCTCCCCCCCCTTCTGGCACTGTGCTGTCGCCACATGCACTCCCCTCGAACCATCCCACCACACTCCCATTACACCTACCCACAACAAAGCCAGCCCCACCCCCCACCCCGGACCAGCCGCAAATCTGCCTCACAGCTGATCAGGTGAGAAGTCAGCTAAAGAAGACCAAGGTCAGGAAGGCAGCAGGTCCAGACAAAATCAGCCCCAGATTGCTCAGGGACTGTGCAGACCAGCTTTGTCAGGTGGTCCTGCACATCTTTAACCTGAGTCTGAACCTCTGAATCTGGAGAGGTTTCCTGAACTGTGGAAGACTTCCTGCATGGTTCCAGTGCCAAAGATCTCACGTCCCAGGGAGCCTAACCACTACAGACCTGTAGCCCTGACTTCCCACCTGATGAAGACCTTGGAGAGGCTCATCCTGCACCACCTTCGCCGACTGGTGAGCTCAGCACTGGACCCTCTGCAGTTCGCCTACCGGCCTGGCATCGGTGTGGATTACGCCGTCATCTATCTGCTGCACCGATCTCTCTCCCACCTGGAACAAGCGGCGAGCGCGGTGAGGATCATGTTTTTTGACTTCTCCAGTGCTTTTAACACCATCCAGCCTGCACTGCTGTAAGGGAAGCTGGAGGGACCCGGAGTGGATGAGCAGCTGACGGCCTGGACCATCGACTACCTCACCAACAGACCACAGTATGACAGGCTTCATGACTGTGTGTCTGAGGTGGTAGTCTGCAGCACGGGGACGCCACAGGGTACAGTGCTCTCATCTTTTCTGTTTAGTCTGTACACCTCAGACTTCACCTAAAACTCAGACAACTGCCACCTACAGAAGTTCTCAGATGATACGGCCATCATCGGGTGTGTATCAGATGGGAACGACCAGGAGTACAGGGGGGTCATCAGTGACTTTGTCAGCTGGTGTGAGACCAACGCTCTCAAAATCAACGACAGCAAGACAAAGGAGATGGTTGTGGACTTCAGTAGGAAGTCACCCCCCACCACACCGGTGAGCATTCAGGGAGAAGACATTGAGACAGTGGTCTCTTACAAATACCTGGGTAACAAACTGGACTGGACCACTAACATTACACACACAAACACTGATGTCCTGTACAAAAAGGGCCAGAGTCGACTTCACCTGCTGAGGAGACTAAGGTCCTTTGGAGTGTGCAGGACCCTGTTAAAGACCTTCTACGACTCCGTCGTAGCATCTGCCCTGTTCTACGCAGTGGTCTGCTGGGGGGGCGGATGCACAGACAGGGACAGAAGGAAAATTGACAAACTGTTGCGGAGGTCGAGCTCTGTACTGGGATGTCGTCTGGAGTCGGTGGTGGGAGAGAGGAGGATGTTGGCAAAGCTGACATCCATCATGGACAAACCCCATCACCCTCTGCATGGGGTGGTGGGTGTGCTGAGCAGCTCCTTCAGCCAGAGACTTAAACACCCTCGCTGCAAGAAGGAGCGCTTCCGCGGATCATTCATTCCGACAGCAATAAGACTTTATAACATAACATAAATATGAATCTACTGTAGTCACTTTTCCCTCACTCGTCACTTTACTCTACACACATCCTGCACCTTAAGTGTGCATTAGCTATGTATGTGTATATGTGTGTATGTGCGTGGATATGTATGTGTGTATATATATATGCAAATATGTGTGTATGTGTATGTATGTAGGTATGTACATGCATGTATGTATGTATATATGCTTTGCTTATGCATACCTTTTTTCTTTTTTTTTTCTTTTTTATTTCTATTTATCAGTATTTTTTCACCATTCTATGCCCATAATGCATACTGTGTATGCGGATCATCAACAAAGTCGACGAATTTTTTACAGTGTTGTGTATAGCTTTAGTATAGTGTATTGTATAGCTTTTATCTTCTTTACCTTTTATTTTCATGTCTTTTCTCTGTACGCTGCAGTAACAGACAAATTTCCCCAGTGTGGGATCAATAAAGTCATATCTTATGATAAGGATGGGGCTGTTATATTTATTTAATTATGAAAAGCATTTTTCATTTTGTTGTATGAAAAGTTCTATGCAAACACATTTTCAAATGTATTTAATTTATTTCTATTTATATATTAATAACTAAAAGTATGGCAAGCAACTCTTTGAGATTTTTACAGCAGTAAAAAAACATTTCCTGTTCCCTTTGCCTCCTGAACCCTGCAACCGTCACCTGAAGTAGTGGCAGCGAGCTGCCAGGATGACTCTGTGCGCCGGGAAGCGCTTCCCCTCCACAATGAAGGTGACGTCGCTGTACTCCTCGCCGAGCACAAGCGCTCCCAGCTGCTCGGAGAGCAGGTGGATGTGGTCGATTTCGGACACGGAGGCCAATGGACGCAGGGGGTGACTGTTACTCATGGTGGACACATCTGAAACAGCAAAAAAATGTCAGTCATTAGGGCTGCAATGGTCAGTCATTAATTAATTAGTCGCCACTAACTATTCTGACAATCAATTATTGAATTTGAGTCACTTTTAAGAAGGAAATGTCCAAATTTTCTGATTACAGCTTCTCAAATGTGAATATTTACTGGTTTCTTTAGTTTTCTATACTAGTAAACGATGATCTTCGCAATCTTAACCACCTATTTGAGTAGAAGACAGATTCTAGATAATTTTGCTAATTCAATGTTTTGAGATCAATATAGACTTCTTTATATAATTGTCTTTTTACCTTATAATTTCAATTAATATGAGATAAGTCACTAATATGAGAAAATAAACATTTTTAATCATGTTTTTCTTAAAATAAGTTAATAAGTTTAAGAAATGTATTGTCATATACACAGTAAAGGTGCAACAATCAGTTGATTAGTTTCCTACTATGACATTAAATGTCAACTATAATCTACTATTACTACTATAAATAATTATTTGATTAGAATTTTTTTTTTTTTAAATACGCAAATTCTACGGTTTCACCTTCTCAAATTTGTTTTTTTTTCGGGTATCTCTTTTTTTATATAATAGTAAACTGATGATTGCTCTTGAAAACCACAGGTAACTTAACAGTAGGTGTTTCGGTTTCACCAGTGACCCTGTTAGCAGGAGATTATTTACTATTATTACTAAAGAATTATTCTTTAAAGTAGAGTATTTGATATACATGGGAAACCACATGTTTACAGTGTAATTAACAGAAAGACGTCTATGTTTTGTGCTGCACCAGTTAACACGGCGACAAGTTCCACCGTTAACATCGGCACATAGCTAATGCTAACTAGATACTATGATAAACAGCGGCTGGATTGAAGAGAATTATATTCTTGACGGGTTTTGCCTTTTATAATAATCAATCCTGGTCCAGGAAAACGTGACTAGTTAACATATTGATCCATCTCGTTTACAACGAACATTTGTAACCAGAGCAGCCGCCGTTAGCTTAACGGCTCAGTATCCAACAACGCTGCGTGTTTGACGTAATGTGACTCACCAAGCGGCTGCCGTCCACTTAAGTGTTCTTCCAAAAAGACGAATAAAATACAATCACGGTTTCTCCCTTTTTAATCAGGTAAATAGAAAAGTATTCTGCCCCTAATATAACAAATTATCCCAGCATCACCACCGGAAGATGATTCTGGGTCAGTGGACAGTCCCTTCCGGTTCACGAGATGAAGAGTTTTTTTAATAATAACACACAATACTCTCTTGTATAAACTTGTGTAAAGTACCTTGGGTTAGCAGGTTGAGCATTAAAAACAGTGCTTACAAACAAATAGTATTAATATTAATATTAATATAACCCTCACAATGAAGTACTACATAAATACAGTGGGGAAAATAAGTATTTGAACACCCTGCTATTTTGCTATTTCTCCCACTTAGAAATTATGGAGGGGTCTGAAATTGTCATCGTAGGTGCATGTCCACTGTGAGAGAGATAAACTAAAAAGAAAAATCCAGAAATCACAAATGCATGGTTTTTTAATGATTTATTTGTGTGATATAGCGGCAAATAAGTATTTGAACACCTGAGAAAATGAATGTTAATATTTGGTACAGTAGCCTTTGTTTGCTATTACAGAGGTCAAACGTTTCCTGTAGTTTTTCACCAGGTTTGCACATACTGCAGGAGGGATCCTGGCCCACTCCTCCACACAGATCTTCTCTAGATCAGTCAGGTTTCTGGGCTGTCGCTGAGAAACACGGAGTTTGAGCTCCCTCCAAAGATTTTCGATTGGGTTCAGGTCTGCAGACTGGCTGGGCCATGCTAGAACCTTGATATGCTTCTTACGGAGCCAGTCCTTGGTTTTCCTGGCTGTGTGCTTTGGGTCGTTGTTGTGTTGGAAGACCCAGCCACGACCCATCTTCAATGCTCTGACTGAGGGAAGGAGGTTGTTCCCCAAAATCTCACAATACACGGCCCCAGTCATCCTCTCTTTAATGCAGTGCACTCGTCCTGTCACATGTGCAGAAAAACACCCCCAAAGCATGATGCTACCACCCCCATGCTTCACAGTAGGGATGGTGTTCTTCGGATTGTACTCTTCATTCTTCTTCCTCCAAACACGCTTAGTGGAATTATGACCAAAAAGTTCTATTTTGGTCTCATCTGACCACAAAACTTTCTCCCATGACTCCTCTGTATCATCCATATGCAAACTTAAGACGGGCCTTAACATGTGCTGATTCAAGCAGGGGAACCTTTCGTGCCATGCATGATTTCAAATCATGACGTCTTAGTGTATTACCTACAGTAACCTTGAAAACGTTGGTTCCAGTTATTTTCAGGTCATTGACCAACTCCTGTCGTGTAGTTCCGGGCTGATTCCTCACCTTTCTTAGAATCATTGAGACCCCACGAGGTGATATCTTGCATGGGGCTCCACTCCGATTGAGATTGACCGTCATGTTTAGCTTCTTCCTTTTTCTAATGATTGCTCCAACAGTGGACCTTTTTTCACCAAGCTGCTTGGCAATTGCTTTGTAGCCCTTTCCAGCCTTGTGGAGGTGTACAATTTTCTCTCTTGTGTTGTTGGACAGCTCTTTGGTCTTCGCCAAGTTAAAGTCTTGCTGATTGTATGGGGTGGACAGGTGTCTTTATGCAGCTAACGACTTCAAACAGGTGCAGGTGGACTTCTAATGGGCGGACTAACAGGTCCTTCAGGGTCAGAATTCTAGATGACACACAGGTGTTCAAATACTTATTTGCCGCTATATCACACAAATAAATCATTAAAAAATAATGCATTGTGATTTCTGGATTTTTCTTTTTAGTTTATCTCTCTCACAGTGGACATGCACCTACGATGAAAATTTCAGACCCCTCCATGATTTCTAAGTGGGAGAAATAGCAAAATAGCAGGGTGTTCAAATACTTATTTTCCCCACTGTATATATTTTAAAATAATTATAAATTAAAATTAAACCTCATCTCAAGGTTATAGAGAAGTCAATGAAGAAAGTTCCTGTCTTCTCTGAACAAGGCAAACTGGAAACTACAATGATGTAGTGCTAGCCTCTACTGTCTACTTTTGATTCCTTTTTAAATTTTCTTATATAGTTCTGTACTGTACAGGTATCTGTGCAGTTTTTTTTATAACCCAGTTATCCAGGTTGAGGAATACAGTGTACCTACAGTGCTCCAAAAAGTTCACTTTCTACACGAAATAGTTTAAAGTTTAATTCACAAATTTTAAAATGAGCCGTTCAGTTCATAGTTCATAATTCAACATTTTGAACTAAGTTTCAAAACTATTTTTTCCCCAATATGTTGCTGTAAGTTGTTATTTGTCAAAATTATTTTCACAGCTCATAGAGAACCAGAGACAGCAGTTGTTTTTTTCAGTTATAGTTGAAACTACAGTATGTGTCAGATTCATCTTTTTGTACAATTTTTAACCCTTATCTAACTAGAGTTTAGCATTGAGGCATGATAATGACCTGGTAATGGTTGGTTGTGTTACAAAAACGACCTGAACATATGCTACTGTTATCTGTGATTATTAATGAGTTTAGGCTCCGATTCTGTTAGGTGATAGTACTGGGATTTCCTGATGTTCTTGGAGACACTGCAGAAAGCATGTAGTGAGTGATTCTTCGCTGAAAAAAGAAAAGATGTAGCACTCGTAAAGACTTCTTGCAAAGTTACTTATTTGGTGTTGACTACAGCCACAGTAGCCTTCAATAATGTGTGGAATGAAGTTGCAGCTTAAACCTACTAACATGTTACATGTGGACATGAGGGGATGTTGAATGTTTTTTTTTTTTTTTTTTTTTTTCTGGTGGCAAGGCTGGCAGCCTCACCTATAGAGCACTGTAGGAAACCCTGGTCTTTATTATAGAAATAAAAATACGACTGTAGTGCAGTCTGGGTTAGTACTGACTTTTCAAATACTGTTAATGGACATAGCTGTGGTGCTGCCTTCATCCATGCTTTTGGTTGTTTCTTTGTTTTGATGACATATTTATTAGTGTGACAGGTATTGCCACATAAGGTGGTTTTCTGCTGCATATTAAGTTATGTTTATTGCTTATTTATTTATTATTGCTTGTTTATTTGCTAAAATAAATTACTTGTAATTGCTTTCCAACAAGCCTTTAATGATAACAACCAAATAATTTTAAGAAATGATGATAAAATGAAATGAAATTATTGCTGCCTATTTGTGTGCATAATTTGAGATCAATTTACTGTACTATTGTAAAATAACCCCATGCTTAAATCGAAACTAATGCACATTGTATTACTAAAGAAAGTGATTCAGCCAGTCATTTCTATACCCGCTTATTCTTCACTAATGCCACCATGTACTGTGATATACTGAAGCAGAGCATGACCCTCCCCTTCGAAACTGGACCCAGGGCAGTAGTCCACTATTGTAATGATCCAAAACACACCTCCAAGATGTCCACTGCTTTAGTAAAGCCACCAAGGGTAAAGGTGATGGGCAGTGTAACATGTCTCCAAACCTAAAACTTGAGTGGGAACCTGTAGGGACATCTTCTTTTGGAAGGTGGAGGAGGTGTCTAACCTCCACCAGCTTCTTGACGTGATCATGGAGAAGTGGAAAGAGGTTTGCATGGCAACCTGTGAAGCTATAGTGAACTCAATGTCCAAGACAGTTAGAGCAGTGATGTTAGAAACACTTGACACTTAGTAGACAATTTGGAAAATTACAATTAGGAGTGTTGCCAGACATTAATGGCTGTGTCTTGAAATATGTATATAATATAAATATTTGGGGGAACAACACATGTATACTGACATGTGAGCCGTATACTGACAACTTTACATTGTATAAAAGTGTTATAGTGGAAAAACATCCAGCACCTGCACTGAAACTGTTATATGCTGTCTTAGCACAGCGAAGGTCATGTTCACCAGACCAAGAATGTAAACTGATAAGGTAGCAGATCAAAAGACATGCACACATAGATGACGAAGTCCATGAAACATTTGCTTAACTTAATAAAAATTACCAACAAGTTAATGAGCAGGTGCAGGCAGTAAAAGTATGTATAATAGAAGTATATAAAAAAATAAAAGGCATACCAATGTATTCCACACTCAGAGCTTTTCCTCCCCCCCTAATCCTCCCTCCCTAATGTTAAAGTTACCGTGCCCATCCCGGGCACAAATGTTTCAAATGTTTCTACTGTCGTGTCAATTTGTTGTTGTTTTTTTTGTACTGCTCTGCTTGTTCTAATCTCTGTTTCAAGGAGAGAGGTGTGGCGGTGCACTGGGTGCAGCGGCCCGATGCTCACTCATCGAACGTAATTTCGTTGGTGTACTGTGTCATGCACTGTGTATCAATGACAAATAAACTCCTATCCTATCCTATCTAATAGTGGGATAGATGGGCAGTGACCTACTGGACCTGCCAAAGTCTTATAATTTATCATCATAATAAATGGTATCATGGCATGTTTTCTAATGGTAAAAAAACACAAAATATTTTGAACAAAAGTTAAAGTTTTCAGAAAAAAGATAATCTTAGTACAATCAGATCATCTCCGTTATGGGCTGTCGACTGGCCTAGCTCAGGATTCCCCATGATAATATCATCAGTAACATTCCATGAAAAGATTTAATGAAATATTGACAAAAATATTACGGGCTGATTTTTGTGAGATACTGTATGAGGAAACTGAACTGTCAATAATGTTCAGTACATTGATTTAAGTACAATATATAAAACACAATAATATTAAGAATCATGTCTTGTGTGTTCACTGTACTCAAAGGAAAAAAATCACTGACATATTGGAAACATATTTTAATAATACATTGTAATTACTGATTATAAAACTATAGGGTTCTATTATATTATTAGTACAGTTAGTTGCCTCGAATCTACAGACATACTCAGGGAAACATAGAACAACTGAACTGTGTGCAAAGTGCAGAATTGTTTATAATCATTTTTTAAAACTATTTTTAATGAATTCTTACAATATGACTAATAAACTATACAGTGTGGAATGATTTTGATTGCAGTATGTAATTATTTAAGATACTCAGGGACACATGGAACACAAATGCAGTGGAATTATCAAGAAACAACTAGATGTTGACTTTGAAAGAACTTTTAAAATATGCCTTATAGGTCTGAAAATTGGAAGAAAATTAAAGTCTTTGAAGAGTCTTTAAACAAAAACATAGAGAAATTTCAATATATCCAACTGCAACAAGGTGCCCTTAAATGCACCAATCGATTACCATTTTTACGAGGCGGACTTAAATGCACCATAAAATCACATAACCGTACACATGATGTAAATGAGCACTCGACTTCTGAAGTGCAGATGGCGTTACCGTAGTACCAGGGGTGTCAAAGGAGGGCCGGATCGGTGCAGGTTTTTGTTCCAACCAGGCTGTAACACACCTGATTCTACTAATCAAGCACTAGAACCCTTCTTCTTTAGTAGAATCAAGTGTGTTACTGCTTGGTTGGAACAAAAACCTGCAGCCACACCGGCCCTCGAGGACCTGAGTTTGACACATGTGGTATAGACGATCGGAGAAGCTGCAGTAGTGTGTAGTAAACACACAATACACATGCTGCAAACATGTACTAACAGCTGCCTCAAGACAATACCGAAAATCTTTATTCATCTAACCATTCCATACTATTTTAAACGAGGCTTTACTTGTCTCCAAACAACAACTGGCAAAAATACCCATCTTTAATCCGCGTTAGCTTTATGGTAATGCTAGTGCGTACCAGAAAGGAAACGCTGGGCGGGAATAAAAAGGCGAACCTCAAGAAACGATTAGTCGAATCGGATAATGGACACTTCTATGGAACTCGGACCCAATATTATCGAGTCATTTGGTGTCATTTTACCCCCCCACCCAACACTCAAAATCAGGTGTTTCCATCACTTACCAAATATTTCACAGTCAATTGTCGGTTGCATTATAAAAAGTGGAAGTCTTTGGGAATGATAGGAAGTCTTAGGCCGTGTAAACTGATGTAGCTGAGTCAATGGATGCTGAGGTGTATTTCTTTGTCTCTAACTTCGCTCACGTGTTACAGATCTCCCTGCATGTGTCTGTATCACAGCTACAGATTCCACAGTTCCTATAGTCATTGCCTTATTTGGAGTGAAGGTAAAGAATGTATGTGTGTCCTGCAAGGGTAGGAGGTGTCTATATGTTGTGTCCGAAAAAAGGGACATATATGGTAATGGTTACTCTGAGTAACGACGTGGTTCTGTCCACGTAAGAGTTGTGAGCTTTATAAACCGCTCCCAAACAGAGCGAGGGGGGATTCTTCTCTGACCTCTGCATATCATGTTCCGAGGGTTCTCTCTGCCTGAAGCAGGGGCCTAATTCGACTGAGAAAAATCCTGGACTGACTGCAGCAGTCCTTTTGTGATGCTTAACTTTCAATAAATTCCTTGAAAATGCATCAGCAGTGTTTCTGAAGATCTTCACTCTTGACTCGGGTAGATTATTCAACAATAAATTGGCGTCACGAACAGGATTTGGAAATTGGCGCTGAAGGAAGGAGACACTCGGACTGCTAGCCGGGAGGGAGGCACACAGCAGTACTGGCCAGCTGCAACATCTTTTCAGAAGTAAGTCTGGGGATGTGTGTGTGTGTTTTCATCCGCTGTGGCTGGTAGGACTGATGGTATTTTTTTCTCTAGCGTCAACCAAATTCAAAGAAATTGTGTTTGAGTCAGGAGTGAATTTTCAGTAAACTGTTCTAAATTAAGGAGAGAGAACCTTGATTGGCAAGATCCTAATGCTTGTTTAATGAATGATTGATAATAACATGCATTGGGAAATTGTACTTGAACTTTAACCAGCCCTAACACAGTGTAACCTTAAACACTAAAGGGGTTTCGCTCTGACAGCTTCCTATATAAGTGTGCGAAGTCCTGATCTGAAGCTGTTTGGGGCTATCAAAGAGATCTGAATCTCAAGTTTTTAGCACACAACACCCGTAAGGGTGTCGCTCTGACAGCTTCCTATATAAGTGTGCGAAGTCCTGATCTGAAGCTGTTTTGGGGCTATCAAAGAGATAAAGGAATCTCAAGTTTTTAGCACACAACACCCATAAGGGTGTCGCTCTGACAGCTTCCTATATAAGTGTGCGACGTCCTGATCTGAAGCTGTTTTGGGGCTATCAAAGAGATCTGAATCTCAAGTTTTTAGCACACAACACCCGTAAGGGTGTCGCTCTGACAGCTTCCTATATAAGTGTGCGATGTCCTGATCTGAAGCTGTTTGGGGCTATCAAAGAGATCTGAATCTCAAGTTTTTAGCACACAACACCCGTAAGGGTGTCGCTCTGACAGCTTCCTATATAAGTGTGCGACGTCCTGGTCTGAAGCTGTTTTGGGGTAATAAAAGAGACAAAGGAATCTCAAGTTTTGTTTCAGCACACACAACCTGGCAAAAAGTGTCGTTCAAGTTTAGGTGTCCAGTTCGAGCCGTTTTGACATAACATGTCAAGGGTGGTAGAACATAGTCACGCATAAATTTGACAAAAGTGACACTGAGATTTATGTGTGCAGTTTGGTGTTTTGCCATGGTTGAGCAAAGTGTTACAGTATTTTTAAGTCACACATAAGTTTGGGCATCTATAGCGTGTGCAGTCCGGATATTGGAAGACCTAGGCACAAAACGGGGGAAAGTTTATAAAGTCACACGAATAAATTTAGAGATTTGACACATTGCAAGATTGGTATCTGATCAATATCAAAATCTAGCTAATGCTGTTGTGGAAGAGTGTAAAAATACCGGTGAAGCTTGAATTGTGTATTCAAGCAAAGAATAACTGAGCTCATATAAAAAAAAAAAAAAAAAAAAAAAAAAAAAAAGAGGAGAAAAAGGAACTGAATCAGGAATCGCAAGGTATTTGGTAGATTGGAATATTGTGGGATTTAATTTGATTCAGAAGTTAAAGGAATAAAGGTTTATCATTTTTATTATTTTTTTGAGTAATTTATATATATATATATAGTTTTGTTTAAAAGTGCGCACATAGAAAAACAAAAGAGGAAGGAAAAAAACTAGAATAAAAATCGAAATAGATAAGATATAGAAATTAGTAAAATTAAAGATGCAGGCCATCTGTTGAGTAATAAAAATAGACTAGTAATAGTAATAATAATAATAATAGTAATAAAAAGGAGTGGTTGATGAGAGAATGTGAGAAATGAGTGGTTTAACACTAGGATTAATTGATTGACTGACCGACCGACCGACCGATCGATCGACCGATCGGTTGGTTGATTGATTGATTGATTGATTGATTGATTGACTGATTGATTGATTGATTGATTGATTGATTGATTGATTGATTGATTGATTGATTGATTGATTGACTGATTGATTGATTGATTGATTGATTGATTGCTGATTGATTTATTTGATTGATTGCTGACTGATTTATTTGATTGATTGATTGATTGATTGATTGATTGATTGATTGATTGCTGATTGATTTATTTGATTGATTGATTGATTGATTGACCGATTGATTGATTGACTGATTGATTGATTGATTGATTGATTGCTGACTGATTAGTTTGTTGATTGCTGACTGATTTATTTGATTGATTGATTGATTGATTGATTGATTGATTGATTGCTGATTGATTTATTTGATTGATTGGTTGATTGATTGATTGATTGCTGACTGATTTGTTTGTTGATTGCTGACTGATTTATTTGATTGATTGATTGATTGATTGATTGATTGATTGATTGATTGATTGATTGATTGATTGATTGACTGATTGACTGATTGACTGATTGATTGATCGATTGATGACTGATTTATTTGCAGACTGCTGACTGACTTAATTGAGGATTAATTGACTCATTCTTGAACAACTAGCTAATTATTAAACAGTGTGCTGAATAACGAGTCCAGAAGAGCAATCGGTTCAGAACGGTGTCTGAGAAAAAAAAAAAAAAAAAAATCTTAGAAGACTGTGTGGGTCAAGGGTTGATATCTTACATTTTCACTCGCGTGTATAAATGGTAAAGAAATTAAGAGTCAATTTTCCCAGAGTGGCTATGGGGACGGGAGCGGCTAAGGCTACGACCCCTGTGGAGATTGTGGAAAAACACAATCCATTGATAAAAGGGATTGGTAAAATATCTAAAAAATGGAATAAAAGATGGGCAGAAATTGACCAGCCATGGCCACCAGAGGGCACGTTTGATCCTGAGGTAATTAAAACACTGCAAGTACTCATCGGAACATACAAGGCGGAGCAAAAGAAGGGCAAAAAAGGACAAAACAGGAAAGAAAAACGGGACACTGAACTGGCCGTGATGGAGCTGTTTGCCCAGGAAGGACAGAAGCTATTAAAGGTGGCAAAGGCTCGAATGGACAAGAACCTGGAAAGGAATCTGGAAGCGGAAAAATCAACAGAGAAACTCAAGATCCCTTTCTCACACATGACAGTTCTAGAACACCGGAATACCCGCCTCATTGCACACTTCAATATTTCAAGAATCCTACTAAGTCAGATCCGGATGGGTGGCTGAAGAACCAAAAAGAACAAGTTCAACTTAGTTCAGGATGTATAATCCTGGGCCCACAGGGGGCAGCAATGAAGATCAATAGAGACACTTATATTGACCAAGAACACCGAATTGAGGGAAGCATCCCTCACGTGACTTTGATGGTTGCTGAAGATTACGAGCAGAAGCATGTAGGGGCAATGATGGCAGAATCAGAGGAAGCCATTTTTGTAACGACAAAAGAAAACCCTATGGTCTGGATGAGTAAAGATCAGCGATTCATCAAAATTATGATCTCAGCGCAAGGAGTTGGCCAACCACAGGCTATACAAATGACAAATGAATCAATGCTACCGGCTGAGCCTGACAGAGACTACAAAGAAGAAATGCTAATGCGAGTCCAAGAATGTTTGTGGTCTCGACACAGTACTGACATAGGACTTGTGAAGTCCGCACAACCAGTGAAAGTGGAACTCAGACCAGGGACTAAACCACCCTGGCGACCACAGTACCCGTTAAAGGAAGAAGCTATCCAAGGAATAGAATCACAGATAAAGGGGCTGTTACATGCAGGAGTCTTGGAGATAACCGAAAACCCCCAAAGCAACATGCCTTTGTTGCCAACGAAGAAGCCTGACGATTCCTACCGTCTTGTGCACGACCTCAGAGCCATAAATGAAGTGGTAACTGATTTTCCAGCTGACGTGCCAGATCCACATACCCTGTTGGCTCAGATTCCACCTGAAGCCACCTGCTTCACTGTCTTAGATCTGTGTGGAGCTTTCTTCAGCGTTCCACTGAGTGAAGACAGCCAGGGACTTTTTGGATTTACATACAAGGGTCGATTTTACAAGTACACTCGATTGCCCATGGGATATAAACACAGCCCCCACATCTTCAACAAAGTATTGAAGGATGATTTGGAAGGGATTGGAGCACTGATGAATAGCACAGTCATTCATTATGTTGACGACATAATTATCTGTTCTGCTGACAAGGAGACATGCCACAAAGACTCAATCAAGCTGCTACAACTTCTAGCAGAAAAGGGACACAAAGTTTCACAGAAGAAACTTCAATACTGCCAGGAGCGGGTAGTATATTTGGGCCAGACAATAACTCAAGGACACCGCAGCATTTCAGATGCTCATTTGGAAGCCATAAGGAAAGCGCCAAGACCCAGAACAGTCAGAGAGATGATGAAGTTTCTGGGAATTGCAGGCTACAGTTCAGCATGGGTTGAAAATTACACCAAGATCACGGGACCTCTGAGGGCTATGATTAAGGAAACAGGAAGTGGCCAGCTACATTGTAATCTTACCTGGACACAGGAAGGCCACCTGGCATTTGAGACAATTAAACAAAAATTGCAAGAGGCACCAGCGTTAGCGCTGCCTGACTATTCAAAGAACTTTGTGTTGTATGTTTCCTCATCTCCCGAGGGAAGACATGCCTGCGCCATTCTTGCTCAACCTACTGGCACGGGGACATGCCCACAACCCGTTGCATATTACTCTACTGCCTATTCAGAGGTAGAGATGGGTTTTGCGCCATGCTACAGAGCATTGGCAGGAGTTTACCTGATGTATGAAAAGGCGTCAGCTCTTACGATGGGCTACCCATTGACTATTGTGACCCACCACAGTCTAAGAAACCTTCTAAATCATGGCAAGTTCACTTTGACTGTGCCTAGGATTAGGGATTATCACAGACTGTTAGAACAAGAGGACATCACCTTGACTAGGTGTAACACAACTAATCCTGCTGACACTCTGCCAACCCCTGATGATGGGGAACAACATGATTGTGTAATGGAGGCAGAGAAATATTCCAAGCTTAGGGCAGACCTAAGGGCTCTCCCACTCTGGGAGCCAGATTTGGAGTACTGGACTGATGGGTCCTGCTATAGGATAGGTGAGAAACTAAGTGCGGGATATGCCATTGTCAGAGCAGAAGGTTCTGATTTTGTAACGGAAAAAGCTGAAGCGGTTCCACAGCCATGTTCTGCACAGCTGGCTGAGTTAATTGCTCTAACACAAGCTTGCCTAATGGCTGAGGGAAAACGTGTCACGATATATACAGATTCGGCTTATGCACATTCGGTTTGTCACCTTTTTGCTGCAGTGTGGAAGGGCCGTGGGTTTAAGAAGACTGACGGTTCTCCCATACAACATCATGCACAAATCATGAAATTGCTAAATGCTGTGATGAAACCTAAAGAAATTGCCATAGCTAAATGTGCAGCACATAAGTCGGATGCATCGCGTGTTACACAAGGCAACAATGCAGCGGATGAGGCCGCAAAGGTGGCCGCTGGTGCAGATAAAACAAGGAAGGTCCTTTTGGTGACACATGAAGTGCAATTGGAAGACAATGTCACTCTCAAAGACATATTGTTGATGCAAGATGGGGCTAATACAGTGGACAAACAATTGTGGGTGGCTAGGGGAGCTAGTCAAGATACCACAGGTTTGTGGAGAAACCATGAGGGATTGGTGGTGGCACCACCTGACCTGTTAGGTTTACTGATACAGGAGGCTCATGGGCAAGCCCATGTAGCCAGGGGGGAAGTAAGGAGAAAAATCACAAAAGAATATGGATTTTGGGCACCGTATTTGCTAGAACAAATTGACCATGTTCTAGGAAGGTGTACTATATGTTTGAAGAATAACATCAGAAGAGGAGTATTAACTCCACCAGGACACATTCCGACACCAAATGGGCCCATGAAGGAACTGGTCATAGACTATGTGGACATGATTCGCCCGGTAGGAGGTAAGAGATACATGCTAGTAGTAGTTGACAGATTTAGTAGATGGGTCGAAGCATGTCCTACTAAACGAAAAGATGCTCAGTCAGTAGCTAAGTTTCTCTGCCGAGAATTCTTTCCGCGATGGGGCTTGCCAGATAGAATCTCATCAGATAATGGTAAAGAGTTTGTCGATAAAACAGTGAAACTGATTTTACAAAAGCTAGGGATTAAACAACGTCTAGGAGCTGTATACCATCCTCAAAGTCAGGGTATATGTGAAAGAATGAACGGAGTAATTAAAAATCGCCTCATTAAGATTTGCCAACATACGGGGCTTAATTGGGTTGAAGGTCTTCCGCTTGCGCTAATGGTCTGCAGATCTAGTGAGCTGCGTGAGCTACGCATGACGCCTCATGAGCTGGCAACAGGCAGACGCATGCCCACACCTAGCTTACGTACCAGCGGGAAGGGCCCGAGCCTATCCCTGTTAGAAGACGATATGAAGGCTTATGTAAAGTACATGACTAACCTCCACCGGAGTATTTCTGTTTATGTCTCCCAAAAACAGGAACAGGAGGAAAAGGAGGAACGGGAGATAAAAAAAGTTGACACCATATTACCCGGGGACAAGGTGTTTGTGAAAGTCTTTCGGAGGAAGTGGTTCAACGCACGCAGAGAAGGGCCATTCGAAGTTGTCCGCAGCACTGGAACTGCGATTCAGATTAAAGGCTCGCCTACGTGGTTCCACTTCAATCACTGCGTCAAAGCACCACAGGACAGCGGAGAGGAGGAAGTGGTCCGCAGACAACGTCAAGATGCTAGGAACGAGCAGCAGCCACAGAGAGATACGGGAAGCGACCAAAGGGACTCCCAGGAGCAACATCAAGAGAAACCGATGGTCGATGACCTCAGTAACCAGGATGATGATAAAAGCAGTAATGATCAACCATCTACTCCAAATGGTGCCGGGAACCATGTCCAGGACCATGAGCGATGTGAAAGGTTCGATACCATCGACTTCCAATACGCTCCAGGAGAACCAGAGTCAGAACCAGCTGAGCCAGCCTCAGACCTTGCTGAGAGCCAGGAGAAATCTCCCATGGAAACTAGGGAGCCAGAAGTCTGTCTTCAGTCATCCAAACCAAGGAGCCCGAGGCCGGTTCGGAAGAGAGTCAAGCCGATTCGGTTCAAGGACTACAGTTAAAGGAGATATAGGGAGCTCAATCATACTCCCTTGCGCCTGCTCAGTGGGAGTCAAAAAGGACCTTGATCTGGCCACGTGGCAGAGAGAAGGTGCAGCCGTGGCCATAGCAGGAGAAATAGTAGAGGCCGCAGCCACATACACTCAACAGAGAAGACGCTTCCTAAACGAAGAGGAATGGAGAGTACGAAAAAGACAGCCTATCCAGTTATGACCCGGAGCAGTATCTGGTTTTTGGACAAGGCGCAGGAAACATGGACAAAAGGACAAGGGACTGCGGAACCTGGATTTGAGAGACTCACTACAAGGAGGAATGCCGGATGTTGGTGTGGGGTGTCACTTGGAGCTTTCTGAACCTACCATCTCAGTGGGGAACAGGCACAAAGGGGGGCTGTTGCTCTAGGCACGCTCGTCTCAACCCTGGTGAAGAAACCAACGATCCCTGAGACCTAGGGGTGAAAGGGGGCAAAGGGTGACACTGCAGCCTTTATGTGGACCAGCGAGTGAAAGTGAGTCTCCACCATTCATATCCTCATCTGATACATCGTTCCAGCTGAGAAGGATGTCACCAGGACCGGGTGACAAGCAACCTACAAGATGTGTTTCCTCAAACAGAGATTGTACCCCTGTTTTCACACCATTTTCTCTATCTGTCTCTCTCCCCTCTATCTTCTATCTTTATGCCCGAGGCAGTGGTAAAGACTGACCTCCAACGGTAGGGTCAAGTGCTAGTAACTTCGACCCTCAGGTAAAGGTAAATCAAGCAACGAAGAGGACTGATCAACAGAGACATTCTTTCAGTTTGTAGGACATTGGACTATGGGAAGGAGATTCATAAGTGAATGTCCGTAGTGAAAATCAATGCTAATTCTAAATCGTAATAATTGTATTATATTATATTTTGGGCCGATAACTAGCTACATTGAATGGCTAAAACAGATCAGTATTGCATGCATCTGTTATTATTTTTATTCTAGTTATACGCTACACATGTATATGATTTGTAGCTTTTGTTGGGTGCCAGCCGAAGATGCACAAAAGGTAAGAGGTGACGACCTTGTTTTGTGTTTTGAAGGTTGTAGAGGGATCACTGCTATTTCACTAAGTATGTTATCTATTATTATTTTGAGGGACTTAATTTGGTCATGAACTGCAAGGCTTGAACTAGGGTAAGCGTAAGCTCTTATCGTGACAATGTTTGTATTACTACTCAAGTTGACTGATTGTTTGCAGCTAAGGATAATTGGTCTAATGATATTGTTGTGTTTTTACTCATTATTACTCTTGATATGTATTAGGTGTTTATTCGGGGATATTTCTGTTTTGTGGAAGCCAAAAGGCTTCCAAGGGGGGAATATGAGGTGTATTTCTTTGTCTCTAACTTCGCTCACGTGTTACAGATCTCCCTGCATGTGTCTGTATCACAGCTACAGATTCCACAGTTCCTATAGTCATTGCCTTATTTGGAGTGAAGGTAAAGAATGTATGTGTGTCCTGCAAGGGTAGGAGGTGTCTATATGTTGTGTCCGAAAAAAGGGACATATATGGTAATGGTTACTCTGAGTAACGACGTGGTTCTGTCCACGTAAGAGTTGTGAGCTTTATAAACCGCTCCCAAACAGAGCGAGGGGGGATTCTTCTCTGACCTCTGCATATCATGTTCCGAGGGTTCTCTCTGCCTGAAGCAGGGGCCTAATTCGACTGAGAAAAATCCTGGACTGACTGCAGCAGTCCTTTTGTGATGCTTAACTTTCAATAAATTCCTTGAAAATGCATCAGCAGTGTTTCTGAAGATCTTCACTCTTGACTCGGGTAGATTATTCAACAATGCTGAGCCTCATAATGCGAAGAGGTCACCAACTTTCTGTAGAGTCAATTGCAGCAGACCTCCAAATTTCATGTGGCCTTTAGATTGATTACAATATGAGCCAAAGCTGCTGGATCATGTAAACATCCATTATAGCTTCATATTTGATACTGATATATATAAATCAAGGATAAAACAAGTAATAAAAATGAGAAGATTTAAAATATAATGTCTGGGTTGTCCAAACATGATAGATGGAGGAATGCTCAAATCATAAGATTTGTAAAAAAATATATTATTCCATTTAAATTCACCTGAATTTCATATTTGCAACATTAGGGAGTAAATGTGTCATCTTCCATCATCTAGTGGTAGAATTATTTTCATTTATTATCAATTATTGAGTGAATGCTGGATTCTTTGAGATATATCAACTATTCTCATCTGTTAAGAGTAACAATTAGAAAAAGAATTTTATAATTACAGTTTCAGTGAAGGAAACTAAACCTGACCACAATTATTGTATGTTTTATTGAAGCATCATCAGAGCTTATCAAAAGAGGAGCTATGTCAAGCAAAACAGACAAAATATAAATTTTCACACTAATACAGGTCCTTCTCAAAAAATTAGCATATAGTGATAAAGTTCATTCTTTTCCATAATGTAATGATAAAAAATAAACTTTCATAATTTTTAAATGTATTACACACCAACTGAAATGTTCCAGGTCTTTCATGGTTTTAATACCGAAGATTTTGGCATACAGCTCATGAAAACCCCAAATTCCTATCTCAAAAAAATAGCATATCATGAAAAGGAGCTCTAACAGAGCTATGAACCTAATCATCTTAACTCTAAACACCTGCAAAAGATTCCTGAGGTTTTTAAAAACTCCCAGCCTGGTTCGTTACTCAAAACTGCAATCATGGGTAAGACTGCCGACCTGACTGCTGTCCAGAAGGCCATGTCAGCTGCTGGTGTTGTTCCACTTTGTTTTATCAAGGATAGGGTCAATGCAGATAGATATCAGGAAATTTTGGAGCGATTCGTGCTTCTTTCTGCTGAAAAGCTTTATGGAGATGACGATTTCATTTTTTAACATGCTCACAGTGCCAAAGCCAATGGTAAATGGTTTACTGACCATAGTATTACTGTGCTCAATTGGCCTGCCAACTCTCCTGACCTGAACCCCATAGAGAATCTGTGGGATATTGTGGAGAGAAAGTTGAGAGACGCCAGACCCAAGACTGAGTATGAGCTTAAGGCCTCAATTGAAGCATCCCGGGCCTCCATAACACCTCAGCAGTGCCACAGACTGATTGCCTCCATGCCACACCGTATTGAAGCAGTCATTTCTGCAAAAGGAGTAAAAGGAGCAAGTATTAAGTGCATAACTGAACATAATTATTTAAAATTTGACTTTTTTTGTATTTAAAACACTTCTTTTATTGGTCGGATGAAATATGCAAATTTTTTGAGGGATTTTTGGTTTTTCTTTACTTTACTGCCAAAATCATCAATATTAAAACAATAAAAGGCTTGAACTACTTCAGTTGTGTGTAATGAATCTAAAGTATATGAAAGTCTAATGTTTATCAGTACATTACGGAAAATAATGAATTTTATCACAATATGCAAATTTTTTGAGAAGGACCTGTACATATTAATTAGTAATCAAACATGATCACTAAAATAATTTAAAAAATGCTTCATCTTCAAATTGAAGTGCAAAAACAAGTTATAATTCCAGGGTAGCTAATCTGTGTTCTCAAAAATTTCTGCAACAAGACTGTGAAATAAAATCACCAATAATGTTGAATTTTTATTGAAAAAACATTTTTTCCACAGTCTTTTTGTGTTTTGTTCAAATAATAGAACAAATAGGTTGCATCAATCAGTTTTAAATAAATCAGATTGTGCCATTGGATAAAAGCAAATAAAATGTGCAATAGCTTTGTTAGAGCAGTGTAAATAAAGTTAAATTTGTGCAAAAATTAATATTTGACAAAAAAGCTTCTTTTGGCTGCAATAAATATGTTTAACTCTGAATATCTTTTTCTAAGACAATAACAATATTGTGAAACCTGTGTAAAGCAAAACAAAATTAATGCAGATATGTGTGAGCATCGAGTTTTATTAGAACTGGTGGCTGCAATGAGTCTGTTTCTTCTTCTTTTCTTTGGGCTTTCCCCTTCATGGGTCACCAAAGTGAACCAGTTGCCTCCATCTAACTGTCTTCTGTGTCGTATTCTCTCACAATAACTAACTTCATGTCCTCTTTCACTATGTCAATAAACCCCCTCTTTGGTCTTCCTCTTAGCCTCCTGCCTGGTATTTTAAAGCTCAGCATCCTTCTAACAAGAAATTATCTCTCTTTCCTCTGGACATGTCCAAACTATCTCAGTCTGGCCTCTCTGATTTTATCTCCCAAACCTCTAACATATGATGTCCCTCTGATATTGCCATTCCTAATCCTAGCAGACCTGTCCCAGACCATCTAAGAGGTCTGGATGGTCCATAATGGATCAACAGGTCAGATATACTCAGGCCCTAGACTATTCAGTGCTTTATAAACCAGTAAAAGTATTTTGAAGTTATTTCTCTGGCATCAAGAAGCTAGTGCAAGGAGCTCAGAACTACAGGGATATGATCTAATTTTTATTCTTAGAGAGGACTATAGCAGGATTCAGCATTTTGAATTAGCTGCAGCTATTTGATTGACTTTTTAAGTATACACTAAATAAAAGCATGGACAAGATTTTTCAAGTCTTGTCGAGACAAGAGGCCTTTAAACCTTGATATATTTTTCAGGTATTTTTCAGTAGTATGCTGACTTTGTTGTTGTTTTAATGTGACTGTTGGAATTCAGGTCAGTTATCACAAAGATTTATGATAGACTTAAGCTGAAAGTCTATGATGTTTATGATTACCCTTTTTTAGGTTGGATAGTTAACTACTTATTTTTGTACCATTCAAATGTCCCATATAACACTTTCCTGTTTTTTTATTTGAAATTTTGATGTCCCTAACAAAAAGCAATATATATGTCAATATAGTTTTACACCTCCTTCCTCAAGCTTCTTTCTGAGTCTTTCTACTGATTTGAATGCCTGTGAATGGGGCATGGGTTAGGGTGACTGTATAGTTGTGACACCACAACTTCACATAAGTCATGACTGCTTGTTTGAAGGCAGTTTCTAAATACAGGTTGTGTATGTTTCTATGTGGATTGAGTGTTCTGAAACATGGGGCAGGATTTATACACCGTCTCCTGTCAAATACAGTCAAATATCTATATTGGTCTAATGAATTCTATAAAGTCACCCCAATATTTATATATGCTTTTATTTTTCTGTTTTTCTGTGATGTTTTGTGTTTAGTTCAAAGACAATTGTGTTTGTGTGACAATGCCAAGATGAAAACAGATGTTGGAGTAAAATGTTTTTTATTTTAGTGAAGTGGCTTTTCAAATTTCTTTTCATTTCGAAATAGAACTGCATTGAAAGTGTTTTTTTTCCCTCACAGTGTATTTCTGGTTTTCATAATAACTGAAAGTCCAACAGAATCTTAATTGATAAATAAAGTGATCACCATTGGACATTTGTTAGTAGTGGCTTACATATAAAAAACAATTGAATTATCTGCACTGCAGTCTAGGGTTCAAATACTTTCTGGTTTTAAGTGGGTGTGCACCTCAGTAATACAGTGATAATGGTAATGGTGCATTGTCTTTGCTTTATTTTACATCAATTTATTTGAGATATTGTTAGATAACTATGAGTATGTAAACAGCAAATTCTCCTTTGTAATTTCTACATCTATAAATCTACTCTTAGATGTAGAAATTCAAATTGTTTTGTATTTTGGCAATTTGGAGAGTCTCGAGAAAAAATAAATACGATGGAACATATTCAACACTGAGAAATTTTTTATCAAATGCAACAAAACTTTAAAGACGCATTCGAAGGTTTAAAATTACTCTCATCAGTTTTTTTATTATGCAACATATGAAAGTCTCACAATCAAACAACTTTCCCTACTCATACACCAGAGACAAATGTGGTTATTGTTTTTCAAAATTTAGTCAGTGCTATTCGCTATAATTTAGTCACAGTAACTAGATATTAACTTCACATGAAAATTAAAAAACAAGTTAAGAAAGTTGGACAAAATAGATACAAATTTAAATATATCTATAGCAGCAGATGCACCAATGTTAGAAATACAATAACCATATTAAAGAGCAGCATGACTTGTCTTTGTAGGAAAAGCACAGGCGAAACACAGACAATGATGTGAATGAAAGTGAAGCTAATTGGAATTTACCTTTTATTTTGTATTGTCAGCTGTGCTTTTCTGCTGGGACAAAATGTCTACATTGTACATACATTATGCTGTGTGACACAAACACAGAACTGTGCAGTAATTTACCCATTAGATTTCAGTATTGATTCCCAGTTATACCATTTTATCTGTTCTCCAAGACAAAAGTCAAAATAAAAAAAAAAAATAAAACATCTGGTGTTAAGACTATTGACACAGAAGCTAGAAGACAATGGCAAACTCATACACAGAAAGAAATAGGATTTAGAGTTACAATGAGTAATGAATGCTACACAAAGCGAAGTCCAATTTTTTGATCCGACAGAAAAAAAATAAAGGTATAAATCTGCAAAACACAGTTGTGCTTCCCACATCCACTCTGTCATCGATCCTGCATTGTCTCTAGATCCTCAGGGTGTGATAATGAACAGGAGTCAACAATAAAACACATTAAAACCATGCATTTTAGTACAAAACCTCAAGTTGTGCATGTTTCTTTACTGTGCATGAACTCAGAACATATTCACATTCTGTTTGGTCCTCAGTGGTTGTTTAGGAAAACTCTGCAGCACCTGTTGTGTCCTCAAGCAGATAAAACAGAAGCTGCTTTCATCTGTAAAACTACTGCAGAAACTATATTTTCAATAAACTAATTTTTTTGAGCAGTTAAGGTCTCATCTAGGCTGTAACTCTCTCTCTCTCTCTCTCTCTCTCTCTCTCTCATTCATAATAAGATCTGAAGCTGGAAGAAACTGGTAAATAAAGTGTTAATAATTAGGCCCATAAAACCCAGCAGTGTTGTAGCGTTGACAGTAAATTTTCACCTTTAGGTTCTCATGTTTCTTGATGTTCCTAATATATGGATTATAAATGTTTGTACATAATTAATAGGGCTGACCCTATTACCATATTTTGTGATTTGATTATTTTAGGACCAAAAACATCAATCATGAGGTATTCGGTAGTAAGGGGGTGGGGTCATGAGTGCCAGAGAATAGATGTGCAGTGATTCCCACACATTAATTAGGCTTCTTTTTTCACGACACGATTCTGTCATTGTCACACACATACACACACAAACAGAGTGCAATAGTGTAAGAGAGTGTGTGAGAAGATGATGACCCCTCCCCTTCTCACCTGTTTATAAGGGGGGGACTGAATGGCAGAGCGAGAGTTGAAAACTGAGTTCCGCTGCCTCCTGTCTCCACTTCTCTGGTTTGATCTCTTTTTGTTGGGAGGCCACCTCTCTCGCCCACAAAGTGAGTGACAGAGATCCACTCACTTTGGATGTGAGTTGCAAATTGGCTGCAACTCACATTAGCTAACTATAAATAAATAAATAAATGAATAAATAAATACATAAATAATAGATTTACAGTAAATGGCTGATTAAATTACCTTTAGTTTAGACAGTCCTACATTATTATAGGTTTATCTCTTCTTTAAAATGTTATAATTTGTATTCCGCCATAGTAACAATAAGGCCATTTTTGTTTGGAAGTAAGAGTGAATTCCCCTGAATTCAAGAAAACACAAAAGACAGAGTCACAATCACTAAAACACAGAGGTCCAAGATCTTGCCTTAAAAAAAAGCAGGTGGGTTGGACGGCATCTTGAATGAGAGGCTGAAATAGACAAACAGAAAATTCCTAAATGGCCATCCTGAAGCTCTTTAGTTTAATTATGAGTGTAGGTCACTTCCCTGACATCTAGAATCATGGTCTTATCTCACCACTTATCAAAACTGGAGATGAATTCTATTCAAATAATTACTGAGGGATATGTATGATTTGGGCAAGGTTCTTTTTAGCATCATAAATAAATGGGTTCACTGACACTTTATCACACAGCAGAAACTATACCAATGTGTACTAAATATTTCCCTGAATTCAAAAGGAAAACACCCTGAATTTGACCCAACAACAAAACCCCAAATATGCAGTATTGTGTTGGGAGAACATGCAGAGAGCTACAGCCTAGCAGCAGAATTTGTTTTTACCTACTACACTCACAGTACATCGCATTTTTTTCTTTTCTTTTCTTCCCTTCCTGTTGTTGCCATTTGCACAATTTTGTTAAATGATTATTTTGTGTATCCATGTTAAAAATGTTGTTTATGTTGTTCCTGTGTTTGTACTTGACCTGTACTTATTTTGAACTTTGGTAAAACTGTATGTAAACTACTGCTACTAAAGCTATTTAAATTTGAATTAAATTGAGTGAGGGGTTAGTGAATAAGAGAGAAAGAGAATGAGAGAGAGAGAGAGAGAGAGAGAGAGAGAGAGAGAGAGATCAGCGACCATTCCTACATGTCACTGAGAAACATACTATAGCTATACTTATAGCTATACTTTCCTTTTCAAACCAACGAAGCACAACTCAGACCCCAAGTTAAGTGAAGTTGAAAACGTTCCATGTTCTTGACTTCTTCAACATATCAATTTTAGATAAGACTGATCAAAGCTTTGATTTTTGGGGGTCAGCCCTAATAATTAATATAATTAAATATCATGCACTGGAACTGACAGGCATCCTTACTTACTTTAGTTATTGGTTTTGGAGATGCATTTTGCATTTCTAATACTAAGATTTCCCTGACTTATTGAAATCTTACATTTTGATTAAAATTTTGATATAAAACACAGAAGCATATTGCATGAACATAAGGTGGGGCATAGTTTTTCAGAGTCATTAATTTAATATATTATGAACCTAGTAGTAAGAAGTAATAATAGTAATGGCACTGTGAATATGATGTACTACAGCAAAGTGAATGAAAAAAAGTCTATTCTATCAATATATTATCAACATAGAATGTCTTTGATAGAACATCATGAGCACGAGCCACCATAGATCCTTCAGAATCTCATGCAGCTTCACAGTTCTCTCGCTGGATTTTGAAGTATCACAATAATTCAGAAAAAAATGCCATGAAAAACAGGGCTGAAAAAAATGATAACGAAAAACAGAAAAAGAGATTGTCAGAAAAATATTACTCCAAAAATAATGAAATACACTTCCATAATATATAGAATAGAGAAAAACAAGATACATTTTGAGGGAAAATACAGGTAAATTATATGACCAAAGATGTGACATTTTAATTTCAAGAGCACTTTAAAAGGTATTATGGTACTGTTGATGTGATTAAAGGATAATAACTTGTGCAATTGGGGAGAAGCACCAGGTCTAATCAAATACCAGGTCGTTTAAGCGCCACTATATAAAGTCTGATGATGTAACTCATTTAATTACTTCTCAAATTCTACCACTATTTCAGCCTGGGGTGTGTTGGAAGCCATTCAGGGTAAATCGACCCATGTATGTGGATCTTTATTAATCTGAACAACTGATTGTGTTTGAATGATTTTATATGATGGTCTTTTTTCCCCATATTTTTCACATTTTCTATAACAAGAATTCATATAATCGTAAAGATATTCTAGGTGTCAGTTTTCTATTTGTCACTCTCTAAAATCAGTGTGGATCATTGTTGACAGTGTGAGTATTTAGTTCTTTTGTGTAATCTTGGAAAATGAAAGTCCATCCATGATGATGCAAAGAGTAAGACTAAAACAAGCATCATGAAGTTATTTGCAGTTTGTCTCTATGCATGCAGCACTGTAGAAAATAAAGATGTAAAGCTGCAACTTACCACTATTTTGATGGTGGATTAATCTATTGATTATTGAAAAAATGTATTCGTTAGTTAGTTTAGTTCATAAAATACTGTAAAATGTTTCCAGAAGCAGAAGATATAACCTAAAATGTGTTTTTTTGTCCGGACCAACAGTCCACAACCCAAAGATCATCAGTTTACTATTATGAAAGAATAAAGAAACCAGAAAATAATCAGAATTAAGGAGTTGGAACCAGAGAATGAGGACACTTTCTTCTTAAAAAATTACTTAAATCGATTCATTAATTATCAGAATAGTTGGTAATTAATGTAATAGTTGCCAACTAATCAATTACCGTATTTTCACGACTATAAGGCACACATTAAAGTCTTATATTTTCTTCAAAATGTGCAGGGCGCCCTATAGTGCAGTGCACCCTCTGTATGTTGTTGCTGTAAGTAGAGAATACTATAAGAATGTTAAAGGGGTAGGTGTGGGCGTGGATTGTATATAAAAGAACAGGAATGTGAGTTATGCAGAACATTGTTGTTTTAACAACCCTGAAAATGGTAAAAAAAAAAAAAAAAAAACACACTTATAAAGCACAGTTTAAACTGAAGGCAATCAGCTACGTGAAGGAACATGGAAATCGAGCAGCCGCAAACTGAATTTAAGAATAATTAATTGATGGTTTATTATTCGAAGAAGATGCAGCTGAGTTTCCATGGACATTTTTTCATCTGGACCAGGACTACAGTAGTGCAGCAACTTCCAGCGGATTGTAATGCATCATTCCGCAGAGCCGCATGGAAAGTGACTCTGACAATGAAGAAAGTGAACTTGGCATGTTTGATGGAGATTTAGCTGCTGTTTGATTTAGAAACAGAGGATGAGGACTTTGATGGTTTGATTTATGACATTACCCCACTTTATTTTTAAATACGCACACTTATGTGCTTGTTTTATCCATGTGTTTCACCATCGCGATGATTAATAAATGTTAGTACTTTGAAATCGATACTTAAATAAAGCACAATCAAATTTGTTTTGCTCCTGCTCTATTTTTTTATATATCTATTACTGTATATAAACCCTGTGCCCCATAGTTAGGTGTGTGTGTTAAAGAGTAATGGCACACATAACTGAGACTGCACCTTTTAGTATGGTGTGCCTTATGGATGTGAAAATACGGTAACCGTTGCAGCTCTATAAACATTTGGATTATCATGGATTATCTTCAACATGAGTGAATTAACACATATTTACCCAACATTTACAGTGTTTTACAACTGTTTTACATCCACGAGGAATACAGGTTATTACAAGTAGTTTTATCCCGAAACCGACAGCAGAATGTCTCCTGTGATCTCCTGGGATGAAGCTTGTTTTAACATCCAGTTTCCTCTGAAAACTGTAATTTATGGACAGGAACCAAACTGTTGCACTTCAGCTACACAACATAAAAAATGCAGCTCTCATGCTCTTCTCTTGTGTTCACTGAAGCCTCCGCCCTTCTGTATGTTTTAAAAGATTATACTTGGCAATACAGGGGAAAATACCTTCAGATGCTTCACATTCCAACATGTTTCCAGCTCGGCAGCAGGCCCGGTTTTCGTCCGGAATCCTGGCGCAGCTACAAAGAGGTTTCACGGGAGAAGCTAAGGGAGGCTTTCAAACTGACACCATTATTCTTCTCTGACGAGTGGTCACCGGGACACTCCGAGAGAAGCTAGGAGAGACAAGCAGAACAACGGGGGGAACTAAAAGTCCATCCATAACAAAGCAGAGACTAGCACTACAACAAGCCTTGTGAACTTTAAAAATCCGTATGTGTCGAGCTGCAACTCATGACTCTTCTAGTGGATTAATCTACCATCTATTTAAACAATTATTTGAATAATTGTTTGGTTCATAAAATGGTGTAGAAGACCAAAGAAACCAGAAAATAAACAGAGAAGAGAAACTGGAACCAGAGAATTTGGACATTTTATAATTAAAAATTACTCAAATCGGTTTATCTGGTGTGATAGTAATTGATTAATAAACTTTTTACAGCTTTGTAAGGATGATTCTTCATCCCAGAGCCACAAAATGAAACCTCAGAGCTGCAGAGATCAGTCCATTTATCAGTTAGTCACCAACTAGGTAAGATACTGAATATTTACCATAAAAATAAATAAATAAATAAATAAATAAAAAAGTTTAAGGGATAATTTAATTAGTCTCCTATAATATCTTTAAGTGAGCTTGTACTGTAATAAATACATAAATGTAGTCAAACAAAAAATACAGAAATGTATGTGTGAGTTTATGATTTAAATAGCTTTTTTATAAAGCTGCATAATAAGGACAAACTGAAAAATCACAGACACAGGAGGAGATTTATTGGTGTGAAGGAAGCTTGAGAAACCACCAGATTATTAGAAGGATTTTATAGCTATTTAAAAGACAACTTGTACTGGAACATTGAGCACAGTCTGGCAGCGGCCAAAGAACCAACAAGAGACTTGATATGTTTTAAAGGTCAAGAAAAAATCAGTGGTATAAAGGAGAAGAAGAGTAGGAATGGTGAGGATGATGATAAGGCAGAAATATCCTGTACAACACTGTGTTTGTTTGTTTGTTTACTCACAGCTTTTTTGTTGTGTTTTTCTGCTCCTATGTTGACATTGTGGCGTTTCAGTTCTGACTTAATTAAAGCTGAAACATATGAGAAGACATCACATTTAAAAACATAAACACACACACACACACACACACACACACACACACACCCTCTCCCTCTTTACCAGTGAGCAGTATTCCCAGGAAGATCCAGGCACAGAGGAACAAGTTTCCTACCAGCGGATTATAGTCTGTGGTCAATTTACCCTGAATCAGAGTGAAAACTATCCCGAATATCTGTAAAACAAACACACACACACACACACACACACACACACACACACACACACACACACACACACACACATTATGACATGCAGCACGTTCTTCACAGTGGCATTTAAAAAACTCCTCATATTAATCATGGACTATGTTGATAATCAAGTTCAATCAATGGATTTGAGTTTAATGGATTGAGGAAAATCAAATCATATCAATATTCAACAGAGTAATCCATTATCAGAATAGTTGTTAGTTGCAGTGGGAAAATCCCCCCATTCAAAAAGCCTTCACCTGAGCGAAAGCATTGAGGAGCCCAGACGAAGTTCCCTCAGACTCCGGGTAGGTGATCTCCACCCCAAACTCGAACCCCAGTGGTAGGTAACCGGTCATGAAGAAGCTGCAAATAATATCATGGGTCAGTGACAAATCATGGTTGACAAATTAAAAAAAGTCAAAAACTTTTTAAATACAGTTTTAAGAAGCATTCATCAGATCAGGTCTCTTAAAATGTACATTTTTTGTTATTGTTGGTTTCTGGTCTTTAAATTTTTATTTGGGTTATTTATTTTTTTCACAAAAATCATGATTTTGTGAAATTGTTTGTCACAAAATGTCAAATGGTGTAACTGAAAATAACAAATTCTAAATATTTAATCCACCTAGAATATAAAGCTAGTTGATAACATGCTTTTTTAATTTTTTAAAACCTTTTAAAATTATCTGGTACCAAGTTTTTAGGGATACACAACAGAAAAATTTGTCAGTGTCCCACATAAACCACACTATTTTTAATACTATCAGTAACATATCCGGGGGGAAACCCTCCCGCTGCCTTTCAGTTCCCCCCTTATAAACAGGTGAGAAGGGGAGGGGCCATCACCTTCTCACACTGACCAACAATAATGAATTATGCCAACCTCTTCTTTAGAACCCAGAATCCTTTAACAAAAGCTATCGATAAGATGATCCTGATCTATATTTTTAAGTTAACTGCTAATCAGACATGCAAATTGATAGTTTAGTTCAATTTATGTATCATCAGAGAGGTAGTTAGTGCAGAGAGGTAGCTATATGTGTGTGTGTGTGCACGCTTCCTCAACAGCAGTGCTTCGTAATTATTTTTTGTTAAGCCCTCCCTAAGAAGAAGAAAACACTTTGCACCCCTCTACTATCCTCTGCGATTATAAATAGTAGCATTTATCTTATTATTTATAAAACAACACGAAAAAAATTCTATTCACTTTGTTTTTTAGTTTGTAACAGAAAAGATTGAAAGCGCATCAATGCTATTCGCCTGAAATGAAAAAAATTACATCCCTATTTAAACTAAAAACATTTTTACTGACTGCCATTTGATACTAAAAAAATAACATTAAATAAAACAAATAAATATCAAGAAATTTGAATTGATCAGCAACAATAATTCAGGAGCACAATACACTTAAACCTATAAAACAAAAATAAATACAATTGGCACTGTTTTTTACCAAATGCACTTTTGTGTCGGTAATGCCTGTTAACCTGTTAGAATGCTAAACCCCAACCCCTTGTTAAGCAAGGGGGTGACCTGTGTGTGTGTGTGTGTGTGTGTGTGTGTGAGCGTGTCTGTGTGTGTGTGTGTGTGTGTGCATGTGTGTGTGTGGGTGCTGGTGATTTCCTGAAGGTCTTTGCTGCAGCAAGAAAGACAGAGCACTCGCAAACCCTTCTTACAAACTTTGTTTGGTGTTGGCTACAGCCACAGTTGCCTGCATTAATGTGAGGAATGTGTTAGCGTGTAGGTTTTGAGATTTTTTTTCTTTTTCAGTTTGACATAGGTATGTTTTATTTTAGGACGCATGAAGGGGCCAAAATATTTACAAATGTTGAGGATAATATGTCATTTTGTAAATGTATGTTTAACCCATGAGCTAAAAACTGGTTTTCTACGTTTAGTGTAAACATCTTCACAGAGTCTGATTTAGCACACATACAAATAACCCTCACTGTGGTCACTCTGTCACTTTTTCACTGGTCACTTTTCTTTTTTCTCTTCACACACACCCCGCACCTTAAGTGTGCATTAGCTATGTATGTGTACATGTGGGTATGTGCGTGGATATGTATGTCCATATATATATACAGTGGGGAAAATAAGTATTTGAACACCCTGCTATTTTGCTATTTCTCCCACTTAGAAATCATGGAGGGGTCTGAAATTTTCACCGTAGGTGAACGTCCACTGTGAGAGAGATAAACTAAAAAGAAAAATCCAGAAATCACAATGCATGATTTTTTAATGATTTATTTGTGTGATATAGCGGCAAATAAGTATTTGAACACCTGAGAAAATGAATGTTAATATTTGGTACAGTAGCCTTTGTTTGCTATTACAGAGGTCAAACGTTTCCTGTAGTTTTTCACCAGGTTTGCACATATTGCAGGAGGGATCCTGGCCCACTCCTCCACACAGATCTTCTCTAGATCAGTCATGTTTCTGGGCTGTCGCTGAGAAACACGGAGTTTGAGCTCCCTCCAAAGATTTTCGATTGGGTTCAGGTCTGGAGAGTGGCTGGGCCATGCTAGAACCTTGATATGCTTCTTACGGAGCCAGTCCTTGGTTTTCCTGGCTGTGTGCTTTGGGTCGTTGTTGTGTTGGAAGACCCAGCCATGACCCATCTTCAATGCTCTGACTGAGGGAAGGAGGTTGTTCCCCAAAATCTCACAATACACGGCCCCAGTCATCCTCTCTTTAATGCAGTGCACTCGTCCTGTCCCATGTGCAGAAAAACACCCCCAAAGCATGATGCTACCACCCCCATGCTTCACAGTAGGGATGGTGTTCTTCAGGTTGTACTCTTCATTCTTCTTCCTCCAAACACGCTTAGTGGAATTATGACCAAAAAGTTCTATTTTGGTCTCATCTGACCACAAAACTTTCTCCCATGACTCCTCTGTATCATCCAAATGGTCATATGCAAACTTAAGACGGGCCTTGACATGTGCTGATTTAAGCAGGGGAACCTTTCGTGCCATGCATGATTTCAAATCATGACGTCTTAGTGTATTATCTACAGTAACCTTGGAAACGTTGGTCCCAGTTCTTTTCAGGTCATTGACCAACTCCTGTCGTGTAGTTCCGGGCTGATTCCTCACCTTTCTTAGAATCATTGAGACCCCACGAGGTGATATCTTGCATGGGGCTCCACTCCGATTGAGATTGACCGTCATGTTTAGCTTCTTCCATTTTCTAATGATTGCTCCAACAGTGGACCTTTTTTCACCGAGCTGCTTGGCAATTGCTCCGTAGCCCTTGTGGAGGTGTACAATTTTCTCTCTTGTGTCGTTGGACAGCTCTTTGGTCTTCGCCATGTTACAAGTTAAAGTCTTGCTGATTGTATGGGGTGGACAGGTGTCTTTATGCAGCTAACGACTTCAAACAGGTGCATCTGATTAAGGATGATACATGGAGTGCAGGTGGACTTCTAATGAGCGGACTAACAGGTCCTTCAGGGTCAGAATTCTAGATGACACACAGGTCTTCAAATACTTATTTGCCGCTATATCACACTAATAAATTATTAAAAAATCATGCATTGTGATTTCTGGATTTTTTTTTTTAGTTTATCTCTCTCACAGTGGACATGCACCTACGATGCAAATTTCAGACCCCTCCATGATTTCTAAGTGGGAGAAATAGCAAAATAGCAGGGTGTTCAAATATTTATTTGCCCCACTGTATGCAAATATGTGTGTATGTGTATGTATGTAGGTATGTACGTGCATGTATGTATGTATATATGCCTTGCTTATGCATACTTTTTTTTCTTACTATTTATTAGCATTTTCTCTCCATTCTATGTCGATAATGCATACTGTGTATGCGGATCAACAAATTCTGCGAATTTGTACATTGTGTTGTGTGTTTTTTAATTTTTATTTTTTTTATAGTTTTTTTAACTTCTTCAACTTTATTTTTCTTTTTCTTTATCTGTAACGCTGCAGTAACACACAAATTTCCCTGTTGTGGGATCAATAAAGTTTTATCTTATCTCTTATCTTATCTTATCTAGTACCTGCAGTAGCTGAGTATAAAGCTACAACAGGGAGAACACCTGCATGTTCCTGTTCCTGCTGTGAAAGGTGCAAGTAAACCCAGCAGTAGAAACAGAAACATGACCCAACGTAGATTCCTCTTTGATGAGAATGAGCATTGGACTGAGACATAATCTGCTCCTCCCTGGGAAGATAGTGAAGTCTCACAGTCTCACGGTGTGAGTCGGAAAAGCTCATTCAATCAATGCTGCCAATTACAAGATGAATTTCCACATTATTTTTATATTGCTTAAAAAGGTAAACTGTTAATTTGAATATTCTCTGTTTCTAAATAGTAAAGGATGTGTAGCACTTGTTCAGTAAAGCTGAAGTGACTAGTCGATTCACTGATTAGTTTGCAACTCTTACATTAATCTCCAATTATTTTTTAAAAGGATAAACAGATTTTAATCTTTTTTTAAGAAGAAAATTATCTAAATTCTCTGGTTCCAGCTTCTGGGTGCTGCTCAGAGGTAGAGCAGTCATTTACCGGTCAGAGGATCATGGTTTGATTGATTGAGCTTCTCTGGGCTCCATATTAAAATGGGAGGCAGAGCCTTCAACTTCCAGGATCCTCTCCTGTGGAATCATCTTCCTGTTTCAGTCCGGGGGGCAGACACCCTTCCTATATTTAAGAATAGGTTAAAAACTTTCCTGTTCGAAGAAGCGTATATTTAGGGCTAGCCCTGGCTGGCCTAGTCATAGTTAGTTATGCTGCCATATGTTAGTCTCCCGGGTCCTCATGAGATGCTCTGATATTCTTTTTCTTCTTCCACCTGCAAAACTAATGACCGACTATTGTACTTTAAATCTGCTGTGTTCCCAGAGTCCTGCCCTGTGATTTCTCATTCACAGAGCATGCTGCAGTGCAGCTACTGAGGGATCTACAGATGTTGGAGGGTCTGATCCTGGTCCACCTGGAAGCTCAGATGGATCATATTGCTTTATCCTCATCATACACCACAATTCATTACATTTCTGTTATTCTGTTTGATGTAATTCAACTTTTCCTGCACACATCATCTTTTGCACGCCTGCCCGTCCTAGTAGAGGGATCCCTCCTCTATTACTCTTCCTGAGGCTTCTTCCCCGTTTTTTTCCCCGTTAAGGGTTTTTACCTTGTATGATGTGAGGGTCTAAGGACAGGGGATATTGTGTTGCTTTTGTACAAACTGTAAAGCCCATTGGGGCAAATCTGTGATTTGTGATTCTGGGCTATACAAATAAATTGAATTGAATTGAATTAAATTGAAGTGAATATTGATGTTTCCTTGGGCAAGTTATTTAACCTTTATTTGCCCCCGATAGCTGCACCATGTGGTTTGCATGCATTTTAGGTTGAATTTTCAGCTTTGGGAAACAAGGATCTACATTTTACACCATTTAATGAATCAAACTACTAACATTTCAATAATCAATATATTCAACTACCAGAATAATATTTAGCCCTGTTCTTCCGTATATAAATAAAATGCACATCCTAACATGTGTGATGCAAATGAAACATACCCCATGATTCCAGCAGTGAAAAAAACCAGGTAGATGTTGTTGAGGTTCAGAGTGAAGCTGAACACAACCATACCCAGAAAAGACAGGATGTAAACTATCAGAGTAGTCATCCTGAAAAAAACAGAGAAATGTATGATTTTATATATATATAAAAGTATGTGTGTGTGTATATATATATATATATATATATATATATATATATATATATATATATATATATATATATATATATATATATATATATATATATATATATATATATATGTGTGTGTGTATATATACACACATGTATGTGTGTGTTTGTGTCCTACTTGTAGGTCTTTGTGTGGTCCAGCCACAGGCCGCAGAGAATAGAGCCGACCATCCCAGCAACAACTAGAGTCAAACCAATTCTCCCTGCATTCAACTCCTGCCCCTGAGGAGGAGACAGGATAAGAAAATAAGGCTTTACTGGAAATAAAGACCCTGACTTCATAACTTTGTTGCTACTTTGAAGTCAATTTCAGCAAAAACAAAGTTTCCTGACAGATTAATCATAAACCAATCACATGGTCAATATGTGTGTAAAATTGTGTGTAGGTGTGTATAATCTGTAAAAGTGTGTAACTAGGTACTGAATTGTGTACACATATGGGTAAAAGTGTGTGTAGTTGTAGGTGTATGTAACTGTCTATTAGTGTATATATATATATATATATATATATAGTTTATATTTATATAATGTGTGCAAGTGTGTGTAAGTGTGTGTATAAGTATGTGTATGAGTGTGTATATAAATTTGTGTATGTATATGTAGCATGTACAAGTCTGTAAGAATGTGTGTAAGTTTGTACAAGGGTGTGTTATGAGAATGAGAATTGTTTTAAAGCCTTTTTTTTGCATTGTTTTTCTCCTTGTGTGCGTGTGTGTTGGTGGGCAGCAGGCATGCATTAAAGCAGCTAATGAGCCACAGACAATAAACTCATGTCTCATCTAAACCATCAGAAGTTTCTCTTTTCTTCTCGCTTGCAAAAAAAACAATGTTTTTTTTTCTTTCACATACTGATAACTTGTCTTCTTTCAGACTAGTAAAATAAATATATGATATTATCATTTTTATCATCAAATCAGTTTAAGCAGTTAAAGCTAAACTCAAAATCTCATTGGCGGGTTTTAATTTCTAAGGTTTTTTTTTTCAAAATTATTTGTTTTCTTACCAACATTTTGCTTTTACACTGAAGGTTTGTTTAATTATCATTCAGAATATTCTATTCATAAAAAGATGGCAAAATTCAATTTTTGACAGTAATTTTACATTTTTGGAGTAATAAAAACATTTGACATCCCCTCTTTAAAAACCTTTGACTGTAATATGTCAATCGAATTAAAACACATTTCTGTTCTGGACATGTTGAAATGGAAATGGAAATGTTTCTGAAAGTGTTTGTAAATTAGCTCATCTTTTCTTAAATGATAATCATTTGGATATTTAAAGTTAACATTTTAGAAAACTTGTGATCAAAAACAATTGTACACTATAAAAAATATTTTGATCCCTTGTAAATGTTAGTTTTATGTGGTTTAATTAATCAATTGTATGTGTTATTGAATCATACGTTTTTTTTTTTTATTAATTCTAAAATGTACTGCCCTTCTCTTAAACAAAGTAATTTAACTCAATTAAAAGTAATTAAAAAAGTATGTACAATTTAATTTTTATCAGATGTGCAGACAAGTAAAATATTTGGTTTGGTTCACTGTCTGAATGTTATGGTTAAGATATCGAAATAAATGCATTTTGTGCAACCACTTGACATAATAAAATTAGGGAAAAAAGCTTTTTTTCAGTTGTTAAAATAGGAAATAAAATAGGAATCTCACAGTGAGATCTGTTAACATGCTGTGTTTCCTTCACCTTAAGAGACCAAAGCTGATGAAACACCATCTAACCTTGAACTAGGCAGAAGTTAAACAAATATCAGCAGTAATCTGAGACTTTTTGCTTTTCAGCCACTGACACTTTAGACAACACAGAAGAAGCAACTTATCCGCCCAAAGAAGGTTTTTCTTTCTGAAAAGCTGGTTGTTACCTGATAACAGGCCATGATCATCTGATTAAGAAGTGTTGAAACGGAGTAGAAGGATCCAGTCATTATTCCTGCAGCCAGAATAAAGATGAGATATTAACCCGGGTTAAAGTATCACTATTGTTTAAACCATTATTTCATTTAGATGTAAGTTTCATGTACTCAAGCTGCCTACATATGACAATAAACAATAGAGATAAAATTGATTGAAGGAAATTCTACTTTATTGAAACATAATTCCAGTTTTTTGTAATCATTCAAGTAAAGGAAATTATTAACACACTAGGTTTCTAAAATGTCTAAATTCATTGTACAGAGGAAAGACAGAACATGAAATTCATCTTTTTTTGCAATGTGTTTTAAATCACACAGCAGGCTAAGTCTCTCCTCATGAAAATGAAACTGATCGGCCAAATTGAGCATATGAGCAAACATCATGTGACATTAATGACTGAAATGTCTGGGAAGAATGTAAATAAGGTTTTTTCAGTTCTTTAGTTCAGCTCATGTCCCACCAACTAACTACAGATTTCGATCTTTATCATCCATCTTATATTTGCATCTAATTTTCCTTTATGAATTTGACCTTTCCAACAGTCCATCCCATTTTCTACATCCACTTATTCCTCACTAAAGACTCTGTTTTAAGAGACTCCGGACCTACAAGCTCCACACAGAAAGGTCCTAGCTCAAAGCCTTAAATCTGAAACCTTCTTGCTGTGAGGTGACAGCACTTACCCACTGCGTCACCCTGTTGCCCTGAACTTGATATTAGACCTATAATTTCCAATTACAAATGAATTTGAGTCCAAGTGGACGGAGGATTACCTAAGATGTCACGTTCATGAGAAAACTGATAAAATCCTGGTTCCAACCACTTTCATCAAAATAAAACTGAAGTTATCCTAAATCAACCTTTTTCTAAAACAGACCTGACCTTCTCCCCCATACCTCTCTGATATCCTCCTCTATATTTTTCTGACCTCCTGTATATTATGACCTTTTCTGTATTTTATGACATTCCCTCCCTATCCCACTGACCTCCTTCATGTCACCACAGCCTTGTGTACCCTTAGATCAGTGCTTCTCAATTATTTTCTGTCACGCACCCCCTATGGAAGAAGAAAACATCTTGCACCCCCCGTGTGACTGTAAATAGTATAATTTGTCTATAGGATTGTTATACATACACCTCTGCATAACACTGCAATTAACAAATAAGAGAATAAAAAAGAAAGAAATATGCACCAACTAACAACAAAGAATAGCTTTATTAACTGTAACAGAAAAAAAGTGCATCTGAAATTAAAAAATTTAAAACTTTATTTAAACTGTAAACATTTTTTAACTGACCGTGTCAAACCATATGACACTGAAAAATAAAATTACATGAAATCGTCCTATCAGCGTGATTGTAGTATAATGTCTTTAATTTATTTGTCATGCTGTCCACTGCCAACATATGTCTTTCACAGTGAACCAAGCGCTACATACGGCATGTCATTTGTCATATTTCCTCGTCTAGTTTTTGGGAGACTTTCATTTGTCCCTTTATCTCTGTCTCTCTCCACCTGTCTTCTCATCCCTATTAAAAACTTTTTAATGGTGTCACTTGAGGGTCTGCTACACTTGGTGTCTACACTTCATACTCATACTCCGCTGTGCTGTATGCTCCCTGCGCACACTCTGCCAATGAGAGCGCCACTGCCCCCTAAGTGGAGGTGCAAAGTCCAAAATTGAGTATTTTTTAATTGTAGTAAGAATTATTTTGGTTTACATCAGGAAACTAACTATTCAGGGTTAAGTATCTTGCCCAAGGACACAACAACATGGAACCCGGAGGAGTCAGGGCTGCATATTTGACACCCCTGCTATAATGTGAAGTCACCAGATGCTAGCCTTTGATTGGTCAGAGATTTTACACGACTTTCTTACCATAGCTGACGAGCAGCAGCATGAAGGCCTTGTTCTTCACGAGATTGACAATGGACTGTTTGTACGAGTAATCCTCAGGAGGAGAGTCAGGCAGGACGGCCTGGGCCTGGCTGGGGGGAAGGGGGGGGCGGTCCTTAATGACTGTAAGACATGCAAAATCTGAAGTCAGGCAGGGGGATGCTCCTTAATGACCTCAAGACACACACAAACTGGTTTCACCAACAGATGGAGACCTGCTCCCAAGATTCTAAAAAACTGTACACACTGGACCTTTAATTAAAAAACAGACTATAAAAATCAGGGAAATAGGTCACTATGTTTTTTAATCCTGAAACACATCTCTTTACTACAGAATTTAACTAGCAATTGCTCGCTTCTAAAAAGATGTATTGGATTTACATATTAGGGGTTGTATAACATGTATCCCTTTCTTGGGCCTAGACTGTTTTAGGCCTTGGATAGTCTCCTTGCACTGTTGAGGTCACACAGTAAGAGAGACAGAAAGAGAGAGACCTGTAATTTTCATCATTAGTTTATCTAAACTATGAGAGACCAAATGAAAAAAAAATCCAGAAAATTACGTTGTTTTTTTTTCATTTATTTTAACGGATACGCATTTGGTCTACAATAGTTCATCTCAATACTAATGTTAATTTAATGTTTAATGTTATTTACCCCTTTAATGAATATGACAGTCGAACATGTTCTGTAAGTCTTTACAAGGTATACTATTGCTGGGATTTTGGCCCATTCCTCTATGCAGATCTCTTTTAGAGCAGTGATGTTTTGGGGTTGTCGCCGGGCAACACAGACTTTCAAAGATTTTCTCCAAAGATTTTCTATGGGGTTGAGATCTGGATACTGGCCAGGCCACTCCAGGACCTTGAAATGCTTCTTACAAACTTTGTTGCCTGGGAGGTGTGTTTGGGATCATTGTCATGGAAAGACCCAGCCATGTTTAATCTACACTGTCCTTGCTGATGGAGGGAGGTTTTCATTCAAAGTCTCACAATATATGACCCCATTTATTCTTTACTTTACACAGACCAGTCATCCTGGTCCCTTTGCAGAAAAACAGCCCAAATCAAGAGGCTTACACTGCCAAGCTTCACAGTAGGTATGATATTCTTGGATGCAAAACTTTCTATTTTTATTTTATCTGACCATATGAGATTCTCCTAATCCTCTTCCTGGTTATCCAAATGCACTCTAGCTAACTTCAGACAGGCCTGCACGTGTACTGGCTTAAGCAAGGGGACATATCTGGCACTGACACATAGTGCATTTCTGATTGTATAATTTGTTAGTTTGGTCCCAGCTTTCTGCAGATCATTGATTACCCCCCCTTATGTGGTTCTGAGGTTTTTGCTTCACCGTTCTTGTGGTTATTTTGACCCCACAGGGTTAGATTTGCATGAAGCCCTAGGTTGGTGGAGATTATCAGTGGTCTTGTTTGTCTCATGCCATTTTCTAATAATTGCTCCTTAGGTTAATTTCTTCACACCAAATTGTCTACCTATTACATATTCAGTCTTCCCAGCCTGGTGCAGATCTACAACTGTCTTTCTGGTGTCATTTGGCAGCTGTTTGAGGTTGTGGACAGGTGTCTTTTATTCTGATAATCTAATAGTTTAAACAGGTGCCATTATAGAGATAATAAGTGGAGGACAGAGGAGCCTCTTAAAATAAGTTACAGGTCTATTAGAACCAGAAAAATTGCTTGTTTGTAGGTGACCAAATATTTACTTTACCAAGGAATTTACTAATTGATTAATCAAAATCCGACAATGTGATCTCCTTGATTCTTTTCCCTTATTCGGTCTCTCATAGTTGAAGTGTACCTATGACTAAAATTCCAGGCCTCTCATCTTTTTGAGTGGTAATTCTCATCATACATTTTATTTATAAGCGTCTTTTAAAACATTAATGACATTGAAAAAAAGATAAAGAAATTCTGTTTTCAAGGCGAGATGAGAACACACTTGTTGAACGTCAGTGAAGCTTCATGTTTAGAATCCAGCATCCAATAGAATCTTGTACATTTGATGTGTAAGAGTGTTTGCCTTATTTGGTTGTGTAGTGAATCCGGTGGGGTTTAACCATATCACACATGGCTAATCATTGTTTCTCCTCAACTAGGCTTTAATTGATTAGTTGATTAGTTGGTTGGTTTATAAAATGGCCGTAAAATGTCGATCATTGTTTTCCAAAGCTGAATATTCAACCAAAAATGTATTTTTTTGTCCAGTCCAAAATTCAAAAATCATCAGATCACTATTATAGAAGATTAAAAAAAACAGGAATAATTTAACTAATTTAAAAAGCTGAAACTAGAGAATTTGGACATATTCTTCTTAAAAATGACTTAAATCTACCAATCAATTATCAAAATAGTTGGTGATTGATGTAATAGTTGACATCTAATTGAATATTTGAATAGTCATTGCAGCATTAACAAACAGGAAATCTCAGAACCACAAACATGCAGTAACTGGAATTACAAAATATAGTATTTGTGTGTGTGGGTGTGTGTACCTAGAACAGTGAGAATAAAGAGGCCTGTGGAGATGGCCGCAGTGCCGTAGAACATGACGCTGATGTTGTGACCTGTCAGTTCTGTGTTTTCAGGCGTGTCGTTAGGAACCAGAACTGGAGGCAGCAGGAAGCCGATGGCTGTCCCCAACTAGAATTCAAATTATTATTAGTCTTATCATTATTAGAAAAGGCTTACTAAAACTGGTTGGCATTATTATTAGGCTGTGGATTGTAACCAAGTATAGTTTTTTACTTCAGTATCAGAACTTTCTTTTTCTCCCCCATCAGTTATCTCATGACTCCTCACATTTATCTGTGACCCTTTGGAGAGGCCCGACTCCTAGATTGGGAACCACTGGACCAAACCCTTTAACTGTATATATAGTAGTTAAATTTAACTACATAAGTTCATGATACTGCAAAACTTTAACTACACCTACTCACTAAGCTGCAATAAATTATCTAAATCTACTCAAAAAGTTAATAGAAAATGGCATTTGTATAGCACCTTTTTAGCCAAAGCGCTTTACACCACAAGTGTTGCTTCACCCTTTTAGACACATTCAATACTCGTGTACTTTATTACAGTACTTCACCTACATACAGATCACAATATGCATGTACGTTTACTGCAATACTACGTGATTACATCGACTCATAATACGCATTTACTGCAGTATCATAAACTGTAGTAGCCTATTTTCCATGCGCACTGGATTATTTCTACACTACAGTATTTGTATTCCAGCCCCCCATTGCGCATTGCATTTACCTGGTTCCCCAGAACCGCGGTAGCGCACGCGGTGGAGACCTCCCGCGGTCCGAACCACACTGACGCAATACGGGACGGGAGTCCGAGGATGAAGACCTGGGCAACGGCACAGACGACCTGCGCGGTGACGGTCACGCCGAACCACTCCGGACTCACGCTTGTGCACTTGAGCCACGCGCCGGCGCAGTTGAGCCCCGAGCCCAGCAGGGCCGTGAGGCGCAGACCCTTCCGGTCTAGTAACCAGGTGGCCGGGAAGATGAGGGGCACGTAGGCCACCATGTAGACGATGGAGAGCCAGTCCACCTTGTCGTTGCTGACGCCGTAGAAGTGCGTGAACACGTTAGTGATAATACTGTACTGGATCCACTGGAACGCGTTGAGCATGGAGTACAGGCTGAACACGGCCAGCACCGCGAACCGCCGCCAAAACAGCCTGGTCTTCGGCTGCTGCTCCGTCCTTACCTCCTCCCTTGCTTCTCCACCCCCTCCGCTGGGGAGCATCGCATCCCTTTCATCCGGCGGCGGCACCTCTTTCTCCTCCTGCTGCTCGCGCTGTTTCCGCTCCTCCGTCAGCGCGGCGGCGGCAGCATCCGTCGTCTTCGCCTCGTCGCCGCCACGCGTCGAATCCGCCGCTCCCCGCGGACGCGAAATCTTCCTCTCGAGAAGCTTGACGTCGTCATCAGGTGCGCCGCTGGTGGTATCCGCTCGCAGGTGCTCCTGCACAAGCTCCCCCGCGACCATGACTCGGCTTCCTTTTCTGTGTTTCTGTTTAATGCTAGAAGAAGCGCAGGCAACACGGTGGACTTTTCATCTGGTTTCTGCACAAAGTTTACCACGAAACAGGAGGAAACCCTGTCTTCCTCATTTACTCATTATCAAGCCGAACGTCCTCCTTCCTGCCTCCGCCTGCTGCTCACTCATGCTGCCTCCCGTTGCCTTGGTCTCCCCCCCCCTCTCTGCCTGTCTGTTTGGATGTCTCTTTATCTTTTGTTCAGCCGTTGACACACTCGCCTTCCGATGCTGCGCAGCCAATCAGCACAGAGACAGCAGCACGTAGTATTACAACCGGCGACGTGAATAGTATATTATAATAATAGAACGCAGAACTAAACCAACACAGATTTTTCAGTTTATGTTTGAAAATAATCTATCTATCTATCTATTTATCTATCTATCTATCTATCTATCTATCTATCTATCTATCTATCTATCTATCTATCTATCTATCTATCTATCTATCTATCTATCTATCTATCTATCTATCTATCTATCTATCTATCTATCTATCTACCTACCTACCTACTTCTCTTTTCTCTGATCTGAACTCACATTGGTTGATTTTTGGGATTAGCTTTAACACTGTTATGGATTCAGCCATGGATCGCTCCAGTCCTAAGACTCTGGCATGTCCTAAAATGTCTGAAGATCTCAGTGAATTTGCAGGTAGAATTATCAGTATCAATCCATGGAGGCTCCTTTACTCTCATTAAAAGGAATTTTGTACCCTTTTTGCATCTTCACCATATTTATATATATTATAATTATATACTTGATAAAACACGTCTTCCTGCCAAAAAGAAAAGAGTACCCTTGCATTTTTTAGTCCAATCATGCACCAGTTAGTGATCTTTTATTTTCTAATAATCCCACAGATTCATAGCACTTCACAGTCATTGACTGTAGATCTTCTTGGGATAAATAACAGGCTACACCCTGGACAAGTTGCTAGCCTATTGTGGGGCACCCACACGACAAAATAACTTAATCATGATACATTTCTTACTCACACATTATCTCTGTCAGGTGCCTTCCCTTTGTGAGTATCTTGGTCCATATGTTCAGTCATTATCTCTCTAATCCTAATCTTCCTCTGACCCACAGAGGCTTGCAGGTTAAAGCTACAGGAAATAGTCTGATCCCATGGTTCGTCGGCACACATGTAAAGAATGTGTATTTAATCGCAGCAGTGTTTTATGTTAAAGAACTGGGAACCAACACCTAAAATAACTGACCCACTGGTTGCCAGTCTCAGCTGTTACGGCTGTGCAGCTGTAGGTAATTTGCCTGAGTTACTTACCTATAGGTAGTTTACCTGTGAGTAACTCAAATTTACATGTGTGTATATATGGATTCAAGTCAGTCCTGGTATTGACCCAACCCTGAAGAATGTGTTTGTGTGATTTAGAGACTCACACATGGTCTTTTGCACATATTTTGCCAGGATTGAAGGAAAAAAAACTGGAAATTTGAAGTATGTTTTTATGAAACCTTGAAGGATCTGAAATATGGAACAAGACAACTGTCAGAATAAATTTTGTGCATATGACAGAGATCATTTTTCTTATTGAGAACTGACCATACACAAATTAAATTGATGCACTTTCAGATCAAAAATCAAATTTATTCATTTATGGGACATGGTGTGCCTTAACCTGTGTAAAATACAAACTTCATAAACCATCTGTCAAGGGATCGGTCTGAACCCCAGAGCAGACACAGAGGGGATGAGGAGACTGGTTTGAGGAGGGAGATGTGGAAAGTGGGGTGAATTTTGAGAGAGGCGGCAGCTTGAGGTGGACTGCTGTGAGGCTAATTACCTGGTCCACTGGTAAGGGGCCTATGTACCGAAACCCTCAAGGTCCCACCTATGTAGCAAACAAAAATGAGTAATTCACTAGAACATCTGAATATGTTGTAGGCTTTCAACGTGTTGGTGAAAAGTACCTTATTGGTTTTCTACATTAGGTCATATAGTAAAATAGAAATCTATAAAATCAATATATTTTTCAATAAAACCTTTCTTTTTCTGCATTTCATGAATGTGGATGTTTTTTTATTATTTTTTTATTTTAATATATTTTATATTTATTTATTATTTTTTTTATTATTTTCTCACACGTTTTTAATGTGGTCCACAAAGTGAATTTAATGACTTTAAAGTTTGTTTGTTTTTTTCTCAAGATTTGCACATTCTCATTGCCCTTTGGCATGATGGCAGGGCCCCAGAGCATCATGGGAGGCGACCCTACTGATCAGTTTCTATGGGTCACATAGCGCAGAAGTAAAGTGAAAGTCAGGAAGTTTTTCATTGTATGCATCAAGTGATTAACTCCCACTGAAATGGATGGCAGCCCTTTGTGTGGTATCCAATTATATAATAATGATAATAATACAATAAAAAATACTACATCCATGCTGTAGCGTAATGCTTGTGAAGTCTTATTCATGCTAAAGAAAGTTTCATTACATGATTTTAATATTTGATTTTGTCATTTCTTTCATATTCTGATGGATAAAAATACACACAATACTTTTTATGTATAAATGGACTCATTCAAGAGTTTACATATTTTGATTGTATGCAGGGATCTCAATTATATGCACAAAAGTAATAAAAATATGCACAGATCTCTATCATAATATTCTGACAGATTCATAATGAAGTCCTGCTGCTGGTCTCAGGAGGACAAAATAACACACTGAAGACTTGAAGAGGTGAGCTCTCACTCTGCTGCAATAGAGTGAGAGTGAGAAAACAAAAACAAAGAGAGAATGAAAGAGGTGTTTAGTTTGATGAAAACTAGACATTTCTGTTGTAATGAAGTGGTATGAGCCATTATTTATGGAAACCAATACGCATAAATATGCTTTTATAGACAACTTTAGTCCACCATTTTTCTCATAATCGCTTGGTTTCAAGCCTATTTTATTATGATTTTTTTAGAATCTCTCTTATTGTACAATTCTTAATTTACATACATGCATATGATGTAATTTTAGTTTTTATCCTATTGTTGTTTTTAGGTTGTGAATATGTTTTAGTCTTCAGGCTTTTGCAATTGTAATTGGTGCCTGTTTTATATATATTTATGTTTAATATTTTATATTTTATATCTATAATTATTATTAAGATTCCTGGATTATTGACCTCATGTCATATATGACATGAGAAAGTCATAGATTTCAAGTCCTTGGGCTGTGACCTTTCTGTGTGGAGATTGCATGTGTGTGGCTTCTCTCTGGGTTCTCCTGTTTCCTCCCACAGTCGAAAAACATGCTTAGGGTTTTTTTGTTGTTGTTTTTGATGTGCTGTAGAAAAAGGTCACTACCCAATATGTCTTCTCTTGTGCGAACTTTTATTTCTAATTGAAGAGTTACAAATAAATGCTAATTCATAGAGCATCTTTGAAGGCTAAATTGTAGATCTCTCTTCAATATGCTGAATTTTGGAGAGCCTATTCTGCCAATATGACATCTCCCCATTCATTTCAAAAGGTCTTACTTATATACTGTTGTGAGGTCTACTTCTCCAAGCATTCTGGAGTGGTACACCTGGTCAAACATATCTTTGTTTGTTCAAGACAAGACCATGATATATGAGTAATGTGATCTTCCTGCTTTGACAGAATGATGCATCCCCCCTAACACAAAAGATGTTCGGCACAAGGGCTTCTTCAAGTTTCCGTCGCCATAGTAACATCAGCATCGGTAACCCTGGCTGCACAGCTAACTAATTAGAGCAGGATGTCGGGGCCAGACGAGCCAACAGCTCTGCTGCAGCTGAACCTGCACAGAGACATCAAGTGTCAGGTGGAGCTGGACCCCCGTCAGACCTGGTCCCAAACCCAGAGGAGGCACTACCGGGACCACCTGCAGACCGGCCCAGCCTTGTTCGCAGCTCTGACTGCAGCACCGCAGAACCAGCGTGGGACGTCCGGCATCGAGCTGCCACCACCACCCACAATGCTACCTCAGAGAAAACACTTTCCACAAAACTGTGAGTGACGGTAGACAACTAATCATATATAGGATGGATTGAAAGTAAAGGAGGAACTATAGAACTAATTCTTCCTGAATTCATTTCAACTAACACATTAATTACTAAATAATTTTTTGTGATGGGTTAATGGATGTGAGTATTTTCAAGAAGAAAATGTCCAATTCATGGTATAAAGTATGATCACTGAGTGCAAACAGTATAAAAGCTTTTGTCTCTAATCCAAAGAAATATGACATAAAATTGGAGACATTATATGAAGAGAAACAAAAATAGTAAGGTCGTGTTTCAGCAGGTTAACCTGAAACAATAGACGTCACCTACGATTTAGGCTACCGGTAGTTCATTTCTACAGAACACCGGCCTGAATGTATAAATTCATCAATGATATATAAACTTCTACATCTTTTATCTTGTTTGTAATGTTTTTTTCTGTCCCTTCCAGATGAATCCTACCTAGTGTAAATCAGCGATGTGTCAGCATCACATATCAACATCAGCCGACTTGTTTATCACCTGAAAACTGACAGCATGACATAAAAAACAATAATATGTAGTTGTGTTAACGTTCAATATGTCTAATTTCTTATTAGTGTGTCAGTTACCAGAGAAGGAGACACATGTTTCCCAACAGTTTGTCTCTCTGTCAAAATAATAATGAAAAAAGTGTTACCCTTGTTAAAATGTTACCATAGTTGTAGTCTTGTTGCTTTAACAATATTAATCTTTATTGTCATTGTTTAAAAACAAAACCAGTGCATTTGGGAATGACATTTCATTGCATTCAGCGTCTAGAACAATAAATAAATACTGCAAATGCATTCTGATGCTCTGTTTGAACAGCAGCAGATTGACCTAACCATGTCTACATGCCTACATTTAAGAACACACATTTTTTTTCATTTTTATTGAAATTTAAGAAGTTTAAGTCCAATAAGTCACACTTTATATAATTCAATAGATTCATTTAGATATTTTCTTGTATAAATATGACAGGAAACAAGTATAAATATGCTTAATCCAGAGATAAATATACATAGCTTGTATTTAGAAACTGCCTTAAAACAAGCAGTCATGACTTACGTGAAGTTGTGATGTCAACCATACAGTCACCACCCATACCCCCATTCACAGCCTTCCAAATTACAGTTAAATATATATGTTATTTACATATCTATTTACATCTGAGGTATTACACAGAGCAGAGCGTCAGTGGGTGAATTTTAGATAAATATATGTAAATATATTTATATAAAAATAAAAAGTTTCCGTCGTGAATTCTGTCTTCACTTCAGTTTATAATCATGAGCTGCTTCTTTGTCTTTATCTGCTTTTTCTCATAGGCAAAGCTTTTGTCCTCCATCAGTGCTGCTCCTAAAGTCAGCATGTAGTATTTTTTTTCATAAACTTTAATGAAAGCAAAAGAATAAACATACCGGTAGCTCAATGTCAATTGCTACGGAGACATTCAGTAGGAAGAAAAGAATACTTTTTAACATAACATAATTTGTTACATAAATATATTAACAAGATCACACCTGGTAAAGGTTTTAATCGCTTTAATGTTAGTAGAGTGTTTGATGGTTCTTATATATTGGTTGACCTCATTAACTAAAGAAGATAAGAGTGGACTTTGGGCAGTGTATCAGGATTTATGGATATACCAATTGGCCAAATACATGATAAGATTAATGAATGCCTTTTTTCACAGATTGAACAGTTACTCTACCAGGGAACACATTTAGAAAAGTGGTAAATTCCTTAATAGAAAATAAGAAATATTGAAATATATTCTTCATGTCATTACTGTTCAATCTGGCTTAAGCAATTTATGAATTAGTATTACATTGTGATAGAACCAAGAAGGGTATAATAATGATCTTTTTTCTGTATACAATGCCTTTATTGTTCCACCCACCTGTAGTAAACAGAAAGTTAAAGAAGGGAAGCAGGTGACCTGGTGTAGCAGATAGACAGACAGCAGCTAGTCAGTTGTTGTAGAGACTTGTCTGGGTATGGAGAGTGGGAAAGCACCAGAGTTAGAAGATGACCAGCAGCACTTTATAGGTCTGCAGTAGTGGTAAGAAAGATGTTGATAAACGTGTGACAATACGCAGCTCTATGAAACAGGAAACCTGTTCTGGAACCATCAATGTCCTCACCCTTGCAGCCAGAATCTCATCTACTTTTAACCTCAGACTGTAACAAAATGTACTTTTAATCCGAAGGTCCTGATTGATTTTCAGAATCCTGATCAACATGTACCAAACCGAACCACTAACCATGATCACAAATCCCTGAACTGAACCATCCTTCCCCAATACATACAGTGGGGAAAATAAGTATTTGAACACCCTGCTATTTTGCTATTTCTCCCACTTAGAAATCATGGAGGGGTCTGAAATTTTCATCATAGGTGCATGTCCACTGTGGGGAGATAAACTAAAAAGAAAAATCCAGAAATCACAATGCATGATTTTTTAATGATTTATTTGTGTGATATAGCAGCAAATAAGTATTTGAACACCTGTGTGTCATATAGAATTCTGACCCTGAAGGACCTGTTAGTCCGCCCATTAGAAGTCCACCTGCACTCCATGTATCATCCTTAATCAGATGCACCTGTTTGAAGTCGTTAGCTGCATAAAGACACCTGTCCACCCCATACAATCAGCAAGACTTTAACTTGTAACATGCAGAGACCAAAGAGCTGTCCAACGACACAAGAGAGAAAATTGTACACCTCCACAAGGGCTACGGAGCAATTGCCAAGCAGCTCGGTGAAAAAAGGTCCACTGTTGGAGCAATCATTAGAAAATGGAAGAAGCTAAACATGATGGTCAATCTCAATCGGAGTGGAGCCCCATGCAAGATATCACCTCGTGGGGTCTCAATGATTCTAAGAAAGGTGAGGAATCAGCCCGGAACTGTCAAAAGTGATCTCCTCAAAATGGTGTTTGTAATTGTTGACCCCAATATAGTGTTGTGTTTGGCTTATTTTTGCTGTGACTTGCATGTGTTTATTCTCATTTGCAGTGCATATTTGTTTGGATTTCCTTTGCAGTGTATATTCTTTGCTGTGACTTCTGCGTGTTTATGATGTACTTTGATATTTTGCTTTGAGTTTGCAGTGACATTTGGTTTGTAGTGGTGGGTCAGGAGTTGCAAACAACCAATTAATTAACACCATCAGCTGATCATTACCGCCATCTGACTCTCTCCTCTGATGAGCGCAGTTGTACAGATGACTTGAGTACTTAATGGGCAACAGGTGGGACAGAGCGGCAGGAACGGCGGCGGACAAACAGCACGGCAGCGAGGTGCGGGGCAAGGAATTGAGCTCCCACGACGGACGGGGAAGTTGGGGTACTCGGCCAGAGATGGAGAGGCGCGGAGCTGCTTAGGCGCCAATCTAAAACTAAGTACAACCGCCCCGCCCGCCCTTATCGTCGCTTGCTTGTATGCGCTACTTCCTTAATGATACGCCGCTGATTAGGGACTGTTCTACTCTGTCTTAAGGAACCCGCCGTGCCGAAGCCAGCAGCTAGCCTAGCCTACTGCAGAGACGACGCATTTCTTGGGTTCGGACGTTTGAACTGGGCCATTGGGTTCGGGTGACAAGTACAACCGGACATTTGGACTACCGCGCTAGGAGTGGAATATACGGATTGGATCCCACTGTACTTCGGATTACTGACCGCTGGGGACTATAACTGCGGGTATACCGACCTAAGGACGTAATGCTTCCTTCCACGGCGGACTACTTATTTTATCTAAAAGACTGAGTAATTCATGCCTGATTTAATTTGTTTTGTGTGCGCCTAGGTATTTTTTAAATGTTACTTGAATACATTTACAAAAAGGGATCTGTTTCTCTGTTCCATCTTTCTAACAGTGGTAATCCTTTAACGTGAGAGTTGTTATCAAATACTGATGCTGATTGTTGTCATTGTATAAATATGTTGCTTTTGGAACCTTATGTAAGTCAAGTATAGTTATGTGAGAGTGGTTGGAGAATCTGAGTTGTTTTCACACACTGATACCTAAGTTTGGCCTTGGAGAAAGGGAGCCGTCCGAAACTAAAAAAGAAGAAGAATCCTCCCAGACATTCCTTACCTTACAGCACACAACCCCCATTCATAAAGACACACAGCACGTAAAAAAACTCAGATCCTCCTGCTCACTCTTGTGGTGCACTGATTGATCTCCGCTCTCTGCAGACTTGCGTTTAATAAATTCATTATATTCACTCTACTTCTCCGTTCTGGTGTTTGCCCGCATTAACCAACTCGGAGCGCAACTTGGCAGCGCGACAACTTTGGGGGCTCGTCCGGGATGCGAGGCAACTCCAACGGAGCTGATTTGGATAACGGTTTTTCTTCCTGAGTTTGAAACGAGGACACACGCCGGCATCATACTAAGGTGAGCAGTGCCTCTTAAATGAAAATCTGCTATATTGAGTACGACTAAAAGGTGTGTCCTCTTCAAACAAGGGTAAGAAGAACGATAAAAGGAGTGAATGTAATGAAACCTTAAGGTTACAGTATTTATAAAGGAAATAGAGTAAAAGAAAAGGTAATAGTGAATACAGAATAGAAGTGTAAGAGTCAAAGGTAAAACTTGGGTGTGGCAAACCCCACCGTAGTTCGGACGCGACTGCGTATAGCTGAGGTAGAGGCCTCTGGGGTGAGATCCCTAAAAACATAAAGAGAAGGGTGAAAGGCCCGAAGGAATAGAACCTTCAAAGAAGTAACAGAATATCCAAGAGAGGATATTCAAAAGAAGATAGGAGAAGAGCTCCTACAAATGTTGTCTGCAGAAGTAAAAGAAGATAGGAGAAGAGCTCCTACAAATGTTGTCTGCAGAAGTAAAAGAAGATAGGAGAAGAGCTCCTACAAATGTTGTCTGCAGAAGTAAAAGAAGATGGGAAAGAGCTCCTACAAATGTTGTCTGCAGAAGTAAAAGAAGATGGGAGAGGAGCTCCTACACATGTTGTCTGCAGAAGTAAAAAAAGGTAGGAGAACAGCTCCTACAAATATTGTCTGCAGAAGTAAAAAAAGGTAGGAGAACAGCTCCTACAAATATTGTCTGCTAAAAGAATTGTATGAAGATAACTGATGTTTAACTTGTTCTGTGTTTAATGTTTTAGTTTAACTTGTTATGTGTTTAATGTGTTGGTTTAACTGGTTATGTGTTTAATGTTTTTGTGCAACATGTCATGTGTTTAACGTTTAATGCTTTTGTTTTGTGAGTGTGATTAAAACTTAGAGGGTGTGGGAATAAAACTCTGAAGGTTGCAGTGAAGGGCGTATGTGCTGAATAGTATCTTGAAAGATAGTGGTAAAAGCGGACAACGGAAACCTTGCGGTGTTAACGAAGTTGTCTGTGCGGGTGGAAACCTAACGGTGACAACGCAAACCCGTCCACTTGATTTTAAGGACGACAGTCATTATTGGCAGTCCTATTCAAAGCATAAGCCTGGAACCGGTTAATAAACGGACTAGCCCATAAAGTCCGTAATAAAACCGAACCACAGAGTTAAGAAAATGGAAGGAGAATTTGATAATGAAATAGGGACAGAAGGAGTAATTTGGGTCTCAATAGGAACCCAGATTGATAACATTAAGAGCGCTTCAGGCCACCGTACCAAAAAAGGGAGTCACAGAAGCACGTAAAAAGGCAGAAGCTAATTTGAAAAAACTCAAAACAAAGGGGAAATGCCTTACAGATAAAGAACCACTAGGCACACTGATTGCCACTGAAATTGCAGTATGGAGGAAAATAAAGGAGGAAGCGATAGAAAGAGCAGGGACTTCAGGGTTTTTGCAGAGGAGGAGATGGAAAAGGCGGGGAGAACGGGCAAAGGAGAAATGCCGCCGTTGGACTGAGTGCGCGATGTGGTGGCAGAGTGTGAGACACCTCAACGCTGATCGTCCAACAACCAAAAAGGATATGGTAAACGCATCTGACACCACACCCACAGGTCCACCTCCTTATGCACCACCCACTGCACGCACAGCTAATCTGTATCCAGTACTGCAGGTGAATGGAGGAGTATTGAATGTGGAAGAAGTAGGACGCAGCACCCCTAGAGGCAACAGCAATACACAGGCCCAAAAACCAGTAGATGACACAGCCGACAGTAGTAAGACTGAGCCGTTTGTGAATAGACAAAAGAGGGAGATAGACCCACAGGAACACAAGTACAGAGAGCGTGTAGCTATTTTGGGAGAGGAATTGAGGAAGTTGCAGCGTGAAGAAGAGGAAGAAAGAAATAGAAGGATGTTGCAGGGAGCATGGAGTGATGGGGAAGAGCAAAGGAAAGGGTTGAGAGAAATCATTAGAGGGGAAATGAAGATAGTGATAGAGGACCTTGAAGAGAGAGAAAGGAAGGTACAAGAAAGAGAGGAGGCCGGAATGGCAGGAAAAGGAATGCAGGTCAGCGACTCACCAGTGTCAACTAGAGGGAGAACGACAGCAGGGAGACGGGATAGTGAATTAGGAGATGAGAGTGACTTTTGTACGGGGACTGACAGACAGATAGCGTAGATGTTTCCACTAATGACTACGACTGGGGGACAGGAACGTTACAAACCATATAATTTGGGTGACTTACAGGCTTTACAGGACAAACTCCCAGCCATTGTGGAGGGAGGACGTGCATGGTTGGAACAATTGGACAGACTCACAGCGGGGACTAGATTAGCTGTAGGAGACTTTAGAGCCATAGCAGGGAGATGCATGAATGCACATGACGCAGCAGAGATTGAGACACGCAGCCACACCACTATGGTGCCCGATAGCGACCCCTTCCTGATACACGCCACTGCCATTGGCCAAGCAGTGCGTGAGAAATTCCCACAACCACTTACACCAGCCATCCCAAAGTATGACTGGAACAGGAAAACACACCCACGACAATATTTGACTGAATGCACAGAAAATTGGATTAAACATGCAGGACAACACCCAGCCAGAGGAGGAGCGCAGCAGGTCTGGTATAGAAGTGCAGTTCTAGAAGGGACCCCTGACGTAGTGAAGAAAGCTATGACTAGCAACCCTGACTTGGTAGGGTGTGACCACACTAGGTGGGAAACTCATCTCATCCACCACCTGACTCAGGAGCAGGAACGACTGAAAGGGGAAGAGACAGAGACAAAAGATCTTGAAAATCAATTATTGAAACTCCAATTGGCTGAAGCACAAAAAAAGGTAAATGACAGCAAACAAAAGAAATGCGGCAGCACCCATAAGGTGTTGGTAGCCGGGGTGTCAGACGTTGCCAGGCAGCCGGAACCTCCTCAGTGGCCCTCTCAACCAAACCATTATTCACGAGGAGGATCTGGATGGGGATGAGGTATGCAGAGGGGAGTATTCTGAAGCACTCCCAGAGGCAGAGGAAGAGGTGTCGATAAACGCCACCAGGTCCCTCAACATCCAGGTCTGGCACCGCATCCAGGATCATCCCAGTATCCCGCCTGGGAGTTCAAGCAAAAGTGACACACCCCACAGACTCTGCCTTACACGTGTCCCCTGAAGACCACAATAGGGCGACAAACTGTTTCTCATCTTTTTGTGTATTCTCCCTCAGTACCATCCAACCTAATGGGAAGAGACCTTCTAACGAGGCTAGGAGCTACGATTCTGTGCTCTCCAGATGGACTGACTGTCACGTTACCAGACGGCACCACCCTTCCATGCCAGGGTGCGGAGATGAAAAAGTGCGTGTACATGATGCAACCAGTCAGTGAGCTCACCGCTGACATCTATTGGCGCCTGATAAGAACTGACGATCTGCTGGCAGGCATCCTGAACTCATACCTCCAGTGGAAGCCTTGGATCTTACTGATGCATCCTTATGTCTCCACTCCTGATTCTCCACACGTGACATTGTTCTATGATAGGCTAAATGACGAAGTTTATCACGACGAGTTTGATGACAAATTGGAAGGGGAAAAATGGCAAATTTTGACACGTGACATATATGTGGCACCAGATGGAGTGGCGGCTGCCGTAACGTTGACACCTGAACAAATGTTGTGGTACAAATTTATAAAATTCTTACTCTATGTACTGACTCAGTGACCCTTGAGCACCGACAGTTGACTAGAGAACACGGCAGGGAAATGACTGATCACCCACAGTGCTAACGTTGTAAATAGTCTCCCCGAGTCATTATGGTCAACAGGACCTGCAGATGTAGGACGGGTAAATACTGCATGGCACACAATTTGAGAAGCATTAATTCCATTTTGAAAACTTCCCCTGCTCCAGTACCAAATACATATGTTCCCCTTAGCTGCTCTGACACCTCAACACCAATGGTTTACCTGTATTGACTTAGCGAATGCATTTTTCTGTCTTCCACTAGCTGATCATCTTAGGGACATTTTCTCATTTACGCATCAGGGCTGTCAATATAGATATAAACGCTTGCCACAAGGTTTTTCTTTATCCCCAGGGATATTTAATCAGGTCCTCAGAGATGTCATATCCACATGTCAGTTACCTGAAGGCGTAGTAATGATTCATTATGTAGATGACATTTTTTTAGCAGCACCCACCTCCTCCGACGGCCTGGTTGCTACACATGCTGTGCTCTCTCATCTGGCTGCAGCAGGTTTCAAAGTAAGTAAGTCTAAATTGCAACTCGCCCGCAGGTGTGTTTCATTTTTAGGACGCGTAATTTCCCAGAAAGGTTCAACCCTCTCTGCACAACACAAATCAGACATCTTACACCACCCCAAACCTGAAACTGTTAAAGATATGCTGTAATTTTTGGGTCTCACAGGGTTCAGTAGACACTACATACACAACTACTCAGGACTGACTACACCTCTCAGAGCAATAATCAGAGAACACGGTATGAGAAATTTAACTCTTAAAATTCACAGCTAAATTGGACAACTGAGGCTGAACAGTGCCTCATTGAGTTAAAACAACAGCTATCCGAAGCAGCAGAATTGGCTACACCTGACTACTCTCTACTGTTTCACCTTGATGTTTCTGGAACAGGCGACGTCATAAATGGCGTCCTGTTCCAGAAAAAGGGGGGAGAGAGAAGGGTGCTAACATACGTAAGCATAATGCTTGACAGCATGGAGAAACGACACCCAGTGTGCACACAGCAGGCAGCAGGAATAGCAAAAATAATCCAAAAAACATCACACATAGTGCTAGACCATCCACTAGTAGTTATCACAACACAACACACAGTGTGGTAGTATATGTAGGATCACAGGCATTCACGCTGACAGCACTAAGACAGAGGAGGATTGGAAAAAAAAAAAAAAAAAAAAAAAAAAAAAATTCTCCAAGCTCCAAATTTGATATTTACACATGAGGAAATCAACATGGCAGACAACATCAACATTTGGGAACCACATGAGTGTGTAGCTAAAGTCAGAGAGGAAGGGAAATTGAGACCTGACTTAGAAGCAGAACCACTGACTGACCATGACGTACGACACCTGTACACTGACGGATGTTGTTTTAGACATAACACAGAGGGATTAAAAGCAGCTTATGCAGTTGTTGAAGAAACACCAGAGGGACTGAAGACAATTGCAGCCGAACGACTTGAGGGAGCGCAATCTGCACAGAGAGCAGAACTGTTAGGGGTTATCAGAGCTTTGGAAGAGTCAGAAGGACAGAAAGTGAACATCTATACAGACTCAGCATATGTGACGAGTGCAGTGCATGTAGAGTTAAAACAATGGCTCAGAGCAGGATTTTTAACAACAACAAACAAAGCTATTAAGCATGAACAGGAGATGAGACAGCTCGCTGAGGCATTGATGTTACCACAGAAAGTTGCTGTTATAAAATGCAAGGGACATGAAAAAGATTCACAGCTACAAAAAGAGGAAATGATGCAGCAGACGCAGCAGCCAATGAAAAAGCAGGTTATACCACTAATTTTGTAATACTTAGCTCAGACACCGAATCATCAGATTTGACAGAGTTAACTCAAGCCTAAGACAGAGCCTCACCAGAGGAAAAGAGTTTCTTTTTAGACCGAGGATGCACACACACGCAGGGAGTATGAAGAGGACCAGATTGGAGAGCGGTGTTACCACCAGATCTTAGGCAAATAGCACTAGAAGAGGCACACGGAGTTGGACATGCGGGGGTGGCTCAGATGATGCGAAATTTGGCTGATTGGTGGCATCCAAATTTATTGGATATGGCAAAACATTTTGTAAGCACATGTGAGGAATGTAAAAAGTACAACCCTAGACAGACCGTGAAGACAGCCCCAGGAAAGTTTCCTTTGAAAACACAGGCAGGAACAGAAATTGTAATTAATTACACTGATATGATTGATCCAGTAAGAGGGAACAGATATCTGTTGGTATGTGTGGACTCTTACACCAGGTGGCCAGAAGCTATACCTACAAAAAAGGAAGATAGCCAGTCGGTTGTTAAATTTTTGATAAACCAATACATTCCGAGACACGGTTTTCCTGAAGTAATAAGATCAGATAATGGAACGCATTTTAAGAATAATGACCTTCCAGAAAGTTGAACAAATGCTGGGATTGAAACATAAATTTGGCAGAGTTTATCATCCGCAATCTCAGGGAAAGGTTGAAAGGATGAACCAGACCATTAAGAACAAAGGGGTGGACGCACTGCCTTTGGCTCTTATGGCTGTAAGAGCATCAGGGAATCAGAGTACAGGATTTAGTCCGCATGAGTTACAAACTGGTAGATTATTGCCAGGACCTCAGTGTGGGCTACAAATTAAACAGGATCAGACTCATCAACTAACTCATAAACTGTATTATACCGTTTTGAAAGCTCTCGTTTCAGATTTCACTAAACAGGTTGGAGAGAAAGTGACGGGAACATCTAACGAGACGCCAACTGTAGAGTGGGTACTCCTGAAGGTGATTAAACGAAAGCGGTCCGATCCTCGGTGGACAGGACCATATCGAGTAAAGGAGAGGACGTCCCACGCTGTCCGGCTGGAAGGTAAAGGAGACTCCTGGTACCACTGGAGCCAGTGTGCAGGGACGGATCCACCGTCTCGGAGGCTGACGCAGACACACAGGGACCTGTGTGAAACAACATCAGCTCCAGAGAACGAAGAAAAGTCCACCAAACAACAAGGGGCAGAATAATCCCCTGGTGGCAAAAGGGGGAGGTAGTCAAACCCAAACCCTGAGGAAGCAGTGAAACAGCGTGCTCCTCCTACATGTAGCGTGCCAAGCTACCAACCGAGAAGGCGGTGAAATAGCGTGCCTCTCCGTCAAGTGGTGTGCCAAACCACCAACGAAGAAGATAAAATACTTAGCAGAAGAACTTATGTCTCAGACATAACTTACAGTATTTGTTATGGTTTGGGTCGGGGTATTAATGGTACTGTTGTGAGCATTGATTAGATTTAGGATGACAGGAGAAACTAGATTGTAGAAGAGGTGTGGGTTCCTTTTATTCTTTTTATTTTTCGTTATTACTATTATTTTTATTATTTTATTACCCTAAGTTAGAAGTGTTTTTATTGTACCGATTGCAAAAGAGTTGGGCGTACAGAGCGATAGGAAGGTTTGAAGCTGTTTTAGGGGTAACCCTGCCTAGAATAATCTTTGTAAGGATAAGTGTCTGTCGCCAAGAAAGAACGCTTGCTGTGTGATTATGGCTGGAGGGTGGAAATATATAGCAATCAGTGGAACCATTTCTGTTGTTAATAGGTTAATCACTACTGCTATTGAAGATCAAACTCCTAAACATCAGATGATGCCTCTGCTACAAGTACAGGATGACTCGGATGCAGGAGGAACAGAGGAATGTCTGTTTGCACTGTAACCCTAGAAGATTTTGTATTATTTTTACGATATATCTTTTTCATTATTATAATCAGGTGTTGGTCTCTTTTAAGAGACCAAAAGGGGGAGTTGAGAGTTGTTATCAAATACTGATGCTGATTGTTGTCATTGTATAAATATGTTGCTTTTGGAACCTTATGTAAGTCAAGTATAGTTATGTGAGAGTGGTTGGAGAATCTGAGTTGTTTTCACACACTGATACCTAAGTTTGGCCTTGGAGAAAGGGAGCCGTCCGAAACTAAAAAAGAAGAATCCTCCCAGACATTCCTTACCTTACAGCACACAACCCCCATTCATAAAGACACACAGCACGTAAAAAAACTCAGATCCTCCTGCTCACTCTTGTGGTGCACTGATTGATCTCCGCTCTCTGCAGACTTGCGTTTAATAAATTCATTATATTCACTCTACTTCTCCGTTCTGGTGTTTGCCCGCATTAACCAACTCGGAGCGCAACTTGGCAGCGCGACAAACGCTAGTATTAGAACCTTGCACCTTGTGCGACAGGACTACACAACAGGAGTTGGTCAATGACCTGAAAAGAACTGGGACCAACGTTTCCAAGGTTACTGTAGGTAATACACTAAGACGTCATAATTTGAAATCCTGCATGGCACGAAAGGTTCCCCTGCTTAAATCAGCACATGTCAAACCCGTCTTAAGTTTGCATATGACCGTTTGGATGATACAGAGGAGTCATGGGAGAAAGTTTTGTGGTCAGATGAGACCAAAATAGAACTTTTTGGTCATAATTCCACTAAGTGTTTTTGGAGGAAGAAGAATGAAGAGTACAATCTGAAGAACACCATCCCTACTGTGAAGCATGGGGGTGGTAGCATCATGCTTTGGGGGTGTTTTTCTGCACATGGGACAGGACGAGTGCACTGCATTAAAGAGAGGATGACTGGGGCCGTGTATTGTGAGATTTTGGGGAACAACCTCCTTCCCTCAGTCAGAGCATTGAAGATGGGTCGTGGCTGGGTCTTCCAACACGACAACGACCCAAAGCACACAGCCAGGAAAACCAAGGACTGGCTTCGTAAGAAGCATATCAAGGTTCTAGCATGGCCCAGCCACTCTCCAGACCTGAACCCAATCGAAAATCTTTGGAGGGAGCTCAAACTCCGTGTTTCTCAGCGACAGCCCAGAAACCTGACAGATCTGTGTGGAGGAGTGGGCTAGGATCCCTCCTGCAGTATGTGCAAACCTGGTGAAAAACTACAGGAAACGTTTGACCTCTGTAATAGCAAACAAAGGCTACTGTACCAAATATTAACATTCATTTTCTCAGGTGTTCAAATACTTATTTCCCGCTATATCACACAAATAAATCATTAAAAAATCATGCATTGTGATTTCTGGATTTTTCTTTTTAGTTTATCTCTGTCATGTCTCGTCGTAAATGTTAAGTTGTCACTCGTGTTGTCTTGCCCTGCACTTCCTGTCTTATTGTGAAATGACTCTTCCCCCTTGTGTCAGGCACCTTTGCTTCCTGCCCTTGTGTGTTTCCCGCCACAGTGATTGCCTTCCCCTGCCCTGATTGTTTCCACCTGTGCCCTGTTACCTCTCCTATATATTGTCTGTGTCTCCCCTTGTCCTGTGCCAGTTCGTCACGTCCCATGTGTCAGAGCCAGCGCCCAGCTCCAAGTACTACCAGGTTTTGTTCTCGCATGCTCAAGTTCCCAGTCTTGTTTTGTCGGCCTTTGCCTCGTTATTTTTCCTAGTCCCGTGTTCCTCGTTAAGAGTGATTTTCTGTTTGTTCCTCGTGAGAGTGATTTTTTGTTTATTCCTCGTAAGAGTGATTTTTTGTTTATTCCTCGTAAGAGAGATTTTTTGTTTATTCCTCGTAAGAGTGATTTTTTGTTCTCCTCGCAAGAGTGATTTTTTGTTTTCCTCATGTTGAGTGAATCTTTTTGTACAGAACCATAATAAAGACTTTTTCTTTTGATCGATCCGTGAAGAGTCGTGCATTTGGGTTCAGCCTCCGGCCCCGCCTTGTGTCAGTACGAACTGGCCAGCCATGAACCCAGCCGACTCCAACCAGCTGACCGCAGCGGTCCACTCCCAGGAAGCACGACTAACGAGGCAGGAGGAACACCTGACATCCCTTGCCCGAGGGTTGCAAGGGTTGGCCAACAGCCAGGACGGTTTTCAGGCAGCCATGACCACGGAGATGAGGGAGTTAGCCCTGCAGATCAAGCAGGCCCTTCCTCGATCACAGCCTGAACCTTCTCAACCCCCGAACTCTTCCGCTACTCCTGCTTCACCTGGATCACCTTCAGCCTCGCTCCGGCTAGCCCCGCCAGAGAAGTTCTCCGGAGAAGGTGACACCTGTAGATCGTTTATCGTGCAATGTGAGCTACACTATGAACTCCAGCACTCAGCCTTCCCGACAGACTCAGCCAAGGTGGCTTTTATGATTTCCCACCTTACGGGACGAGCGGCGGCATGGGCGACCGCAGAGTGGGCTCGAGGAGCGTCGATTTGCTCCTCCATAGATTCTTTTAAAGACTCCTTAAGGAAGGTCTTCGACCGTACAGTACCAGGGAGGGAGGCGGCGAGAGAGCTCAGTACGATAAAGCAAGGCAGTCGCACGGTGGCCGACTACGCCATCCGCTTTCGCACCATAGCTGCCGACAGCGAGTGGAACGAAGCGGCCCTACGGGACACGTTTTTGACGGGGCTCGCTGCCTCCGTTCGGAGCCTACTAATCCCCCTGGATTTACCCACAGACCTGGACTCCCTCATCGCCCTAGCCATCCGGACGGGCAATCGGCTGAGGGACTGGGAGAGGGAGACCGGGACGCCTTCTCACCACCGGATAGCTGCTCAACCCGCCACGCTGTCACATTTTTCTCCACAGGTTGCAGCACCCCCAGAGCCCAGGGAGAAGCCGATGCAGTTGGGGCGGGCAAGGCTGTCCAGAGAGGAGCGACGGCGCCGGTTACTGGAGGGCAGATGTTTTTACTGTGGAGAGACTGGACATCTGCTGGCTGCATGTCCGGTGAAAGGTGGGCGCCCAGCAGGGAGAGGAGGCACTCGGGGGCGACAGCTGTCTACGCCAGAAACTCCCCCTCGCGCACTGACGACTGTCCAGGTAACCCTGACGGGTCGCACTAATTCAGTAGGGGCTCTAATTGATTCAGGGGCTGACGAAAGCCTGTTAGACTGGGATTTGGCCCGCAAGTGGCAAGTCAAGACTGAATTGCTATCCCAGCCTCTGGAAGCCACTGCCCTTGATGGCCGTTTTATTTCTAGAATAACCCATAAGACTGAACCACTCCATGTTCAGGTCGGCGACCACCATGAACAGATGTCTTTTTACCTTTTTAACTCTGCTCGGCACCCAATGGTTCTCGGATACCCATGGCTGTCTAGGCACAACCCCCATGTTAAGTGGGAGACCGGAATTATCACAGCCTGGGGAGAGAATTGTGTAGAGAACTGTTTAGCCGCGGGTCAGAGACGGGCAATAGGTCAGGTCTATACTAGAGGGGCAGACCCATCTCCTGGGGAAGAACCAGACCTAGCAACTGTACCCGTGGACTACCATGACTTGGGGGAGGTATTCAGCAAAAGCAAGGCTGCGTCCTTGCCTCCCCACAGACCGTATGACTGTGCCATTGACTTAATTCCAGGTGCTCCGATTCCTAAGGGGAGACTTTATGCCATTTCGGGTCCCGAGAAAAAGGCCATGAAGGAGTATATTGACACTTCACTCAAGGCGGGCCTTATTCGTCCCTCGTCATCTCCTGCGGGAGCCGGTTTCTTTTTTGTGGGGAAGAAAGACGGCACGCTCCGTCCCTGCATAGACTATAGCCCCCTTAATGCCATTACGGTTAAGAACCGCTACCCTCTGCCCCTTATGGCCTCCGCGTTTGAACAGCTTCAGTCAGCGAAGATATTCACGAAGCTAGACTTAAGAAACGCTTACCACCTGGTTCGGATTAGAGAGGGGGATGAGTGGAAGACTGGGTTTAACACACCATCAGGGCACTATGAATACCTAGTCATGCCATTTGGACTTGCCAACGCCCCTGCAGTATTTCAGGCTTTTATTAATGATGTCCTCCGTGAATTTTTGAATTTGTTTGTGTTTGTGTACTTGGACGACATTTTGATCTTTTCCCCTGATCAGCATACTCATGTCCATCATGTCAGACTGGTTCTCCAGCGCCTGCTGGAGAACCAGCTATATGTTAAAGCAGAAAAATGTGATTTCCATGCCGATACAGTATCGTTCCTTGGCTTTATTGTAGCCTCGGGACAGATACAGATGGACCCGGCTAAAGTTAGCGCTGTGGCTCAATGGCCAACTCCTGATAGCCGCAAGAAGGTTCAGCAATTTCTGGGGTTTGCTAACTTCTATAGGCGGTTCATCAGAAACTTCAGCGCAATAGCGGCACCACTCCATGCATTAACATCTCCTCTGACACCCTTCCAGTGGTCCCCTGAGGCTGACCAGGCATTCAGGAGGTTGATTGCCATGTTCACGACAGCACCCATTCTCACAATGCCTGACCCAAATCGTCAGTTTGTGGTGGAGGTGGATGCCTCCAGTGAAGGAGTGGGGGCTGTTTTATCGCAGCCGTCAGAGAAGGACCAGAAGATGCACCCCTGCGCCTATCTTTCCAGGCGGCTCTCATCAGCGGAGCGCAACTACGACGTCGGGAATCGGGAGCTACTGGCGGTGAAGGTGGCCCTGGAGGAGTGGCGACATTGGCTGGAGGGAGCTCAACAACCATTCCTCGTCTGGACGGACCACAAAAATTTAGAGTATATTAGGAAGGCTAAACGCTTAAACGCACGTCAAGCCAGATGGACATTGTTTTTTAACCGTTTTGATTTTGTCTTGTCCTACAGGCCGGGGTCCAAGAACACCAAGCCAGACGCCCTCTCTCGCCTTTATGACCCCGAGCCTGTTGCCAAGGTCCCCGAGCCCATCCTGCCACTGAAACGTGTGGTAGGGGCGGTGAATTGGCAGATAGAAGCTGAGGTGAAGCAGGCCAACGGTGAGAGCCCGCCACCTAGTGGTTGCCCAGCCAATCGGCTGTTTGTCCCAGCGCCCCTGCGACCTCAGGTGATTCACTGGGCTCACACCTCCCTGCTTACCTGCCACCCAGGGGTGAGTCGTACTATGTTTGTCGTCAGGCAACGCTTCTGGTGGCCTGCGATGGAACAGGATGTCCGGGAGTATGTGGAGGCCTGTCGAGTCTGCGCCCAGAACAAGACGTCCTCGAGACCTCAGATGGGATTGCTCCATCCCCTCCCAGTTCCCAGTCGGCCCTGGTCGGACATTTCACTGGACTTTGTTACGGGACTTCCCTCATCTGAAGGTAACACCACTGTATTGACAGTGGTGGACCGTTTTTCCAAGTTGGTGCATTTCATTGCCTTGCCTAAGTTGCCGTCAGCCAAGGAGACGGCGGAGATAATGCTAACTCATGTTTTTCGCCTACATGGCCTCCCTAGAGACATAGTGTCCGACCGGGGCCCGCAGTTTGTATCACGGTTCTGGTCTGAGTTCCTTGCGCTGATTGGGGCCACAGTTAGCCTCACGTCGGGGTACCACCCCGAGTCCAATGGACAGACTGAACGCCTCAACCAGGAGTTGGAGACTTGCCTCCGCTGCCTCATCTCCCAGAACCCATCAACCTGGAGTAAGCACCTGGCTTGGGTCGAGTATGCCCACAACTCCCTCCCCACCGCAGCCACCGGTCTGACACCGTTCCAAGGCGCCTATGGCTACCAACCTCCTCTGTTTCCTGACACAGAGAAGGAGGTAGCGGTGCCGTCGGCGCATGCCCTAGTTCGTCGTTGCCGGCGGGTCTGGGCAGCAGCCCGCAGGGCCCTCCTGCGAACCTCGGCCCGGATGAAGAGGGCTGCTGACCGGAGGCGCTGCCCAGCGCCCGTCTACAAGCCTGGCCAGAAAGTCTGGCTATCCACCAGGGATCTGCCCCTCCACGTAGAATCCAGGAAGCTGGCTCCCAGGTTTGTTGGTCCTTTCCCTGTGGTAAAAATGATTAACCCTGCTGCTGTTCGTCTTCGTCTCCCCAGATCCCTCAGGGTCCATCCCACCTTCCATGTGGGGAGACTTAAACCGGTCAAGGACAGCCCCATGGTCCCTCCTGCCAAGCCCCCACCACCCCCCCGAATGATTGACGGCGGTCCAGTGTACACAGTCAAGCAGCTACTGGCAGTCCGGAACAGAGGCAGAGGACGCCAGTTCCTGGTTGACTGGGAGGGCTACGGTCCGGAAGAGCGCTCATGGATACCCTCCAGATTTATTGAGGACCCGGGCCTCATAGATGACTTTTTCCGCCGCCATCCTCAGGAGCCTGGGCCGTCTGGTGCCGTCCCTAGAAGGGGGGGTACTGTCATGTCTCGTCGTAAATGTTAAGTTGTCACTCGTGTTGTCTTGCCCTGCACTTCCTGTCTTATTGTGAAATGACTCTTCCCCCTTGTGTCAGGCACCTTTGCTTCCTGCCCTTGTGTGTTTCCCGCCACAGTGATTGCCTTCCCCTGCCCTGATTGTTTCCACCTGTGCCCTGTTACCTCTCCTATATATTGTCTGTGTCTCCCCTTGTCCTGTGCCAGTTCGTCACGTCCCATGTGTCAGAGCCAGCGCCCAGCTCCAAGTACTACCAGGTTTTGTTCTCGCATGCTCAAGTTCCCAGTCTTGTTTTGTCGGCCTTTGCCTCGTTATTTTTCCTAGTCCCGTGTTCCTCGTTAAGAGTGATTTTCTGTTTGTTCCTCGTGAGAGTGATTTTTTGTTTATTCCTCGTAAGAGTGATTTTTTGTTTATTCCTCGTAAGAGAGATTTTTTGTTTATTCCTCGTAAGAGTGATTTTTTGTTCTCCTCGCAAGAGTGATTTTTTGTTTTCCTCATGTTGAGTGAATCTTTTTGTACAGAACCATAATAAAGACTTTTTCTTTTGATCGATCCGTGAAGAGTCGTGCATTTGGGTTCAGCCTCCGGCCCCGCCTTGTGTCAATCTCTCTCACAGTGGACATGCACCTACGATGAAAATTTCAGACCCCCTCCATGATTTTTAAGTGGGAGAAATAGCAAATACTTATTTCCCCCACTGTATGTTTATAAAGTTGATCTTTTCATAAATTGAAACTCATATATTATATAGACTCATTACACCGTGGAATACTTGTTTTCTCATTTTGAGGATTATTTATTATAGACAATAAAAACACAAAACTTTTGCATGATAATCACTTGAGATGCTCCTGTATATTTCCTCTCATGTTATGGAGATGATAATGTACTTATGATACTACATGAGAATGTTTTACATGATACTGACCACTGTGACAATTTGATGCAGTAAAAGTTTCTGTCATAAATGTGCCGCAGGTGATTTATATGAAACCAAAGATCATTTTTAATGCACATCTACTGGAGTCACGTGGTGTAGACATATGTGTCATGTCAGGGTTAATGTCTCAGCATAATGTGACTATTTCATAGTTGATATGATGGATCACAAGGCGGAAGATTTTTCCTTCCTGTATTTCTGTTATCTGTGCATCATGTTCAGCTATAACCTGTTGTGAGGTAGATGAAATGTTCCTGCTGGTTCTTGTAGTAAGGAGTAAGAAAAAAAAAAAAAAAAAGCAGAAACTGATGTTACCTACAATAAAATGGAGCAAACACATATAGAGAAAACATCCATAATATTATAGGAATGAGGACAGAAAAAGAATGGAATGAAGGAAGGAAGGAGGAAAGAGAAGAATAATGAAGGATATAATGTTGGAGAAAGGATCAAGTTAAATTAGAAGGGAATGAAATAAAGAAGGAAATAATAAGAAGGAAGAGTAGGGAGTAGAAAAAGGGAGATAGAAAAAACAAACTAACCTGGTGCCAGGAGGTTTTATGGTCAATTTATATGATCACTCACCTGTTGTCACGTCTAGTTTCTATCATCACTTCAGCTGATGGAGAGTGAACATTCTTGCAGGTAACAGCTGGGTGGGAGTGAAAACCACCCTGATCTGAAAAAAACACAGAACCGTACAACCTCACCCTCTGAACAGCTTCCCACACTCCAGGGCTTCAGCTTGTGTGGTTGCATCTGAGTAACAGAACAAAACCAAAAGATGGTTAGTTCATCGTCATTAGACCTGCAACTAATGACTATTCTGATTAATCTATCCATTATTGAAAAAAATGTATGTATTACTTGTTTGGATCAAAAATGGTATAAAATGTCAATAAATAAAAAATATCTTTTTTTTGTCCAGATCAACAATCCAAAACCTAAAGATCACCAGTTTACTAGTATAAAAGATCAAAGAAACCAAAAAATAATCAGATAAGAGAAGCTGGAACCAGAGAATTTTCTTTCTTAAAAATGACTTAAATCCATTAATCAATTATCAGAATAGTTGTTAAATATTTGTGATAGTTGAAAACTAATCTATTTATCAAGATATGAATTGTTTCAGCTTTATTCACCCTGTTACACAAAGAAAAGCAATAAGCTTATTATTTAACTGTTATTCGGTTAAAAAACAAGTATCTGATGATATGTAATTGAGGCAGTAATCCATATAAATAATAATAATAATAATAAAAAAGAATCCATAAACCCTGCAGCTCAAGAAAGACTTGTTTTATTTGAATAACTTTGACGTGTGTGTGTGTGTGTGTGTGTGTGTGAGTGTGTATTTTCCAGCAGGGTTCAGTTACTTTCCTTCTCTTCCACAGTCTACAAACTCAAATAAGATGAAAGCAGCTCAGATTGTTTTTTTCACCATGTGAAGCTTCACACTGTGCGGCTGTGACTCCTTGCCACGCTGCAGGGGACAGACTTCAAAACACAGGAAACTGAGAGGGAAGAATTCAACAGGAAACAGCTGAATAACCAACACAATGCTGTAAGATTGGATCAGCTGGACTTAACTAACATCTACTGATACTTTATCCATACAAGTTACATTATATGATTAGCTTTTAAAATAAAAAATATTTTTTTGAAGTTTGACAGACTAAACAGCTATTATGTTAAAATAATTTTATGCATCATCCAGTTTTTGGGAAAAATTACATCACAAGATAGAGCTGCAACTAATCACTCTTGTGACAATGGATTAATCTATTGTTCATTAAAACGATTCATCCATTACTCATTTGGTGTATAAATTGGTGTAAAATAATGGTCACTGTTAGATAAAAATTAAAAAAAAAAGATAATCTGTAATAATCAACTGAAATAAATAATGTGTATTTACCTGAAACCTTTGGTCGTTTATGAACCTGAGCATCATCAATCAAAATGACTCCATCTGCTGGTTTTTATTCTGGAACATGCACAACCTTCATTATCTTTCAAGTGTAAAATTAGAGCTGATAGCAAAGTAATTTATAGAATGTTGAAACAATTAATTGATTAGTTTTCTAGTTTATAAACTGGTGTAAAATGTCAAATCAGTGTTTCCCAAAGATAAAGATTCAAACTAAAATGTCTTTTTTTGTCCTATAATAAAGGCCTAAATAAACATGAAATTATCAGATTTGAAAAACTGTAACCAGAGAATTTGGACGTTCTTTTTGTTTAAAATGACTGAAATCAGACTATTTTTACATCCTACCAAAAATGTTTTTTTTAATTAAAATAAATTTAAAGTGCATTTCTTTGAACAATGAAAACCGAGGTTAGCTTTTAACCGTATTACATTCTCAGTAAAATTAAAAGCAAAAACAAATTTCCTTAAAAAGGTAAATGAAAAGAGATAAAAGCGCAAACGAGGTTATCAGCAGCCATATGCATCTTGTTGTTCTGAAACAAAGTAAACAAAGGGGTGTACAGGGCTACGTACCTACGTCCCTCAGCTCTGGCCATATTACGTCGGTCCAGCTCTGGCTGTAATCTGAATCATTAGAAATTGTTATTAGCGCAGCTATGATACAGGCTGATAGAATATATAGAAACTGCAGCTTTTTTATTTAATTGCCATTGCAACACAATTCATTGTTGTTGTTTTGTTGTATCTCTGGTTTCTATTATGTCACGGTTCTATATTATGATGATATCTGCATAATGTTACCTTACTATGGAAGTCTGTAATTATAATTATTTGTAATTATATCTAGTGTTATAAATCCATTAATGACGTTTATAACCAAAAAGTCAAAAAGCTTGAAATTCGGTTGAAAATTTAGTCAATTCTGGTAGCTTAATGCTGATGCTAGTGATCTATAGATGTCATGAATGTATTTTTAGTTGTTATAATACATCCATTAATAATAATTATAGAGTCAAGAGCAGGTGGGAACGCTTCTTCTTTCGAGTGTTGTTCCGGCGGGAGGCGGGGAGGACACTGAACCGTTGGACCCGGAAGTTACGAATTGAGTTTCGGTTTGCGTCATAAAAAATATAAACACAGTTGGCGGTAAAGATGGCGGCATCGGAGAGCGCGATATCACACGTCATTGACACAAAAGAAGACTACAGAGTCAAATTAACGTCTAAAAGAGAAGTTGTCGATCAGCTGGATCGATACAACGAGCTTTTAAAAGCGGCTATGGACGGACAACCGGAGGACGTGAGGACACGTTTGCTGGACGAACTGTTGGCGGTGAGTCGGTTTAACCGTTACCTGTTAACGCAATGAACTCTCATAAATCAATATTTCAGAAGTGAATGAAATCTATCAATACACTCAATTAGTGCATTAAGCCACATTTTCAGAATAAATCTCATTAAAAGATGTTATTACGTAAACAAAATATAATTATATGTAATATATTATTATATATTTTTAAGAAAATATCAAAATAGCAGTAAATAAATACCAAAACTAACAGAAATAAAAATAATACACATTTTTATTACTGCTAATTTTTATTATTATTTTATAATACAAAATAAATGTATTTTTAAAGCACTTTTTATACATGGAGATGAAGCAAAGTGCTTTACATGTTTAAAAACAACCATCCTCCCACCACACCCAAAGCCCTAACCCCAGCACATTCAAACACACATACTATTTCACTTTACACACACACACACACACACACACACACACACACACACACACACACACACACACACACTAGAGCATCAAAAATGGATTTACTTGCAAATACAATGGTCAGAATTGAGAATGAATTAGTCACTAAGAGACAAACCTGTTTTTGCTATTTGTTGACAGTAACAAACCTGTAGAATAAAATCTACCTTCTGCTGTTTGTAAAAACTATGTGTTCCTATGCAGAACTTTGAAGCCGCTGTGCAGGATAATGTGTTGGTGAACTCGCTTCCCTGGGAGAAAGCGCGAGATGTTGGAGGTGATAAAATCCTGTTTTTTAACAGTACGGAATCAGTGAAGTATTTAAGACACTGTCTACATTTGAAGTTGTATTTATTAAAATGCATCAAAACCTGTTCATCTATGTCTAAAACTCTTAGCAGAGAACAAGGCCCTAGATCCAGAAAGTTTGCTGGATGACACCATGGTTGAAACCACCAACAGGCGCCGCACATACCCCAAAAAGATCCTACCACATGTTATCCATGCCCTCAGGTTGCAACGCAAGCTCATGGTCAGTTTGTCAAATTAAAGCTATTAATTGGTTATCAAAATAGTTGGTGTTTACTATACCAAAATGTAACATAATAGATTAATTGTAGCAGATGTAATACCATTAATCTCATAGTTACAGAGAAACTACAGAAAGAACCAGAGCTGCAATGATAAGTTTCCAGCTATTACATTAATCACCAACTATTTTAATAATGGATTAATGGATTGAACTATAAGATGTCTTTGTTGATTCTCACTCATCCAGGCCCTTGTATTGTCAAAGGAATTACTTGTAAGCTACTGGACTTGGACTTGTGAAACTGTAAACAACATTCTCATTCCATAACAATGGTAATATGTTCTGCTTCATTATGAGGTATCCTGTTATTTCTAATGGCTGAAATAACAGGATACCTCATGCTGAAGCAAAACAAATCAGGATGAAGGTATCTGCAGCACTCACGAGTGCAAAGGTTCCCACGTCAAATCTCACATACCTGGAGAGGAAAGCCATTGCGTCTCTGAGCAAGGACAAAAATATCACCATACTACCAGCAGATAAAGGGAGATGCACAGTTGTGTTAAACACAACTGAGTATAAGTCAAAGATGGACAATCTACTCAGTGACACCAGCACATATGAGAGACTGAAAAGAGACCCAACCGAGTGCTATAAGAAAAAGATTGTCTGCTGCCCAATCTTCCTCTCTTATTGAGATTAGGGTAGTCCCTAGTTAAATAGTATCTAAGGGTAGGGGTGTAAATAGTTGCAGATTAAGTAAGAACACATTTCTTTGCTACTTCTCCTTTGGTTCAAGACTCAAGGCTGGCACATCTTATCTTATCTCAGGGGTGCGGTATCTCATCACCTGTTCCTGTGAAGTTGGACACTACATTTCAAACACGCACTGATTTAGTGTGTGTTTGAAATGTAAGAAAGACCAGCTTTGAACAGACATGGTGGGTTGCATCATAATCTTTCTGCTACATACCATCCTGCCTTGAGATCTCATCCCAGGAAATGTGGTATTAAAAATTTTTTGTGGTAAAAAAACTGCTTTTTACCACCAGAGCAGGACCCATTCTCTGTATCATGTAACCACAACGACTCTCATTCCACTTCACGACTTGAAGTGTGACTTATGCGACCATTGTTATGAGAGTTTTGTTTAGTTTCACCCGGTGATCAAGAGATATAAGCTCCTGGTTTCCAGCATCAGGCCAGAACTGAAGAAGCCTTTTGGATAAAAGGTGAAAAGTCTTCAAGCTACAAGAAGAAGTCCAGTTGCTTACAAGTAACTCATTTGACACGATTGAACTATAAAATTGTTTTAATCAAAAACATATTTTTAAAAACATGTAGGATGTAAAATAATCAGGTTTAATGCATTTTAAAGAAGAAAAGACCCAAATCCTATTTGGCAAGTTATTTCCTAGTTTCTTTAGTCTTCTAAAAGTAAACTGATGATCTTTGGGTGTGGGCTGTTGGTCTGGACAGAAAAAGCCATATAAGTTGAAACTTTGAGAAACACACCATTTTTTGAACCCAACAGCTAACTGATTAATTGAGTCAATAAATAATAAATGAATTTCCTATCACAATAGTCATTTTTATATTCTCTGTTCCAGAGAAAAGAACAAACAACTTTATTTGAGCAGATTACATTTTTGTTTTATTTTATCCAACTGAAAGTTTTAATTCAGGAATATAATACTATACCTGTCATTGTGTGTTTTTCAGGAACTTTATAAGCCAACAGTAAATCCTCAGGATGATGTCAAAGATCCTGATCAAGGTATTTACCCATAATTAATTTCATTTTTTTTATTTATGTAACTCCAGATATCATATATTTGAGTAAGTATATCCATCAAGTTTTGTTGTTTTTGCATGAAACATTACGTAAATTAAGCAACTATGAAAATAGTTAAGACTAAACAATGAAACACTATTGTGATATGAACATGTGATCAGTAATTTTATTTCTGTCTGACCCCTGTTTCAAAGGAAGTTGATTAGGTCCTCCAACACCAGCCTTTTGACTATTCCTGATGTAAAAACACAAACATAGGGTGAAGTCCATACGTATGGGACTTCCAGTTTTATGGACCTTGAATGTGAAACAGCCTTGAGAGAGGACTGAATAGTCTAGACTATAGACCACCTTATTAATTTGGCTTTTAACTCATGTTTTTAAATACTATTATACTTTCTTTATTATACTTTTTTTTTTTAAACTTACTCTTACTTTTTAGTTATCTCAGTTTATTATATTTCATTTTATTCTTTATTTATACTTAATCTGTTGCTTATCTCAATGGTTGTTTTATTCAGTTTTTTAATCCATACTTTTTTTTGGGGGGCGGCTTGTATTAAACATTCTCATACTTTAATATATGTTCATCTTCCTATATGATTTATCATTTAATGTTTTTACAATTTTATTCCATATATCCAGTGTTTCCTTAGTGGGTTCTTTGTGCTGGGGGCTGTTATCAGCTGGGGCTCGGGTGCCATGGGTTCTCTGCCTGTGTGTAGTTTGGTGTTTGTGCTGTTTCGTGCTTTTAACTTTGTGCTACCTATTGTATATAAAGAGTGCTTAATAAAAGAACAAATAAGATTGATTGATTGAAAATGATGTTTCACCAGAGAGAATGATGGATGATTTATCTGATGCAGCAACTGGGACAGTGAAACAGGCCATTCAAGCTATTAAGGTAGCAAACTCACTTATTTGAACATATAGACACAGACATATACATATGCGCTCATATACATACATATCAACATACAGTGGGGGAAATAAGTATTTTATCACTTGCTGATTTTGTTAGTTTGGCCACTAATAAAGACCCGATCAATCTGAAAATGTTAATGGTAGGTGTAGTCTAACAAAATCAGGAATTAGACTTTAAAGAATTTGTATTAATTTATTTGCATTTTATTAAGGCCTTGCCAAAAGGACGTACTTTGCGGCAAATCCCTTTTTAGCAAGCACAGAGATCAGATGTTTTTTTTCTAGTTGCTGACCAGGTTTCTGCACATTTCAGAAGGAGTTTTGGTTCATTCTTCTTTGCAAATGACCTCTAAATAATCAAGATTCCATGGTTGTTACTTGGCAACTCTGAGCTTCAGCTCTCTCCATAGATTTTCTATAGGATTCAGGTCCAGAGACTGGCTGGGCCACTTCATGACCTTGATATGTTTCTTCTTCAGTCATTCCTTGGTTGCCTTGGCTGTAATGCTTTGGGTCATTGTCCTTCTTGAAGACCCATCCACGACCCATTATTAAGCTTCTGGCAGAGGGAAGGAGGTTTTCACTCAGGATTTGATGGTACATGGCTCCGTCCCTCCTCCCATTGATACAGTAAAGTAGCCCTGTGCCCTGTGCAGAAAAAAAACCCCAAAGCATAATGTTACCACCTCCTTGCTTGACAGTAGGGATGGTGTTCTTGGGGTCATAAAAAGAATGTCTCTTCCTCCAGACACGACAGGTTGAATTGATGCCATAGAGCTTAATTTGTCTAATTTAATCTGACCAGAACACCTTTTCCCAGTCACTCCCCAAGTCATTACGATGTTCATTGGCAAAGATCAGGGGGCCTGCACATGTGCTTTCTTAAGCAGAGGTACTATGTGATCACTGCAAGATGTTAGACCATTGCAGTGTAAAGTGTTACGGTTGGCTTGGTGACTGTGATCCCAGCTGCTTTAAGATAATCTACTAAATCTGCCCCTGTTGTATTAGATCTATTTCTCACCATTCCCAGGATCCTTGAAACCCCATGAGGTGAGATCTTGTTTGGAGCCCCAGACCTAGGTTGATTGATGATCATGTTGTGAGTCTTGTACTTGCGCACAATTGCACCAACAGTTGTCATCTTCAATGCTCAGCTTCTTGCTAATGGCTTTGTGTTCCATACCGGTCTTATGTAGGTCTACAATCTTTTCCCTTAAATCCACAGAAAGCTCTTTAGTCTTTCCCATGTTGGAGAGTTTGGAGTCTGACAAACTGATTGATTCTATGGCTAGTTGGCTTTTATACAAGTCTTTAGTGATAGCAGGTGTCTTCAATTTAGGTGAGAAGGCCATTTAGGGAGTCTAACTTGTCTGCATTAACAAGAACTCTTGATGGTTAGTAGGGGATCAAATCCTCATTTTCCTCAAAAGTCACTTGCTCTCTCTCTGTCTCTCACACACACACACACACACACACACACACACATACATTCATATAAATGGCTGATCTGATGCTTTATTCACATGTTTTTTGTTTTCTCTTCAGTCTATCAATACTCTGCAAAAGCAGGCCGAAGATCTTTGCACGATCCTCAATATGAAGCAGAGTAAGACTTTCCTGGCAATCCACAGTGAGGTGTTTGGCTCTAAAGACCAGTTAGACGCTCCGGGAGCCACATGGAATAAGCAGCCAATAATAAGAGCCATAGAGGAAGCAGTGGCTGCTGACGGCTACATTCCCCCGGCCAAGAAACTTCTTCCTGTTGATTGAATCATAAGAACTGTTGGACTGTTTCACTGTGCTGCAATTAAATAACTATTCTAATATTCAAGTATTTGCATTTACTCAGACATCACTACCACGTTTTCCTGTCACTAGCATGCTATTAAGTTGTTTGTGCTTAAAAACATCACTTCAAACTGAATTTCAGTAGTTTTAGTCACTTTAAACCATGCAAATTATTGCGCTTTGTGAATATAACTCTTTTTTAGGATTACTGCATTTGTCTATTAATAATCTGTGTGGCTCAGTCAACACTAGGAAAACACTTGTTTTATTAATTACCATCATGTTAAAGCTCTCATATGGTAGAAAGTAAGATTTTAATTGCTGTTTGATAATGAGAAGATCTGCTAGGAACACAAAAAAGCCTGTAAAGTTGTGATGTCACAACTATACATTATACACAGCCATTCAAATTGGCCAATCAGGGAGTATTGTTAATACTAAACAAACCCAAATCTACCTGTTATAAAGCTGCAAAGGGAAGCTGTAAAACTTTAAGACTTATTTTGATACTATGTTGTGTTAGTGACATCTCGACTTCAAATCAAACCCAAACTTGAATTACCTAAAGGTGCATTTGTGACATGCACCTGTTTAAACACAAAATTGTGCATGTGTGTGCTTTCTCAGGTGTAAAACAGAAACTTAAAGCACAGATTTTTGTCAGAATCTAATTAATCTTTTGTTTACTATCTCAATCAATTTTTACAGGCCAGAACTAATGAACTAAAGAAATGGCTTTTTGTAATCCTCTAATGTTTAATCAGTCTGGCTCCTGCATCACATGATTTACATGAACTGAGCTTGCTGCTGCTTCTATAATGGCAGATAAATTGGAAAAATGAAGTGAAACTGCAGCCAGCCAGTTGGTTGATTTTAGCTCTGGACTCAACGTCCTCTTAACATCACTGATCGTGTCCTGATCAGCTCAGAGGGCAGAAATCACCCTGTTTGCTGCATCAAGGATCTGTGATGTCACACTGTGATTCATCATGCAGCTCTCAGCAGCAGAGTAGCAGCAGGAAGTTCCTCTGTGACAGATGCCAGGTAAGACACATCTGAACATTTCACCACTGAAAAAATTTCAGCATGAGATGGAAACACTGCTGCTTCCTATAGAAAAAGGTCAGAGGTCAAGATAATATTACATGATGGAACAAACAGATGTAAACATTTTTTTTAATGTGATGTTAATACTTCAGTGATTCTGTGTGTTTTACTCATTTATATTTTTATGTTGATGTTGCTTATGTTAACATTTATGCTTCTATTCCATATTTAATTCTTTTTATGTCAAGCATAAAATGTGCTAAATTAAAAAATTAAAATGTGTTTTATGTTTTTGATTGTGTGTGTAGGGTTCAGAGAGGGAATGCAGGCGAAAAAAGAGAAAAGAACAGGGTTTCAGCTCAGAAAAGCCGGAAAAGACAAACTCAAAAAAGCTGACGTACTGCACAAGGTATAATCTCAACGTCTGATTCTAGACCACTAATGGAAACTCAATAAAAAGTATAATTGAATTTAATCTGGCTGGTAACAACTCATTTGAGCAGCTTCTCTCAGTCTGTCAGGTAACAACATGCAAAACTGAAGGTTGAGGAAGAAATTTAGTGGTGAGTCAACCATCTCAGTCTGGCATCTATGATTTTATAGAAAGTTCTAACATTTGCAGTCCTTTTGATATAGTCGTTCTTGATCATATTGATCCTGGCCACTCAAACCTCAGCATCTTTAGCTCTGCCTCCAGACTTTTCCTCAGTGACTCTGTCTCTCTGTCTCTACCCCAAACAGCATTGCTGGTCTCACCACAGTTTTTTAAACCTTAGCTTTCATTTTACCTAAATCTCTTCTATCACACCCGACACTTTCTACACTAGTCCCAGACTGCCTGTACATGCTCCACCTTCTACACTCCATTGTCGGGACTGTTGACCCTATATGCTTAAGATCTTCCACCTTCTTTTTCCTCTTCTCTGTCTTGCTGCAGATAACCTTTATTCCTCCCCTGTTTAGAGAAAACCTATGTCTCTAGTCTTCACTTGTTATCTGCACTCACTGCAGATCACAATGTCATCTGCAAACATCATGTTCCATTGAGATTCTGGTCTAACGTTGTCTATCCATTACCATAGTAAAAAAGGGGCTTAAAGCTGATCCATGGTTCAGCCCTCCCTCCACCTTGAACTCCTCTGTTATACATATAGCACACCTCACTACTGTCTTACAGTTCTCATACATGTCCTGCAATGCTCTAATATACTTCTCTGCCACTCCAGATATCCTCATACAATACTACAGTTCCTCTCTGGGCACCCTGTCATAAGCTTTCTCCAAATCTACAAAGCCACAATGTCGCTCCCTCTGACCTTTGTACACCATACTCGCCTTGTCTTCTTTTGCTTTATCTGAGGTTGGGTCATGGAGGCAGCAGCACTAGCAAGGAAGCCCAGACTTCTTTCTCCCCGGCCACATTGTAGAGCTCTTCCAGGGGTGCCCAAAGGCATTTCCAGGCCAGCCAAGAGTCATAGACTTTCCAGCGCATCATGGCTCTTCCTTAGGGCTACCTCCCCCAGGGGTACATGCCTGGCACACATCACCAAGGCATCATTTTGACTGCTTGTATTTAGGATCTTGCCCTTTTGCTCACTACCCAAGCCGTTTGACCATAGGTAGGGTAGGATAGTAGATTAACTGGTAGATTCATAGATAAAGTGACAAGAGCTTCACCTTTTTGCTCAGCTCCACCTTCACCATGACGGAGTGGTGCAGTCTGCATCACTGCAGAAGCTGCACAAATCCGCCTGTCAATCTTCCACTCCATCATTCCTTCACACATGAACAAGACCCTGAGATACTTAAACTCCTCCACCTCCTCCATCACGAGGCAGTATCTCACCCCTGACCAGGAGCCTGCACTCCATCCTTTTCCAGCTGAGAACCATAGCCAAGTTCACAAAGCATATGTAGACTACAGGACTGTGCTATGGGTATGAGCTGGTCTACTGATCTATGACCAAGATGAAAATCACACTGCTCCTCCTGAATCAGAGGTTTGACAACCCATGGACCCTCCTCTCCAGGTTCGTAAATAGATCTTCCCAGGGAGGTGGAGGAGTGTTGTAGTTGGCGCACACCCATCTGGTCCCCTTTTTTGAAGAGGGAAACCCCTACCCTGGTCTGCTAGTCTAGAGGCACTACCCCGTCCTAAAACCCCCTCTTCATCAGGGGATTTGAGCTGAGCTTTGGTTGGTCCCTCACCTAGGATCTGGTTGCCATGGATGACCCTACGAAGGGTATGAAGTCCTTGACAACATAGCGCCTGAGATTATTAAACAATGCAAACCCCGCCACTGTCGTTAGGTGGAAGGGTGGAACCATACTGCTGCTCATTTTTGCCAATAGTCTAGTCTTCAACTACTCTTTCCGATAACTTTATTGTATGGCTTATCAGTTTTATTCCTCTGGACAGGATACAACTCTCCACATCTTCCTTGTTCTTAATAATGGGCACCAGCACACTTCTCAGGCATCTTCTTGCTATGTAAGCTCATATTAAACAACCCATTCAGAAACTGCCACCTCTCCTAGACACTTCCATACCTCCACAAGTTTATCATCAGGACCGACTGCCTCGTCCTCACTGGGGGGCATTGAAGAGTGGTTCACAACAGTCACCTCTTCTATTTTTTGTTTGCTCTCATTTTCCTCATTTATCAACTTTTCAAAGTACTCATTCTATCTCCCCATCACACTACTGACATCTGACAATACATTTCCATCCCACTCCTTAATCAGCCTAACCTGCTGCACATCCTTCCCATCTCTGTCTCTCTGACCTTAAGTCAGAGTAACCATGCAAAGTCAGGGTAAATGTTTAATTGTCCTCCTCTCCCTCCTTATCTCTGTGTTTTCTTCCTGTCTTCAGGCCTGTGAGCTGCTGGAGCAAACTAAACAAGTAACTGAGGAGAGAGGTTCGTACAATAAAACATTTATATCAAAAGCAGCTAGTCAGACAACATTATAGACATTATGTGAAGTTGTGATGTCCCTAAACATATATTTGTGGTTTTACGAACCAAAAATCATCTAAGTATAGTTCTCATCATATAGTTTTTGCACATTTATCTGATTAAACCTCAGTTTAACATCTGCAACAAGCAACAAGATGCAGAACATGTTAAAACGTGATGATGAGAGAATTTAAAAAATATATATCTTACTTTGATTAATTTTAAGTACTGTTTAATACATCTACCTATTTATTTCACTTTGCTCTTATTCCTAATTTTACTCTGTTTTATTGGTATAATATGGTATAGTATGGTATGGTATGATATTTTTATTTTTTTGTTTCATTTTGAGGATGTTTCTTTGCATGAGACAGTGGTTTTAAACTGTTTAGTAGATGGGCCACATTCAGAGCAATTCAACTCCATCAAATAACATCACTTACAAACCTATCCACCTTTTTATGTAGAGAAATATTACAAATCTATAATTTACAAATCTAAACTGTATATATTTTATTTATGATATACCTGAGAAAATCATGTTTCTGTGAACAAGAACTTTTGTCTCACATAATGAAATTCAAATCTTATCAGGGGTAAATATTGTATTTATTATAATTACATAATAACTATTACATATCTACTATTATAACTAATAATTATCTTGATTTATCTTATATTATTTCAAGTTTTTTTGGTTAAGAATTTGAGATAAAAAGTCGGAACTTTGAGAAAACTTGTCTATAATATGAGTTATTATGAATATAAAAAAATATGAAAATGTGTATAAAATATGATAAAAAGAGCATAATATAAGACAAAAGTTCAGAACGATGGGATAAAAGGTTGGAATTATGAGATTAAAGAGGGCATTCTATGATATAAAAAGGTATGGTAAAAAAAAAAGTTAAAAAAAAAAAAGTAAACAAGACTGAATTGTCCAATATTTAGTATTTTAGGAAGCCTGGGGTGTTAGCTCCTGTGTTTACAAACCATTTACAATTCTAAACTGTAAATATTTAATCCCTTGAGCCATGACTTCACATTTCTGTGAAGAAACAGGATCTGAAACAATTATTGTACAGTCATCCAGTGATTGGACCCTGCATGTTTGACACCCCTGGCATTAGCCCATTCTGTTTTTTTAGCCTCTTCAGCACTTTTTGTAATATTTTTGCTTTTTTTAAATCATGGTACAAATGTGTCTGTCAAATGAAATGAATAAGACTCAGGACAGTTTCAGTATTATAGAGCTGATTTTTTCTGATATTTATGCAGGTTGATTCTCTCTCTCTGAGAAGCAGCAGCTGCTGACTGAAGTTCTCAGACTCCATGAGTCCTGCTGTCCAATCATGCATTGCTGCACTCCAGAGCAGCATCCAGCTCTGGCTGACCCTTGGATCCACATCTCTCACCAGCTTTTGAATGTGTGAAACTGAAGGTGTTCTAGTCAGTAATGTCATTTCAGTTTGAAGCAGGAACTCTCCCTCCTGGGGCTTAGAGTAGGAAAAATCTGAAATCTGAAGCCTTTACAAATTAATCACATCTTATCCATTCTAAATTTACCTTAAAGGAATAAGTTTTTAACGCTCTCACATGTGAGTGGACAGATATGTTTTAGACAAGTTGTCATTGATTATTGGAGCAATGAGAAAAAGTCTAAATAACGTCAAACATCAGTTTTACTTTTATGCTCAAAAATATGTTAAATACAAACCAAACATGCTTCAGGCATACTGACCTGTTATATTTAACTTCTACTGAGTGGTGAGAGGTTTTCACCTATGAGAGGTGAAAAATGAACTTTCAAGCCCAAAATATACACTCACTGGCCACTTTATTAGGTACACCATGCTAGTAACGGGTTGGACCCCCTTTTGCCTTCAGAACTGCCTCAATTCTTCATGGCATAGATTCAACAAGGTGCTGGAAACATTAGTCAGAGAGTTTGGTCCATATTGACATGATGGCATCACACTGTTGGCGCAGATTTGTCGGCTGCACATCCATGATGCGAATCTCCCGTTCCACCACATCCCAAAGATGCTCTATTGGATTGAGATCTGGTGACTGTGGAGGCCATTTGAGTCTAGTGAACTCATTGTCATGTTCAAGAGACCAGTCTGAGATGATTCCAGCTTTATGACGTGGCGCATTATCCTGCTGAAAGTAGCCATCAGAAGTTGGGTACATTGTGGTCATAAAGTGATGGACATGGTCAGCAACAATACTCAGGTAGGCTGTGGTGTGGAGCTTGTGCAAATTGTAGCCTCAATTTACTGTTCTTAGCTGAAAGGAGTGGCACCCGGCGTGGTCTTCTGCTGCTGTAGCCCATCTGCCTCAAAGTTCGACGTACTGTGCTTTCAGAGATGCTCTTCTGTCTACCTTGGTTGTAACGGGTGGTTATTTGAGTCACTGTTGCCTTTCTATCAGCTCGAATCCAGTCTGGTCACTCTCCTTTGACCTCTGGCGTCAACAAGGCATTTCCGCCCACAGAACTGCCGCTCACTGGATATTTTTTCTTTTTCGGACCATTCTCTGTAAACCCTAGAGATGGTTGTGCGTGAAAATCCCAGTAGATCAGCAGTTTCTGAAATACTCAGACCAGCTCTTCTGGGAGCAACAACCATGCCACATTCAAAGTCACTCAAATCACCTTTCTTCCACATACTGATGCTTGGTTTGAACTGCAGGAGATTGTCTTGACCATGTCTACATGCCTAAATGCACTGAGTTGCCGCCATGTGATTGGCTGATTAGAAATTAAGTAATAAAGTTGCCGGTGAGTGTAATTGAAATGTGTCTTCTCTAGTCATACCCAAATGATGCAGATGTTGAACCTGTGAGGGGGGACCACTCACCACCATCAGAAGTAAAAGTGAAGATGTAGATGATGAATATTCAGCTTCTTATACATCTACAGAGGAAATGCAGTCACTTTGTTATTAACTAATTTCATTTGGTTCATTTTGGTTCTGAGTTCATGACACAAATTATGCGACTTTAAATGTGCAATGTTAGGTTCAGCAGCGTCTAGAAAAACAGACTCTGCAGACATGGGAATATTCATGCAAATGACTTATGAGTATATAATTTAATACAATAAGGATTGTTGTGTTTTATGACTTTAGATTTAACTGTTTATTGTAACTATGTGTTTCTACAGGAGCCCAGAAAGGACAAAACTAATCTATGGCTCTTTAAACAGCTGCTGTAGCTTTACTACATCAGGGGTAGGTAACCCTGGTCCTAGACAGCCACTGTGATGCAGGTTTTTGTTCCACCCAAACAGTAATACACCTGATTCTACTGATGAAGGTCCTCAGCAAGGGCCCTAGTGGTTTGTTAGTAGAATTGGGTGTGTAACTGCTTGAGTGGAACAAAAACATGCAGCCACAGCAGCTCTCTAGTACCAGGATTGCCTACCGCTGCCCCAGATGTTGAGAACTGAGTTGGCTGCAAACTGCAACTTCACCACCAGATGATGCCAGAAACTAAACATTAGAACTGCAACAATTAGTTGATTAAGCAATTAGTTTCCAACTATCACATTTATTGACAAACTTTTTTGATAATTTCTTAAAGGATTTGAGTCATTTAAATAAGGAAATGTCCAAATTTATATATAATTTGGACCAAAATCAAAGGAAAAAACTAATAAATTAGTTACCAACTATTAGATTATTTCTGATAATCAATAATGAATTAGAGTCATTTTAGGAAGAAAATGTCAAAATTCTCTGGTTCCAGCTTCTCTTCTCTAAATATTTTCTTGTTTTCATTTAGACATCTATAATAGTAAATGAATGGAAAAAGATGAGTGTAATTCATCATTTGTAAACTTTGTTGATCAACTTTGAACAATGTTAAATCCAATTTCTTTAATTTCAGTTTAATAGTAATAATAGGCAAAGTAACAATTCATAATAGGAACAATAATAAATAGGCAACTAAATTTCAACTTTTTAATGCTTTTTTAAATTAAAATATATGTTTATGTATATTTATTATTCCTGTGTTAAATCATCCTAAAACATATTTCATGTCATGAAGCACAAATTCCTGATTAATTTGTTCAATTACTGCTAGAAAAATAAAAATAAACTTCCCCTCTCTGCATTTGCTTGTTTCAATAATATAATGGTAAATCTGTCATTTAAATATATGTGAATAATCCAGCCTCAACCCCAATTATTGTATGCATATTTCCTCCATCAAATGAACCTGAGATGTTGAACTGTGGTATCTTTTTGAAATAAACTTGAGTTTGCAAATTAGAAGCAAATAAATCTCTATTCATTCTTCTAAGTAAATATAAGTCAAATAAAGGTTAAATGATTAAAACAAACTTTAACAACTTTAATGAACACTACTAATAAACTAATCACAATATTTGGTTAATTTTTTTGTTTGTTTGTTTATTCTCCAGAATTTTCTCTGAATTTTCATTACTGGTTACTTAACAACTCAGGAAATGACAAGAAGTACCACATCACTATTAAGATAAGAGTTTTTCTGAGGAAAAAAGTGGGAAGAGTGCATACACAGATACAATATGATTAATTAGTTTCTGACTTTCACGATTATCAGCAACTATTCTAATAATAGATTAATCGTTTCAATAATCAGTAGATTGATCAACTATCAGAATAGTTGTTCTTTGCAGCTCAAACTACAAACTTTACCTTTAATTCTCCGTAACATACAGAGACATACATGCAAAAAATCCTGCATTTGGATGAACTCATGTACTGTCAACATCCCACAATATTCACATAAAATCTTGCACAAATTATACATTGTAATGTTGTGTTGTCTGATTTGTCTCTTTAAAGCATGTAATGTATATACTTTGATTAAAAGGTATTATGTTAAAAACATGATGAGACTGACTCTATATAAAGTATCTAAACTGAACTAGACAATTCCCGCAGCAATTGTGAGAGTTCGGGCTGGGCTGTTGGGCGTCAGGACTCTCCTGTGGCTTCTTAAAACATTTTGATGCCAGGGATGTGATCCTGGGGTCCCTATTGTCATTGCTGCCATGTTTGGTATGTGTCGGACATTTAGACCCAAAGTTATTAAGGAAAATCCAACAGCCAATCAGCTCTCAGTCTGTCATTGCAGAAGCCAGGGCCGTTGCTAGGGCAACCTACACACCTGCTCCAGCTCTTTGATGTAGATGAGTCATCAAAGACCCAACTGACAAATTCTTCTACCAAAGTGTGGGGAGAAACGGCTGTTTAATGGTCTGAGAGGGCTAAAATAGACCCTGAACAACTGCTCATAACTCTGGGGGTTTGCCCTTTCCCCTAGGAGGAGAAGCGAGCTAAACTTTTGCCGGAAAAATATAGATAGATAGATAGATAGATAGATAGATAGACAGATAGATGGATATAATAATAAATGTAAGAAAGATTAATAGTTGGGCTGGCGAAGCTAGTGGCTAGTGCACTCTGTGCACTGTGCCGAGAGTTGGCGTGGCTACACCAGCCTGAACTAATAAATGTAAGAAAGATTAATCCTAGTGCACTTTGTGCACTGGGAGGTAGTTGGCCTGGCTACACCAGCCCGAACTAATTAAAAGAGCAAATCTGCAAAAAAACATTATTTTTTCTATTCATACCCTTAAGTATATTTTTTGATCTTTCTCTCTGCCTCTCTCATTCTCACACACATGCATAGAAACAGATTTCCACTGAATTCCTGCAGCAGTTTCTTGTGCTTTCAGAGGATTGGTATTTCAAAAACTGTCTTAAACCAATAGGAGTAGATATTACTACAAGATATTTTCTGGACATTTCAAAGTCAGTCAGTCATTTTCTATACCTGCTTATTCCTCATTAGGGTCGCAGGGGTCTGCTGGAGCCTATCCCAGCGCGTTACGGCGAGAGGCAGGGATACACCCCAGATGGTCGCCAGCCAATCGTGGGGCACACACACCATTTACTCACACACTCACACCTACGGGCAATTTAGAGTTGCCAATTAACCTGAGCATGTTTTTGGACTGTGGGAGGAAGCCGGAGTACCCGGTGAAAACCCACGCAGACACGGGGAGAACATGCAAACTCCACACAGAAAGGTCCCAGACCCAAGACCAAGGAGGTCTTGAACCTGCGACCTTCTTGCTGTGAGGCAACAGCGCTACCCACTGCTCCACCATGTCGCCCACATTTCAAAGTATTAATCATTATTCCAATGATGTCCCTCGTCAATAAATCGTTTAACAGTGTTTCTGCAACTTTGACGCAGCTCCTCCCTCCTTCTCCATGATCCCATTTCTGCTGAAATGAGGTCTGGAATTGTGTTAATTTCTCTGGAAGAAAGAAAGTTCCCGGCCTTTTATTGCTGGCGGCTGACCATCACCTTTCCCCGACCACGCCTGTGTCTCCAGCCCTGTGTGCCGACTCCGGTTGCCTTGAACCACGGACTACTCTCCTCTCCCAGTCATCGACCCGCCGCCTGTCCTTGGACTATTCTTTGCTCTCCTGCCCCAGCTACTCGATCAGCGCCTGCCCTACGACCAGTGCTCCTTTCCTGCCCCGGCTACCTGGACTACCTCTTGTGTCGACAGAGAGAGCTCGCAGAACTAGAGACTCACACACACGCTCCATTCCCTGCTTTCCTCAATAAAACGCTGTGTTTATGTCATGCTATTGGGTCCGTTCCAGACCTAACACAGATCAACAGTCTACAACCTAAAGATCATCAGATTACTATTTTCTAAGCCTAAAGAAACCAAAAAATTATCAGATTCAGAAGAATCTGGGGAATTTTCTTCTTAAAAATGAGTCAAAATCCATAAATAGATTTAGTAATGTAATTATCGACTAAAAATTGCAGCTCTATATGAAATAAATTCTCTTTACTTCTGGCACTTTGGTAACAAACCAATATTGAATTTATCCTATATTCCACTAGAATAAAAACTTAAAAATCAAAAAAAGTTTTCAGGATGGTGAATGGTGCAGCGGCCAGGCTGTTCCCCAGGCTAGAGTCCTCACTACGCGGGCCCTGGTTTGAATCCTGCATTGGGTAGCCACTTCCTGCTTCTCTCCACTTGTATAGAAGACTCAGGACCAGAAAATAAGAGGAAATTTGAACCAGAGAATTTGAACATTGGACATTGTCCTCTTCTAAAATTAACTCAAAATGGATTATCAAAATGGTTGGTAATTGATGTAACAATTTAAACTAAATCAATATTAGTGATTTATTTCTTCTAGACTGTCTTAGAAATTGGTTTATTTCATTTCTGTATTTTTTCTCCACAAACTAAAAGTGATTCAGATTAAACAACTTAATCCTCAAGATGCAAGTTTTTTTGATTCATGGATCAGACAATCGACATAAGAATTAATCAGCAGCTATTTTTTATATCTAAGTAACTCATTTTATAAACAAAAATGAGAAACAGTGTGTCCTTGTCTGTAAAATTAATTATCATTGACTGTGAATACGATCTGATTAACCTAATCCACATCATGCACTTGCTGTGACCTTTGACCTTTGCTGGTCATATCTTGTGACATCATCATTGCATCAGTTCTTGTTACTTCCACTTGTGACTGAGTTGCAACAGTTTTTCTCTCAACTTAAATGTAAAAGCTTTCTGTCCTGTTTCCACCCAGATACTGTGCTTATGTATTTTGCATGTGTGTTTATTGGATTTATCTCCAAATAAAGAAAAGAAAGCAAGAACCATGTTAAATAATGTTAAATAAAATGAAAGTTTGTGTTGATACAAACTGTTGTTTCCCCAGTGACCAATCAACAACACACAACCAACCCTGGTTGTTGGTTGGTCCTCCATGTTTTCAAGAGTTTCAGGGTGTTGACACATGAGTATTCTCACTTCTGCTTCTGCTTAATGTGACTAAACCAAAGATCACTGCAAATAACTGTAAATAAGCTCAGTTCACAACGTAATCATGCAGTTTTAGGATAAAATAAAAATGGATTTTATTAAAATATGAATGACATTAATTAGAGGCTCAGCAGCTAAACAAACCTTGAAGATTAGGAAACCATGAATAAGAAATGTGTTTTAAGTCATTTATTATTCAATTAATGTAACAACTAATAGGTTTCTCACTCTTTCTTCTTCTCTCTCTCTCTCTCTCTCTCTATTTTTCTAACTTTTTCTAACTTTTTCTCTGTAATATTGTGCGAAGTGTTGAATGATCAATGAGTTAGGTAATATGTAAAAGTAAAAAGTAGAAGTAATTTTGTAATTTGTTGAGAGGGAAAAAAGTTAAACTGTTTAGTCATGTTTTGGACACTGTTCTAGGTTGGCTGTCTTTAAGCTTAAGTTTACTATATACTCATTCATTCAATTGTGAACAAATACTTTTAGGGTATATAGGTGAATTTCTCCCACCTATTTTCTTTATGTTATTATTACGGAGCTATCAAGAGAGTGAGGTCACTAAAGACTATTTTTGGAAGTGTTTAGACCCATCCTGCATGGTGCTATTTTAGCAGAGTAAGGGGTTACGTTTTTTGGGAATGAATAGGTAGACTAGAACTTTTATAGCTTTCTGTTTCTTACAGTGTACCATATCTATTGCTTTGATATGCCCTGTCGGATCCTGCATATCAAAGCAATAAGGACTTTTCTGTTTTCCACCCACTTTCACCTCTGTCTCTGTGTCTGCTCAGGGGTTCAGACCATGACCTGTCATTTTGCCCATAGCACACCTTTTTTTTTTAAATTCCAGTGTACATCATATTGGAATTGATTCTTTCTATAGACAGAAGAATCTTAAACTCAGTAGAGATGGTAAATTTTCAGCCATTGTAGAATCAGACCATGCCCCTATTGTAAATAATTAAATTATTCACCAAACTCTTTGTTCTCAATGGCGTTTAAACACTAATGTCAGAGAATACATTATAAACTCTAATTTAAATAGATTTCTGGAAACAAATAAAATAGGTGATGTGTCCCCATGGGGAACTCTTGAACATTTTTTTTAGAGGAGGAAATAATAACATTCTTCTTACATTAATGACAAAAAACAAACAGCTTATTGAAGCCGTATTTAAATTAGATGACAAACTCCACATCCCCAAACGCATCACTTCATAAAGAAATTACATCAAGGGTGGGCAATTCTGGTCCTGGAGGGCCGGTGTGGCTGCAGGTTTTTGTTCCATCCAGGCAGTAACACACCTGATTCTACTAATGAAGGTGCAGAGTAGCAGTAATTAGTAGAATCAGGTGTGTTTACTGCTCAGTTGGAACAAAAACCTGCAGCCACACCAGCCCTCCAGGACCGGAATAGCCCACCCCTAAATTATATCATTATAAATGCAATTCAACCCTAATATCTACATCTGAAATGGAATTACTTATCAGAAAGGTTAGACTACGAGCAGGGGGGTAATCAAGACGTCTTTTGGCACATCAACTTAAGTCTAAGTCGTCACTCCAGATGATATAAAAAATTGAAAATGAAATGGAAATAACCACAACAGACCCTTAAAAAATGAATCATATTTTTAAAGCTTTTTATTCTGATTTGTATAGTTCAGAATCTGTGAAGAACAAAACACTGTTTCATTATTTTTTCAAAAATCAGAGAGAATGGCTAGATGAACCAAATGATTTGAGGGAAGTCAGCTCTACCATCTTGGCCATGCCAAGTCCCCAGGGCCTGATGCCTTCCTGATTTAAAAAAAAAAAATTTTTTTTAATTAAAAATTCTCTAAACAATTATCCCCGCTGTTGTTATGTTCTATGACGCTCTATCAAAAGGGAAGTTACCTGATTTCCCTAATGAAGCAACCTTTTGTTAAAGCCAGGCAGGCAAACATTTTCCTTTGTCTAGACTCTAGAGGCACCAGACAGGGCATTGAGCCCTTTATTATTCACACTTCCCATAGAACCACTAGATCTCAAACAAAACCCTCTATAAAAGATCAGAATATGTGGATCAGAGTCAATGTTGTTATTGTATACAGATATTTTGTTGCTTTACATGTGTTTGCACCACTCATGTCTAAATTTGATTAGACTTAGATTTGTGATTCTGGGCTATACAAATAAATTGAATTGAATTCAATTAAATTGAAGATTTGAGATGGGATATTCTCCATCTAACCATGTTAGCTATAATATATTTTTTAGTTTTATTTCAATGCATTCCCATTTTCTTGCCAAACTCCTTTTCCTGTAAACCTGACAAATGTATATCTAAATTTATATGGAAAAGTCAAAACCCTAGAATTATGTAGGACTTCTTACAATGGTCAAGGGAGGAAGGTGGGTTAGCTCTGCCAAATTTTAGAGTTTACTATTGGGTGGTGAATTTCCACTACACATTTGTATGCAATCATCACGAAAAACACTGTCAACCTGGACAAGATCAGAAATGACTAAGAGAATGAACATAAAATTAAAATTTCAGAAGACACTTGCACTGATGCTTTAAAAAGACTGAACAGTAGTATGTAGTAGTTGTGCAGGACTAAGTCTGGTTCCAAACTAACAAAATAGATGTTTTGGAGCGGCCGGTCCAATCAAAAATGCCATTTCAGAAGCAAAACTAAAAAATGCAAATGGTTGGTGGAGTGTTGTTAAAGAATCTTGGAGTAAAATAACAGCTGAATGGTGCCACATTATGGTTAACTCCTGTTTGCTCCAAGTGGTGTGCTGCAGAATAAAGGAAGTAAGGCTGACTTGTCTTTCTATTTACTTTATTGCAAATTAATTAACTTAAGTCAAGTCCAGTCAAATGTATTTGTATATCTCAAAATCACAAATAACATATTTACCCAAATAGGCTTTACAGTATGTACAAAAGCAACACACCATCCCCTGTCCTTAGACCCTTATATTGTTCAAGAAAAAAACTCCCTAAAAGACCCCTTTAACAGAGGAGAGATCCCACCTCCAAAACAGACAGGCATAGATGATGTGTGCACTGTATGTAATACAACACATTTTAACATGAAAAGGTAAATATGACACCACATACAACTGTATCTTGAATTGTTGTGCATGTGGAGGATGAGATGACATGATCCATTGCAGCTTCCTGGTGAACCAGGACAGCAACAGACCCTCCAACAATTGAAGGCTCCTTGCAGTGGCTGAAAACACAAACCAGGACTCTGGGCACACAACAGATTTAAAGAACATCAGTAGGTCATGAGTATTGCAAATGGATTCCAAAAGAGAGAAGCCTGGTACTTGAAGACCCTGCCCTGATTTTAGAAATTCTGGGAACCTCTAATAGGCCTGCATTTTAGGAGGAAGGTGTTCTCGGTGGATGATAAAGAAATGTAATCCTTGAGATAGGACAGATCCTGTCCAATAGCTTTGTAGGTGAGAAGAAGGATTTTGAATTCTATTTAGCTTTCAAAGGAAGCCAGGCTAATCCAGGTGAAATTCTTTTTCTAGTTCATGTTAATATGCAAGCAGCTGCATTCCGGAACAGCTTTGGTGCACAATAAAGAATTTCAGTAATCCAGCCTGTAGTAAGAAGTAAGTAACAACGACTTTTTGTGCATCTTTTAGAAAAAGTAAGTGCCTCACCTTTGCTATGATGCATTGGTGAAAGAAGGCAATCAAATACATATGTTTAATGTGTGCAGAGAATGATATATCATGATCAAAGATGACTCCCAAATTTCTAGTAGTATCTATATCACTGGACTTGACTGACTTTCTCAGGAGGGCAGCTCCAAACACAATGACTTCCGTTTTGTATGAATTAAGTAGCAGAAAGTTGCAGAACATTCAGGATTTTATGTCCTTAAGACATGCTTGAAGTTTTGAAAGCTGGTTGGCTTGATTTGGCTGAATTGAAAGGTACAGACTTAAACCAGTATAATGCAGCAATAAAATGTTATATGCCCTATAATGACATCCGATTGTTGATGGTGTCAAATGCAGCACTAAGGTCTAGCAAAACAAAAATGGAAGACTCCTTTAGCCATTGAAAATGTAATTTGAAACCTTCATCAGTGCTGTCTCTATGCTTTGATGCATTCTAAATCCTGACTGAAAATCCTCATCCTCACCCCACCATTGTTCTGTGGAAAATCACACAGCTGTTTGGCGACTGTTTTTTCAAGGATCTTAGAGAGAAAGAGAAGGTTAGATGTAGGTCTGTAGTATGTTAAAATACCTAAGTTTAGTGCATTTTTGAGGAGTGTTTATAACAGCTTTATGAAGTACTGTGGTACATAGCCAGATAATAAGGTCATGTTGAGCATTTCCAGCAATCAAAGGAAACATTTTGTTAAGCATTCCCAAAAGTATTGGGTTTAAAAGACAGGTCGACGTTTTGGAAGAAAAGATCAATGGAACTAGTCCAAAAAATGTTGATTGAAGAAAATGAGTTTAGATAAATGTGAGTTCTTTGATGGGAGAGTTAAATTCTGTCTCTAATTGTCATTGTAATTGATTTTGTCATTAAAGAAACCCATACAGTCATTACTAGTGAAGGTTGTAACAATATGAGGATCAATAGAGTAGTAGTAGAGTAGTAATGCTAAGAAGGAACTTTGGGGTGATATTGTATTTTAAATTAGTTACGAGTAATAAGCAGCTCTGGCATTATGAGCGGTCTTCCTGTACATTTTAAGACTATCTTTTCATGTGTATAGAAATTCTTTCAGTTTGCTGGAATGCCATATTCTTTTGAGTCTTTTTGAGGTTAACTTCATTAATGGTGTTGAGAGTTATAGGAAGTGACATTTTTGTTCAACTAATCCCTTTTAGAGGAGAGATGGTGTATATATATATATACACACACACACACACACACACACACACACACACACACACACACACACACACACGCATATATATATAATCTGGCATTGTGTAGTACTCAGTGTGGTCCACAATTTATAATTAATATTTTCAAGTTGACAAACTAATAATAACTAATACTAATAATTTTATTCAACAGTGGTTACAATGAGCAATGATGGGAAAAGTACCCAGATTATATACTTGAGTAGAACTAAAAACTGTCTTGTGCAAAAACTGACTTGAGTACAATTTACTAAGTACTGATCCAAATATATATTCCAATGAGTAAGTAAGTAAGTAAAGAAGTACTGGCTACAGTATTATAAAAAGTAAAAAATATTTTTATTGTGATCCAAAAAACACAATATATTATTTGTGTTCTCACTGTTAGGATAAATATTGCCAGTTATGTTCAAGTACACCTTCCAGACTAAATGGTATTGTACTTCACTATAAAGTTCATTATATGCATTTATATTTTATACATAACATTTCTGTGTACATAATTTTAGGCCAGAAATAGCTTCTAAACTGGGTTCAAATCATACTCACAGGCCTAACTTCTAATAAAAGTTTTTAACATTAACAACATTTTTACTTCTTAATGTACATTGTACAGTGGTGCTTTTTATTCTCAATTTGGTACAACACTGTGAGCGCTACATCCAGTCAATGAGTGAAAATAACTACTACTTTCACTATAATAATTTGCACTGTCCCATCCAAATGTAATAATCAGTCTCATCAAAATGAAATAAAATAACCAAATGGACTGCATTTGTATGGCACTTTTCTAGACATTTTGATCACTCAAAGGGCTTTACACTGTTCATTCACCCTTTCACACACATTCACATACTGATGGTGAAGGCTAATATATATATAAGGTGCGACCCACTCATCAGGAAGGTAACCATTAAAACATTCAGACACCGCATAAGGCAAATCTTGCCCAAGAAAACATTGAGCTGGGGATCCAACCACCAATCCACTGACCAATAGACGACTGCTCTACCTGAGCCCACGCCTGGCTGAATAGCCTCCTGAGCCAAATGTAGTTACTAATCACATTCATTAACAGCAGCTCTCCTCCTTTAATCGATTGCACTTGGTAAGTTACTAGGTTTAGTGTAGAGACTAGGATTGTAAGCACCAAGGACAGAGTTTTTATCTTGCCAACCAATTCTTAACCTAATATTGTAATCACACCGGTTGCTCTTTTACACCCTCAGTAGAAATCACATGAATCAATGATAATCGTTACTGCTTCTTTTTAGTTGATTTTCTTTATTACAGCGTTTAGCAAGAGCTCAGCACATTATCAATCATCACATATTAATCACTTCATAATAATTTGTACTAATAAATTTTAAACAAGAGCCCTATCTCCGCTTTCCTCATGTAGATAATGTGAAGGTATTAGGTTAGAATTTTGAGAGAGAAGGCTCAGTCAGTCTTACGGCCGGTAGCTGAACTCTTTCCCAGTTCAAGTCCTAGGTCAGAAAGGCGTGCCCTCTATACAGAGGCACCACCCTACTGTCTTCAGTCCTGATTCCGGGGTGAACACAGATTTATATTCCAGATTGTAATCATTAAGAAATGGAGACTGATGGCAAAGTCCTTCTTTTATGATCCGTTGTTTGTAGTCTGAGAATTGTTCATAAGTCCTGCTGAGATGTTGGAATGTTCACTTGCTCCTTGTCCTGATGTGTGGATCCAAAAGACTTGCGTCAATACTGTAGCACTTCTGTTTTTATACTCTCTCTCTTCCTTGTTTTCACTCTGACCCTCCTTTAACTTATTTCTTCATCAATCGCTTACCTCCTCCCCTATTACCCCATTTCGTAAGCTGGGCATATGTCTTGTGCGTTCCGTTGTTCCTTCACGTGACTTTGTCTAGAACATTTCAGGGAAGTGCCATCATGTTACATAATACTGATTTGTTACTTTAACACTCCCCTACATACAATAAACAAATTATTATTACAATTATTCATCTCTTTTTTTGTGATCAAATTTTTATTGAATAATAATCAAAGCACATCAATGTCAAAGCAATACAATGTAGAAATGTATACACAACAAAATGTCGGGGAACAAAACATTCAGACAAAAATACAATGAATAAGCCCCCAACTCCCCCTACCCCGACGCTAATGCAATGGAAAAATGAAATGGATAACCCCCCCCCCCCCAAAAAAAAAAAACCCCTTCATAACACAAAACATGCAAAACACAAATACCGAACAAAAATAATAATAATAAAAAGGAGTAGAGCACCACCATGCATGTCCGCCTATATGCAAGGGGTGCCGTCAAACAGAAAGAACATGTAAGACACTAAGACAAGGACACAGACAATCACAAGGACACACACACACAATCACTTTTTAAAGGGGAAAGAATAACACCAGTTATACTAAGGCCAGTCTAAAGGGCTACCCTGATAAATCTTTTAGGGAAGTCGCTGCTGACTGCCAAATAGCCAACGTTTTTTCAGAAGCACCATGAATGCGGGCAGTAGACAATTCCATATAGATTACATCTAAAAATGTGAGAATCCAGTGTCTGATGTTAAGTTTCTGGTGTGGTTTCCATTTTGTGACTATCAGCTTTTTGGCAGCAGTCAAACCAGCTAAGATAATGCACTTGGTCAAACTAGGTAAGTGGAACTCTGAAAAGTCATTAAGTATCAAAACGGGCAAAGTTACAGGTATAGGCGTGTCCACCAGCTCTGATAAAGCTGAAGCCACATTGTTCCAAAACTGCTTGACTGGTGGGCACTCCCAAACCATATGTATGAATGTACCAGGACAATTAAGACTACAAAAGGAACACAAGGGTGAATCTATTAGTTTCATATAGAAACGCTTAAGCGGAGTCAAATACGTTCTATGGATGAAGTTAAAATGTATCTGCTGATGATTTGGGTTATGCAATGCCTGTTGTATATTTCCCCAAACAGCGTCCCACTCAAATTCTGGATCAAGAGCAGGGTGGTCTTGTCGCCATAATCTGTCTAATGCTAACTCAGAGTATGAGGAATGCAGAATGAACCTGTACAAAATAGTTACCATACTCTTAGTGCCATGTCGGACTAAAAAGACATTGGCTAGGGGATGTGTGGGTAACGGTTGCTGCCAAGGGACTCCATATGCCTTCATTGCTGATCTTATCTGCAAGTAAAAAAAGAAGGAAGAGCCTGGAAGATTAAACAATGTTCTAACACACTGAAAAGAACCTAGGCAGGAGTCAATGTACAGGTCATTTATGTAGCAAATGCCTGTATTGCTCCACACTTGAACTGAAAGAGTAGTCTTTAACAGATGGATTCAACGATCGCCATATACAGTCCCACACAGCATTCATGTCAGCCCCACTTATCAGGGAATACGGAGTTAGTTGTAGCATATGAGACGTCAAAGATTCATAGAATACTTTCTCAAACTTGTTTGGGGCATTCACAGAGGCGAGGGCTATTTTGCGCCCATGTAGTTCTGCTTTAACAATGACAAATCTCCCCTCATTATCTGTTTCCACCCCTAGCACTTTAATCGGAAAGGCTACGTTTAACGACAACAGCCACTCCTCTGGTCTTAGTTTGAACGGATGAAGACGCAATTACATGATAAAACCTATCAGCAAGGCGCTTGGAGTCCTGGCTTAACAAGTGAGTTTCCTGCAAGAGAGCGATATCAACTTTCCTACGGCGAAGCAGTGACAATACACTAGACCGCTTGTGTGGTGCATTTAAGCCACCAACATTCCAAACCAGAACTGAGTAGCAGTAGGATTAAACTTGTGTAGGGTAGCATACTGTTTTTGAATGGATTCCCCAACATCGCATGAAAAACGTAAGACTGTCAGCATGTCATAAAACATCCCCTGAGTTAAAAGATCTAATTGGACAGACAAAGACGCAGACGAGTAAAACAAGGCAAAATGGACAAAAATAGTCATAGACAAAATAGACAAGACAAAACGCAAGACAACAACAAAATAATACAGGCGGACAAACAACAGAACTGTACGTTGATCCGTGACCACGTATGGATATGGGGAAGCAAAAAAACAACAACAACAATTCAACCCAACGACTTGTGTCTAAATTAAACGATGTATCAGCAACTGGCTGCTACCTGGCTAAACCAACCTCAATGCTGTACATATGACATCCACATAAAAAGTAGAGATATCACAACAAATGAACATGAATGTTAAGCAAAGGAGGAGTAATCTCACCCAGCCGGCTAGTCAGCTAAACCAACTAATTAAATAAAAGTCCAGGTCAGTTATCGCTGTCATCGTCTCGGTTCCCTGGCGCTTCACTAGGTAGGATCTCGCTTGGCTCCCCCTCGGTAGCCAGTTGACCGTCGCTAGCTGGATCCACCGCATCATCCGTCGATGCAACCAGCGGAGTGAAATACCGAAGGGAATTGAGGAACTCCTCGGCGTCCCTGGCAGATTCAAAGAATTCAGCTTTCCTACCTATTTTGAGTCTCGGAGTAGCAGGGTAGCGAAGACCAAAGTCAATACCCTTAGCTCTTGCAGTATCCATGACCTTGTAGAACGCCTGACGCCTTTTGAGGGTGTGTGCGCTGTAATCCGGGAAAATGCGTTAGTGTGTAGTAAAACGGAGGACAATAAAAATCAGAGTGCGAGGGGCTGCTCTATTTGTAGTATCAGCGTAGATCCGATGAGCCCTCATAATTTCCCCATTTATGTCCCCCAGGTTGGGGAACCACCGAGAAAGTACATTCGTTAGGTACTGCACAGCGTTCGATCCCTCCACTCCTTCAGCCAAACAGACGATGCGAAGATTGCACCTTCGGCTACGGTCCTCCATCGCTGCTAGTTTACATTGCAAGTCCTCAAGCAAGCTAGCATGGCTAGTTAGCACGGTTGAGTTGCGTTGCACATCAGAGCGAACCTTCCCAATCTCGCCCTTCAGAGAGCCGACATTCCCCTTCAAGTCACCAAGTCCTCCTGAATTTTTGTCAGTTTCCTCTCCGTCTCCTTGCCAATTTTTTCGAGCTGATCAAAGCGTGCCTCAAGCAACCCACGTTGCTTAGCTAGCACCAGGTCAGCAATCGCTTCAAGTTCAGAACGGGTGTTCTTGTTCGACGATTTAGATGAACCTCTCTTGCTTGTATCAGACATAGTTACGCGAAAATAAATATGTGTTTGTCAAAGTAATAAAACTATTCGAACTGATCAAAAAACAATGCAGATACCGGAATGTAATACAAGTTTTACAAGTCAGAGTTGAGAAGAGTTAAATTAAGCTGCCATCTTGTCCAACCGATCACGTGACTCCCCACAATTATTCATCTCTTGATTACATTTCTGAATTATCTTCCCAGTTTTAGCTTAGCTCTTTCTGCAATCCCACTAGAAACATGTTATAACCAGTTACTCCCCTACATCATTTTGTTACAACCAGCTTTTCCCTTTCAGCAAAATAATATATACATTTCAACAGTAGCAGTATGCCATATGAGGGGCGTGGAACTTTCCACCCCCGTCTCGGAGAACCTTAGGGCATGCAGGGAACTCGACTCCTCTTGACAGATGTAAAATGTTGCCAACTGTTAATATCAAAGGACTATGGATTTACTTTAATAATAAATACAAAATATCACCCACCAGGTTCATAAGGTGATAGGCACAGTGGTGGTGTAGCAGTTGGTATTGCACACCATCATCCTCCTCCATCAAGGGACTTGCTTCCACAGGCTCAACCCCAATGTTCTCTTCATTGTGATTTTGTTCTACTGCTTAGTAGATTCATTTGCATCCGTAGACTGCTTTTCAAGTCACTGACACCATATTCATAGACTGCTTTTCAAAACATCCAAACCATTGACAGATTTCAATATCAAAAGCGTAACACTCAGCTGAACCTGATTGCTCTCGATCTGCTTCAAGTGGTTCTGCATTGTTGTTCTCATTGTCGTTGGCACCATATAGCCTGAAGGTATCAGACCCACTATCAGTTGTGCAACCATTCCTGTGTTTGATGTTGAACTCTAGACAGATAAAAGAGTAGGACAAAGAGTCAAGCAAGCAGACAGTTAGGTCGCAACTATATATATATATATAAGGGGCAAGTTATATAAGGGGCAAATTTAATAATTATATTATAGCACCCTGACCCAATTTTCTACTTTTATCTAAATTAGTGTTGGGAATTTCTATCTTTGCAGTTGCTCTGGTATGGCATAAAAGCCTGCAAATACAAAACTTTTTACAATGTATTCTAATGACACAAACAACTTTAGAGTTGTCACTTCCTTACTTGACACTGGGGTAATTGCAATTGCATGAAGGGTAAAACATTTCTCCTTTAAGTTTATTTTTCCCAGGGGGACTGCACAGGCACATTAACACGATTTCTTATATTGCGGGTGAAACAATCAAATTTGTATTCAAAGTTTGATGGATTTAAATGTAAATAAGAACTCTATAAGTAACCAACAGCATACATAGCTGCATGTAATTCAGTAGGCACATCAGCTAGTACAGGGAAGTTGAAAGGTCCTTTGAGATTCTCGCACATTAGTGCAGCTGAGCATCTTGACTTTGCCCATTGATTATGATTAATCAGTGGGCTGTGATACAAATGTGCCTTTTTCTGTGTGCTGTCAAGAAATCTGTAGTGGTTCCAATTAACTGGTCCTCACAAAGAGCAACTTTGAGATTTTTCTTCATTTCAAGTGTTTCTTTTTCTACTCAGTTTCTGAGTCTACTAGGAGACATCACATTTCATTTAGTGAAAGGTAAATAGATGGACTGCAAATGTATAGCACTTTTCTAGTCTTTTTGACCACTCAAAGCACTTTGAGTTCCTTCACTCATTCATAGCTATAACTATATACAGTTGCACCCGCATATCAGGAAACTAATCATTCATAGGCAGGGGCAAACCGGCTTTAGGTATCTTGCCCAAGGACACAACAACACGGAACCCGGAGGAGCCCGGAATCAAACCACCAACCGACTGGTGGAGTTACAGCCGCTGCTAGTTGTAGTTGATTAGACTTTTGATATCCTCCTGTTCAACAATACTATAAAGATGTAACCCCTTAAATGCAAAGTTCTAGATGACACTTTTCTGGAAGACTTGTTTCCAAGAGTCTTAACTGGATAGGCCAGTGAAGCTGCAGGCTGCTACATTGATACTTTTCAAGCTTGTGAGGTTTGTGTAGTGGCTTGGATAATTTAGAGTCTAGTCTGAGTACACTAAATTTGTTTTATTATTTTATTATATATTTATGTTAGACATGTTAGCTAAATCAGACTTTATTGCCTCAGCCTCAGCTTTTTCCTGTCCCTCCCTGGTGTTTGGCCCTCCTTGTTTTCAGGTAGAGGTGGGGCACAGTGTTGAAGCCCTGGCACACTTGTCATAATCATCCTGATTATCGACAGCTTTTAAACACTGGCTCTCCTCCCACTCGTCGCCAGAAAGTTCCTGCTCACTTTCAGTAACAAATGGCGCCTCACAATTCAATGCACGCTATGACTATCGCATCGCCTACTTCTAATGATCTTCCCTTTAACCAGTTCCTCATTTCTCTGCAGCAGTTTTTTACGACCCACTTCTGCCTTCTGGTTTTAGCAGGGCATGGTATATATATATATATATATATATATATATATATATATATATATACACACACAGAAAGTACTAATATTCATGTTTTAGATGTAGGAGTAAAAGTGAAAGGTTGTCAGAAAATCAAATAGTTTAAAAGTAAACAGTACTGGCAAATTATACTCATGTACAGTATTGCATGCCATAACTGGCAATAAGGTTATTTGTTCTGTTACAGATTCATTGTTCTGGTATGTAGCTTTTTGAAAATAAAGGTTGCATGAAAATCAAAAAAATTCTATTATTATTCCTATTGTGTATTAATATCATAATCATATTACATTCCATTAGTATTTTACATACATCAATTTAATACATCCATTAAATGCAGTGGTGTCCAATCAAATAAAGAAAATTTATGAATACAACTTACAAACAGAGTTGAGGATTTCTGTACATCATCACAACTTCATACTGAACACAGAGTTCTGTTTCAACTTTCTCTCCAAGTAAGATGCACATCTCTGTCGTTGTGGAGGTTAGTAGCCAATTTATATTCTCCGTTTTGGGTTAGTAGCAATTTAATTGACTTTGTTTTTTGCTTTGTTTCTAATATTCTTAACAAATATACTAAGTGTATGCAAATATATAGAAATATACAAGAGATGGTTTTTCAAGGGCGACACGGTGGTGCGGTGGTTAGCACTGTTGCCTCACAGCAAGAAGGTCGCAGGTTCAAGACCGCCTTGGGCCTGGGTCTGGGACCTTTCTGTGTGGAGTTTGCATGTTCTCCCCGTGTCTGCGTGGGTTTTCACCGGGTACTCCGGTTTCCTCCCACAATACAAAAAACATGCTCAGGTTAATTGGTAAACTCTAAATTGCCCATAGGTGTGAGTGTGAGAGTGAATGGTGTGTGAATGGTGTGTGTGCCCCACGATTGGCTGGCGACCATCTGGGGTGTATCCCTGCCTCTCGCCTTAACGCGCTGGGATAGGCTCCAGCAGACCCCTGCGACCCCGAAAGGGAATAAGCGGGATAGACAATGGATGGATGGATGGATGGTTTTTCAACTTAATTCAAGATTGTTTTTCATTACCTCAATAGTCCAGTCCTCTTTGAGACAGATTAGCGTGATTTATTGTAAATGTGTTTTTCTATTACTAAAAAAGGGAGAAACATGAGTGGTTTCGTTGGTATTTGTTTTAATTAACAAAATAGTATCAAAAACAAAAGTGACAGAGGTGGAGGTACACATTGGTAGTAGCAGTGCATTTTTGACAGTTTATTCTTTAAACAGTTGAGTGCCTAAATGAGAAAAACAGTAATTTAAAAAAAAGCCTCCAGTAGTAGGCACAATAAAATACATACATGCTCAGTTAGCTGGGACAGTGAACTTCAATCATTGAACATCGCACTAACACACAGATGCCTGCATCTCCTTAACTGTGACTCAGTTTTCTGCAAACATCTAACATGCAAACATAATATATAAGATGTCAGTCCTCACCATGAACTATTTTAATGTGCTATTTGAAATCCAAATACATTGTTACTCCTCTGTTGTGGTTGGAAATATTTACTTATAGAGACAAACATTTAAGCTAATATAAGAAAATGATGATGAGAACATGATTTATTGTGTTTATTCCCTTCTTTTCTGAAGTTTCAGCTATAGTAGGAATTGAACATTGAACTTTATATTGATTCCAGGATTAGTATTTAACAAGAAACACTGTTTGTGCAATAAACCACAATTCCCAGGAGGAGTGACTTCACTCCAAAACTACCATGAATAAGGGGGGAATCCGTCAGTAGTTTTAAGCATGAATTCGGATTAAATTCATAATGAATTATAACATCACATCATCTTGCACAGCTTCAGGCATGTTAAGAGGATCAGCCAAAAGTTGCACAACACTTTCAGATATCTAGCTACTAATATCTAGTGAGTAAAACTTCCAGACCAAATGTCATTATTAAATAGATTTCTTTTAAATAACACAGTCCCTTTGTTTTGCTCTGTCAAAACCAAATGAGGCATCCGGTGTTCACATAAAGAAGCACAGAGTTTATACGCAGTCAAGACGTACAACATATAAGGTATAAAACAAAAAATCTGAAAAACAACACTTGTACTAATGCAGCTTCACCGTCACAGAAGATGTAAAAAGCAACATTAGTTATGTTAAGAGGGAATGCAGTGATAAAGTATATTTGTGAAATTGCAGACAAGTTTTTTTCCCCCACTTTGGTTGGCTAGCTAATTTCAAATTTGTAATAAGTAAGGTATCCTCTACATATTTGATTATAAAGGTTCCTTTGCTTTTTCTATAAAGGCCCCATTAAAATAAAAAAAAGCCTTTTCCTAGTAATAATCTTGTGTCCCTACATTAAACACTAATATTTTTAGTTTTACGTCACGTTCAAGTGTTTGAAGGGCATTTACAAAAGTCCAATCAACTTTAAAAAAAATATTTTTTGCATAAATAGCGTGAATTTTAATCCCTCTTTTGTAACTGTTCAAACCTCAAATAATTAATCTCATTGGGAAAAGACAAAAGACATGTCACAGAACCTGTAAATGATGCAGAATTCTAATCCATTTCTGCAAAATACATCCTCTTGATGTGCCCTGCATCTGCTAAGGATATCCTCAGAGACAGCAAACAATCTTGTTCTAAATTTTTAAAAGGTTTGTTCTTAAATGAAACAATAAAAACATGAAATAGTCTTCTACAGCCAGTATAGGTCCTGAGTGGTTAGTAGCAGCAGATTAAGTAGCTCTTGTGGTATAAATGACTAGCAGACAGAGTCGATATGGCAACAATAGGCCATACAGCAGGTACTATAATAAATATGTTTTCTATACACCAAGCACAAACGATAATAATTAGGAGCTCCAACACACTCCGCTGTCTGTACACACTCACCCAGTTAATTTGTGTTTTCTGTGGGTGACCAGTGAGATAAAGTGCCTTGATCATCTTGACATCGCACTTTGGTACAAAAATTAGACATTTAATCAAATTCTGATATCAGTAAATAAAAACATTGCATTCTATCTTTTTAAGTGCTCTGTAGATTCTCCTTGGCCCAGACTGTTTATAATGTTCTAAAAGAAATACATAGTGCATGTAAAAAGGTGCTGTGTGTCACTTAATGGCCAATCAGTAGCTATAATTACATGGAGTGGGAGCTCTCTATAGCAGCTTTGTTGAGACCCAGGAGTTATCCCTAGGTTGCGCTCATCATATTTCACTGTCACTCTCAGGTCTCAGTCTTTGTCATGGCTCCGGCCGGCAGGTGGAAGCGTCACAAGTCTCAGAAAACTATAGCTGAGTGGGACATTGAAAGCAGTGGTGGGTCAGCCCTCCTGCATCTAGAAGGTGCTACCGTGGAGTTGGGTGAGGAAGCGGCAGCAGGGAAGGCGAGGTTGTGGAGAACAAGGTGCTTTCTTTGATATGTTGGATGAAGAGGTTCCGCTCGTCCTCAGGTGTCTGGCCATTCTGGGCTCGGACAATGCAGGTTGGCCGGTGCAGGTTCAGCATGTAGACCAACTGCTGCTTCTGCTGCTTCAGCTCCTCGATCTGAGCCTTCAGGTCTGCGTTGACACTCTCCAGTTTCTCGGATTCCTGCCGAGTAGAAAGGTCCGGATTCTCTGGTTCCAGCTTCTCAAATCTGACTATTTTGTGGTTGCTTTAATTCTTCATATTAGTAAACTGATGACAGATAATATTAAATATTTAAAGTAGTTCAATTAGTGGTAGAAGTAGTACTAGTAGGGCAGTATTAGTATTTGTTGTACTTATAATTAAAAAAAAATGCTTATTTTTCAGATTTTATGTAAAGCACTTTGAAGTGCAAGTTTTGTATAAAAGCTGCTCTATAAAAAAAAAAAGTCTTACTTGGTTAGGGATTTCACACTTTTTTTTTTTAAAGCTTTAAATCTTGACAGAAAAACATAAATGCAGTGCATCAAATAGCTGAAAAACTGTCATATTTATTCACATTTTCATGAGAATGTCAAATTGCTCTATATTTCTAGGTCCAGACTTTTATAATGTGATTTGTTTGTGTGGAAATAGAAGAGTGAGAAGTTGTGGTTATAAAATACCTGCTGCAAACCATCAGTCTTCTCCTTCTTTTTGTTGCGACACTTGGCAGCAGCAATCTTGTTCCTCTCCCTCCTCCTCTTTCTCCTGTCATTCTCCTCTGGCGTCAACTGACAAAACAGAAACACAAACTAGTGATAAGAAAAAAATAAAACTTTGATTTGCAGTGTTACACTGTTGTTTGGGTACTTTAGGTGCAGCCTCTTCATACCTCAACTATAGTAGACCCATTTTTATTATAATCAGGTCTTTTAAAGTTGAATTAATTTTAACACCACTTTAGCATCAATGCAGGTTGGACTTTGTCATGTGAGTATGATTCATTATTCTGTGAATGTTCGATTTAAACAGGTCAATATGACTGAAGCGGATTTGGTTTGTGTTCAACATATTTTTGAGGATTTTAAAGCAGAACTTCTTATTCTTCAAATAATCATAAACAGACACTTGAAGCATATTTGTCCACTCACATGGTAAACAATTTAAAAATATACTCTTCAGGTATTTCGAACAGATAAAATGTGAATACTTTGGCAAGTATCTTAATCTGAAGGCTGATATTATGAATTAATGGTGATTATTGATAGGCTATAGCTTCATGATATTACTCTCAAACTGTACCAGATTGCTGCATTTCAAGTTAATTCCAAATTTTTCCACCCCTAACCCCCAGACCGCCTAGGAGGAGGAGTTACTACCTTAAAGTGAAATCATGGCACTGTTCTCTTGGACAGAAGTGTGCCTCTGACTTACCTCTCTCTTGACCCGGGATCCACATGCGAGCTGCTTCAAGCAGCGGTCCGAGTTGGAGCTGGCGCCGTCCGAGCTGACGTCAGTGCTGAGCCCGTTGGACAGACGCTTGGTCTGGATGGCCAGACGCAGCTCCTCCTTCACTATGGGCGTGAAGTTGGTGAAGTCATCCAGGGTGAGCGTGCCCGGTGGCGAGAGGCATGGAACTAGGGCGGAGCAGCTGATGTCGGCCAGCGAGGGACCCGGATGCTGCAGCATCATTCTGCGAAACATGATTGACAGGTGTCCATCAAAACATGTCAGAAACACAAGAAAAAGATTTTCTTAAATTAACTTTTGGACTGATTGTTTAAATGAGAAACCCTGTAAAGCACATGTTATTTCAACTGAGAGATATTTTACAAACATATAGTAATAATATTGACAATAATAATGATGGTGCATCTCACAAAATTAGAATATCATGAAATGTTTTGAGTTTCATTATCTGTAAACTGTAATGCTCACAATTTAATCAGAAATAAAGCATAATTTCACCCTTTGTGTAATGAATCTATATAATATATAAGTTTCACTTTCTGAAATGATTGAGGAAAAACTAGTGAACATCATGATATTCTAATTATATGAGTTGCACTTGTGATAATAATTATGACAGGTTTTCTCAAGTTTGACATTTAAAAGATAAAGACTTATTCTAGAGATATAAAAACACTAATAAAGCCACCTTGAACCGTACACTAAATGAAACAAGCGTTTTAGTATTGTATTCTAATGATGATGAGGATTAAAGTACAAAAAAACGTCAATGTAGACAATAATTTGGAGGATAGAATAAAAAAAAAATAATGATTGAATTCAGAAAAATAAGTATGTTATTTAAGGTCGAAATTATTTACACACACTAGATGTTACATACAAACTGATAAGATCTGGAGTAGAATCGTGCAGTAAACCTAGACATAAACCATAACAATAATCGTTGATAGACGTTTATCAAACAGCTGAACAATTACTCATTTACTTAAACACTTAAATTCATATATTCACACATCTACTTATAAAAAATACCTTTACGTCACGAATTAGCGACAACAGGTCAGATTTATTTTTTTTGTCCGACGGAAGTTCTGATCAGTCCCGGGACAGACAGCAAAGACCCAAGCTCCGGTACCAACCACTAAGGCGGGTAACAGACGCTCGTCGAGCGCCGAACCGTCCGCAAACGTACCTCTGTAAACCGGTAGCGGCGGGATCCGATGAACCGTCGACGGTGCGCGATAGGCGAGCAGAACACGGTCACGTTCGAGGCGCTTGTCTTTCTACTTCTTTCCCGCTGTGAAGGAAAAAGTTGCCGCTTGTGACCGGAGCATTGCATCACCCGCTCTTTATAGAGGACCGGGCGGGGGGGGGGGGTGATGACGTAAACAGGAATGCTACTAGAAAGGGGGAGGGCAGAGGGTGACGTCATCCTATTTTTAGAACGCTTATCCTAAGATGATGCAATCGAGCAAACCCAGAGCGGCTGTTCCTTAACAGGGCAGGCTTCCCCCTCCTCGCCCCCACCCTTTCTTACTTCTGTCTTTTTCTATTTGCCTGCTTTACTCTGCTTTACTTTTCTTCCTTCATACTTATTTTCTTCCCTCTCCCCTTTTCCATCCTTCTTTTCATCCTTCTCTCTTTCCCTCCTCATCTTAATTTCCTCCAATTCTCTTTTATATCATGTCCTCCCTCTATCTAACTTTCCCTTCTCTTATTTTCTTCGTCCTTCTCTCTTCGTTTCCTCCCTCATCCCTCTTTTCCTGTCCCTCCTTCCTTCCTCCTTTCCCTCTTTCAATCTTTATCTTGTTTCCTTTCTCTTTTCTCTGTCTTCCTTTGCCCCCCTTGTTTTATCCCCAGCTGTTTTATCCCCCTCATCATGATATATACCTCCCAATTTTTAACTCATACAGAGATAGAAATTAAATAAGTACATTTATTATTAGTAGTAATATAGTTTGACGTACTAGAACTTTGACATACTTGAACTTTGATAATTTCCATCCGATGCTCCTTTGTACTTTATACACTTGCATTTGTATTTTTTTTATTCTGGTTAATTTTACCTTGTTTTAAGATTTCTTTAGTTTTAATCAATTTTTTTCTGTATTCAAAAAATCTAATAAAATACAGTTGATTAACTGATTAGTTGCCTATTTTTACATTATTTAACCAACCATTTTGATAATCAATAAATAGAAATGAATTTGAATTGTTTTTGAAAAGAAAACCTTAACATTTTCTTCTATAATAGTAAACTGATGATCTTTAGGTTGTTGTCTAAACAAAAAAATATATATATATTTAAGGTTGAATCTTCAACTTTGGGAAACAGTGATCCACTTTTTACACCAATTGATGAACCAAATTGGTGAATAGTTATTATATATAAAAGTGAATTATGTTAATAATTAACAGAGTAATCAATTATTAGAATAGTTATTGCAGGTTTTCTTTGTTCTCTACCTCTACCTCCTTGTTTCCTTCCACACCTGCCCTAAGCCTCTCTGCACTTTATCAGCTGATGAGTTGTTTGTTATTATCAGTTATAGGATATTTTCATTTGATTTGACTCCACCTGCCTCCAATGCATCGTAACAACAAGCCATATTGAATACAGTTATTTAAAGTTAGAGGTAGAGCAGTTTGATTCCTGGTTCCTCTGGGTTTCATGTCGTTGTCCTTGGGCAAGATAATTAACCCCGATTATGAATGGTTAAATTCCACTGTATATAGCCAAAAATAAAGCCCTTTGAGTGGTCGAAAAGTGGTCGAAAAGACTAGAAAAGTGCTGACAAATGCTGTCCATCTGCTAGTTGGATCAGTGGTAGTTTGCCTCCTTAATTAGTTAAATGTAAGCTGAGTGATGTCAGAAAAACCTCTGGGGCTTCATTGTTTCCTTTATAGCAAAATGCTTAAAAATCTTACAATCTGCAGCTTTTTATCTTTAAATAGTGATTTCTTTTGCTGTTGGAAGCCTTTTTGGTCAAAACAACACTGAAAACACATAACTATACAAAAATAATGATGAAATTAAACAGAGACACTGACTCATGTTTCTTTATCATGGTCAAATTAGGAATAATATCTTCTGTCTTTCTGCTCTGACAAGACAGTTTGTATTAATCAAACAGGGTGAGTTTGCAATTTATGCTCTTTCTCCAGCTGCTGTTTTCTATGTTGGCGTATAATTAAAGGCTGTATTTTTATTTTTAGACGGCAGACAATCAGAAGCTGCCGTCGATATAAAAGCATTAACACATACTCAGAGAAACAATCTGTGTTGAAACTTTAATAAGGTCAGAGTGATGCTGCAGCGTGAAGTCATCGGCGACTATTAATACCACATGAACACCAGCTAAATATCACATTCTCTATTTTTATGTGAGAGTGAAAATGGATTCATGCCATGAGCTGCTCAGAGAAACACTGGAAAAACACATTAGAGCATTTACAAAAATCTATTTAGATTTGATACCTCACATCTGTATCTTTAGTGAGATGAGATAATGTGAATCTGCATTTTAAATACTTTAGAATGAACAGAAGTGGGGTTTAAATGTATAAAGTAGGAGTTAAATAGGGAAATAACTGGGGTTGTTTAAACACCCCAACACGTTAATATAATGGTTAAAAGTAAAAGTAAATTACAACAAAGAAAACATATAAAATACAAAGAAGAAGCAAATATGAAAATGTGAGCGAATACTGGCAATATAGTATAACTTGCACTATATTGTCAAAAGGATTCCCTTACCCATCTAAATAATCAGAATCAGGAGTCACTTCAATCACCTCCATTTCCTCCAGAGAGCTTCACGGAAAGGGGTTCCATGGCTGAGCAGCTCCACCCTACCATACATCACCAAGTGAATGCAAAATGCTGCCACTGGACTCTAGAGCAGAGAAGGCATGTACTCTGGAATTATGAATCACGTTGCTCCATCTGGTGATCTTGATGATGGACTTGTTGGTTGCCAGGAAATTGATACTTGTCTTGGGATAGTTGTGAATGGGATGTCACTTAATTTTATATGCAAGTCAAGGCGGGGGAGCGATTACTTTTGGCAATACAATGTACACTGTATGGTTGATGGTACATTAATGATGAGGTCTTTTTCATAACATTTTTTTTAATGATTATACACTTTTAAGATACTGAGGTAACTGATACCAAAAGATGAACATGATTGCAATTGAACAAGGATAGTCCTAATTTTCAAATTGTGTTTCGGTGAATAAGTGAAGAAGGAACATTAAAAAATAGCCGTTATTGATTCCACAAAGTCTTGAAATAAACCTGAATTTAAAGTCCTTTATGAGTTGTAATGTCACATCAACTGGAAATGCCTGCAGCTCTGAGAATAGATGTTTTCTGTCTAATTAACATTAAAGAGACTCTTCTGTGTTTTACTGTGGTTTTAAGGACTGGACAGGAACACCCAGAACGTCTTAACAATTCAAAAAGATATTAAACTCCACCTTTAAATTGATTAAATGTTGAATGTGACATCACATCTTATTTTCTCACTGTCTGTTAAGTCTACTCTTAATTTAAAACTCTGCCTAAACTATACAACTATTGAATAAATACAGACTCATATTATTGCTTTGAGTTGAAATCAAGTTTAGTTTTGCTTATAGTGTTTGTTAAAGTCTTTTAGCTGAGTTTCCTGTTGACATTCTGATGTGCTACATGTACATTTTGGTGCTTTCTCCTCAGCATAATAAGAAGAAAAAGAATACAAAATCCCATGTTTAACAGGTCCTATAACTTGTGTTTAAAATATCTTGAAAAGCTCAAAAAATAATTTTAAGTTTATTCATTATTTATTTATGATTATAAATGTTGTCAGATAATCTATTATCCTATTAATATTATTTTTGGGGGTTTGGTCTATTTACTTTTATTTTATTCAAATAAGATCAAATTGTTTTACATTTTATTTCATATTATGGAGTTTTTATCTCATAACTCTGAACATCACATATTATAGACTTATTATAATTATAGATATTTTCCTTTTTTTTGCAGTACACTGAATAATATTTCGTTTTTAAATAGCAGGTAAAGTTATGCTTTACAATTTACAACAATTTACACATTTCAGCCCCAAGAGGTTCTCACTGACTTCACATCTCTGTGAAGAAACTGGACCACTTTTAATCTGACTTTATTCAGTCATCCAGTGGACTGGATTGTGTTTGACCATTTAGCCTCAGGTTAACAGAATAAATTCAGATAGAAAGTGAATAAGGAACAACAGAAACGCCTCTGCTCTCACTAACTCTCTCCAGCTTTAGTTTCACTCCTTATATTGTGAAAAAGGTTAAAATAAAACAGTGGAAGAGTATGTTTCATTATGAGGTAACAGAGCAGAGATTTCAAGAGTTTTCTCTGCTGTGTCCACACAGAAAAGAAAGTGAAAGGAAAATCGAACTAGACAAAGGTTATAACTTTGACATTTCACTGGTTCACATTAGTGCTCAGAAATAGTTCACCCTCAGTTTACTAAACTGTTTTTGTGACACTTTTTAGCTGATCAAAAATGGTTATAGAAAAATCAATATATCATTTATACAAAGTGTATATTAGAACCACAATATCATATTATATAATTTTTATAAAGTGTATTATATGTAAGAACTGTTATTCCTCATTAGTGTCACAGGGGTCTGCAGCTTCAACATCTCTGAACTACATAAATCTAAAAAAAATAATAAGTAGTAGAAACATGTTATATAATATGATTAATTAATATGTTAAACTTGATGTGAAGTAAACATTAAAAGTTTCTTCATTAGCAGCTGAATATAGTTTATATTATATATAAAAAGGAAAAGCCCAGTGATAAAGTACAAAGCATTAAAGTAAAGCAATAAAAATATATAAATATACAAAGAATAAAATGTTTAGTATAAGATTATATATATATATATATATATATATATAGATATATATATAGATAGATAGACAGACAGACAGACAGACAGACAGACAGACAGACAGACAGACAGACAGACAGACAGACAGACAGACAGACAGTTGAATAGATAGATAGATAGATAGATAGATAGATAGATAGATAGATAGATAGATAGATAGATAGATAGATAGTATTATGTATACATTTTATAATTAATAATAAATAATAAAATTATTAATATATTAATAGTATTTATATTGCTGTTTTTATCCAGACTGCATACTGATTGTAGTTTCATCTACAATCCTCACAATAAGAGATTTGTTTTTTATGCACCTTTATATATTAATTTATAACTATTTTGTTTATTTACTACTGGTGAAGGTTACGTCATCACTTTCCGGGAAGCTCTTCCTCCTCCTTCTCCTCATCATCTTCATCTTTTTCATCACGGGGAATCCGGGAAATCCCCCCCCCCTCCTCTTCCTGAGAATGTGGGGCGGTGCGGATCCAGATCGATGCTGCAGCTTAGCGTTAACGTGTGAAACGCGATTTAACGTCTACGGGTGCGGAGCATCTGTAGTTTTGGATCTGAGTCACTCGCCTTATTCCGGTAATTCTGCGCGTTGTTGAATTGGATGTGCGGGATGATGATGATGACTGTCACACAACGATTATCCCCGCAACATTACCATATTCAGCTGCCAGAAAAACACGTTTTCTGTTTTACTACAGATTCTCTCATTTAAAGCATCATTTTATCTAGCATAAATGTAGCTGGATTTATATGTGAAAATTGTTATGGTGGTATCTTATGTTAGAGAGAAGCTAACTCAATTATAACAACATTTTTTTATTCTACTTCTGCTTTTGATTCAGTTGATTGATTGTCAGCTTGTTAATTATGGAGGAAGAGGAGGAAGAGGAGGAGGAGGAGAATAAATTAAATACCTTTTTAATGATGTATATTTTATTTAAACTTAAGCATTCTTCACACACACACACTCTCTCTCTCCCCCTCAGCCCCAGCCAGAAGGAACACCAGGCTGGCAGACAAGGTCTAGGTCATTGGACCCCCCCCCCCACCCACCTAAATTGACACATGCACATGCACATGCACATGCACATGCAAGAATTGCACACATCTGCTGCTGCTATACTTATACTTATATTGTTATTGCACTAGCCACTACTTTACAACAACTACCTCAAAATGCACACAGCTGGGACAATCAGTGTTGTCTTGTTTTGTCCTGTCTTGTTGGATTTGTCTTTTCATACCCTGTTACTTATGTCTTGTCTTGGGGTACTCATGTCTTGTCTTGTCATATCTGGTTTTTCGTTTTTAGTTTAGCAATACTAGGCTAAAGTAGCCTTAAGCTACTGCAATTTACTATTGTTAAGAATCTATTTTTAGGATTCTCTCGTCTTGCCCACCTGCACTTTAATATTGTTGTACATGTAAAACGCATAGGATAGTAAGAAACGCAATTTCGATTCCTTTGTATGTCAAGTAAATGTGAAGAAATTGACAATCCAATTGACTTGGACTTTTTTGATTTAATTACACTTTTTTTTAATTAATTCTAAAATCTATTGCCCTTCCTTAAAACAAGCTAATAATAATTATAAATCGTATGTACAATATAACTTCTGTATGTTTCTTTTAAAAGGTAAAATAATATTTGTTTGAGTTTATTGTGTGAATGTTTAATTTATTGAAGGTTAAGATACAAATAGCTAAAAGATGCAATTAGATTGGATTTAACTTAAATATGGAGGAGTTCACATTGACTGAATTAACATAATTCAGTCAATAATTTCAGTACCAAAAAATAACAAGAAGACAAAATTCCATCCTTTATGTCTCATACATTCAATGTAGAGATCTCTTGGAAAATTGAAGTAAATCCTACTCAAAATAATTATTCTGCAAGTACTGAAACAAATATAAGTACAAACAGTTTGAAATATGAGTACAATCAGCTTTAAAATATGTCTAGATTTAGAATAATTAAGTCAAGTGCAACCACTTGACATAAAAAAATTAACATTTAATATATAAAACATTCTTTCATTGTACTTTAACATTCATTTCAGTAGTTTTCAGGTTGATTAAATGCTCTTTTTCACTTCATGACAGTCACTTCTGAAGGTTTATTTTCTTTAGATGCACATTTGACTCAGTGGATAGTATCAGCAACTTTACAATCCAACACCTAGTTAAAGATAAAAATTATACAATATTTTGCTCAGAAAGAAGCTGTATAACATGAATCTATTTGAATTCCCTGTATGTTAATACTGGTGTGAATAAGGTGTATTAACATACACTGTCATTATTGGAAAATAATAGTAGAAATAAGTATGTTTACAGGTACAAAAGTATTTTATATTAATGATAATTTATCGTTTACTTCAATACACTTATCTGAAGGTTTAGTACCTATAGATGCAGATTTTACTTATAATCCAATAGGAGTTAAAGATGAAGTGATGTCTTACAAACAACCAAGTGCAGTCTGCTCACATTTCACTTGTTTACAAGTTAAATATTGATTTCCGCATATTAGATAAATGGGATTATTATTATTATTATTAATATTCAGGTACAGCTGGCGTATTTATGGACACAATTGATGGTGAAGTAGCAACGTCCCAGGGAATTTCCAAAGATGTCATAGGGGGAGGAGTCTAGACACAAACAGACCACACATAAAAAGGCAAGACGTAAACACACAGAAAAGAAAAACACTATAATCCCAGAATAACATCAACAACAATAATTGTACTAATATTTTAAAAACGCACAAATTCACACACTCAAGCTAAAATGATAACTAGTTATCCATTATGTTGTTCCAAAAAATCAGCTATTATACTTTCACAAAAGTAAATTAAATGTGAGCCATATGGTGTAGAAAGAGAGTGGTATTCTGTAGTACAGGATGCAAAATTAGCACCACAACACTAAATGACACTAAATGTTCCTACATGTATATTCTGCTTTTTTTTCTGTCAATCATTCAATTTGATTTTTAAATATTTTATTTTGAAACAAAACATTAAAAATAGAAGTTCTGTATTTCAACAATTTTGTTTTGTTTTTAAAAATATCAAACTGACATTTGTGATATTTCATTTTATTCTGAAAATTAAATATTAAACAGTCTAATAACTAATGGCCGTCTGCAAGATACGTGAGTCAGTATGAATTGATTGATGAAATGTGTTCACCAGAAAGAAACTGGTAAACACATTTCATAGCCTAGGGTGTAGGCTACTATAGCCTATACCCTAGCTCCAGAAAAGTCTAAAGCTGACTGAGCTTGTTTCTTTGAGTGTTTTTTAAAGTTTATTATTAACTGTTCAAACAGAAACCTGCCACTATTTTTTGTAAGTTTGATGTGTATTTTATCTATTTTATCTGTGACTTTTTCCGATGTATAACTGTGTCTATGTTGTATGTAGTTTTTGTTGTAACTTTGTGTTTGCTGCCCTCTTGGCAAGGGGGCTCCCTTGTAAAAGGGATGTTAGTTTAGCTAGCTGCTAATTTATTTATCATGGTAACACAGTTCTTACTCCAAGACATGTTCAGACTCTCAGGAAATCCCAGCACCATCACCAATAGAAGAGAATCTGGGCCTAAACTCATTTCTCTATAAACAGTAACATGACTAACTTGTAAACTATACAGGAAAAAAGGATGAAGTAAGAGATTTTAACTGTATTTGGATGTCTCAATGTACACTCACCGGCCACTTTAATAGGTACACCTGTCCAACTGCTGGTTAACACTTAATTTGTAATCAGCCAATCACATGGCAGCAACTCAGTGCATTTAGGTATCTAGACATGGTCAAGACAATCTCCTGCAGTTCAAACCGAGCATTAGTATGGGGAAGAAAGGTGATTTGACTGACTTTGAACATGGCATGGTTGTTGGTGCCAGAAGGGCTGGTCTGAGAATTATAGAAACTGATGATTTACTGGGATTTTCACACACAACCATCTCTAGGGTTTACAGAGAATGGTCCGAAAAAGTAAAAATATCCAGTGAGTGGCAGTTCTGTGGGCGAAAATGCCTTGTTGATGCCAGAGGTCAGAGGAGAATGGGCAGACTGGTTCGAGCTGATAGAAAGGCAACAGTGACTCAAATAACCACCCGTTACAACCAAGGTAGGCAGAAGAGCATCTCTGAACGCACAGTACATTGAACTTCGAGGCAGATGGGCTACAGCAGCAGAAGACCACGCCGGGTGCCACTCCTTTCAGCTAAGAACAGAAACTGAGGCTACAATTTGCACAAGCTCTTCAAAATTGGACAATAGATTAGATAGATAGATTGGAAAAACGTTGCCTGGTCTGATGAGTCTCAATTTCTGCTGCGACATTCGGATGGTAGGGTCAGAAATTGGCGTCAACAACATGAAAGCATGGATCCATCCTGCCTTGTATCAACGGTTCAGGCTGGTGGTGGTGGTGTAATGGTGTGGGGAATATTTTCTTGGCACTCTTTGGGCCCCTTAGTACCAATTGAGCATCGTTGCAACGCCCCAGCCTACCTGAGTATTGTTGCTGGCCATGTCCATCCATTTACGCCCACAATGTACCCAACTTCTGATGGCTACTTTCAGCAGGATAATGCGCCATGTCATAAAGCTGGAATCATCTCAGACTGGTCTCTTGAAAGTGACAATGAGTTCACTGTACTCAAATGGCCTCCACAGTCACCAAATCTCAATCCAATAGAGCATCTTTGGGATGTGGTGGAACGAGAGATTCGCATCATGGATGTGCAGCCGACAAATCTGCGCCAACTGTGTGATGCCATCATGTAAATATCGACCAAACTCTCTGAGGAATGCTTCCAGCACCTTGTTGAATCTATGCCACAAAGAATTGAGGCAGTTATGAAGGCAAAAGGGGGTCCAACCCGTTACTAGCATGATGTACTTTATAAAGTGACCAGTGAGTGTATGTCCATGTCTTACACAATATACAATTCTATTAAGACTATAGCAGTGCCTGTAGTCATAAGACTGTTTTATGACTACAGGCACTGCAAAAGTCTAATTCTAAAACTAAAGTATATATAACAATGAAGATGAAGATCACTTTATACAGTATGTACAGCTTTTGTACTATATCAAAATGTCAAGTTCCCTGGGCTCTAGGATATTGATTGTTGAAAGGATTAACCAAGTAGTTGTTTCGTTCAAAAGATTGTGTAATATGCTGATTACTGTTTCTAAAAGCTAAAGACTCCACCTAAAATGTCTTTTTTTGTCAAGATCGACAGTCCACAACTCAACGATCATCAGTTTACTATTATAGAAGACAAAAGAAACCACTAAACTATCAGATTTGAGAAGCTGGAACCAGAGAATTTGGACATTTTCTTCTTAAAAATGACTCAAATGAATTAATCAGTTATTAAAATAGTTGGTGGTTGATGCATTAGTTGTAAACCAATAAATTAATCAAAATTTCCTTAAATTTTGGTCAAATATGGAAAAACATAGGATTAAAAATAAAGGAATATACAATATTATTACTATTACTATTATAGAAGACAGGCAGAATGTATGTCAACTAATTTATTAAGTAACTAATCATTGCAGCTCTGCTGTTCTCATGTCTAATATTCTAAGGAAAAAAACTATTTTAGGAGTGAATGAAACTAAAGTTCTTTGTTGATGTGAAGAAACTGTGGCTGCCTGAATCTCTGAACAAGCTCCTCTTTGTTAGAGTTAGACTCATTTTCTGCTGCAGTGCCCCAGTTTCCCCTCAGGGTTCATTAAACTTTCATGTATCACACCCCCTACATAGCTGTTAAAGAATGAAATGTGAACAACATAATAACTCCTAACAGAAAGTTTATTATCTTCAGGTAATCACAACTTTTACATTTCAGTTGTTTCCTCATCTAAAAGTAAGAAGAAATTTTACAAAAGTCTTAAAGTTATGCAGCATAATTTCTGTCTCTTGATGAGTCTTTAAACTTATGTTTTATTCTTTAAATATTTTTTAAAAAGATCATGAGTGTTAAAACAAGTTAAAGTTTTAGCTTTAAAAGAAAGAATTAAAAATATTTTTTTTTACCCCAGTTTCTGTGAACTCTTCAGTTCTTCTGCTTAACTCGATTGACTTGATTGATCCTACAGGATATTAATAATAATGTTAATAATTAATATTTTCATGATTTTGTCACGGGACCTGGTCTGCACCTGAGAGCAGAGGGTGGGTGAAAAACAAAACGGCAGGGCAGGGAGGAGATGACGAGAGACTGAGCACCGGGTGCAGACGGGTATGCAGGACAGAACTGCTGAAGGCAGCAGAGGGGAGGCTGGGTCCGATGAAGCAGGCAAGGCTGGTGCAGAGGGAACAAATAAATGAGCCTATGTTACTGACATAGAGGCAGATACTTTCTGGCGATGAGTGGAAGAAGAGCCAGTGTTTAAGAGCTGCGGGTAATGAGGTGGAATGGGTAACGAGGTGGAATGGGTGACAGGTGTGCCAGGACTGTGCCCCACCTCTACCTGAGAACAGAAAGGGAGGGCCACACACCAGGGAGAGACAGACAGGGGAAAAACACACACAGACCCACAGAGTCACAGGTGAGGCAGCCTACCCAGCTTCTCTGGGTGAGAACTGGAATCCTTTTGCCGGACATCCAGAATCTGGCAGATGAGAAAGTAGGATGGCCGTCCACGATCCAGGCAGATGGAGGGGATTCAGGGAACAGTGGGGGCTGGAACCTAAACATCACCATGAAGGGGGAAATACCTGTAGAGAAGCATGAGAGGCAGTTGTAGGCATACTCCACCCATTGGAGGACACACATGGGAAGCGAACTGTGGTCCCCGGTCCGACACTATGTCCACCAGAATTCCGTGGAAGCGGAAAACATGCAAGACCAACAGTTCAGAAGTCTCCAAGGGGAAAGGGAGCTTGGGAAGGGTGACAAATTGAACAGCCTTGGGGTACCGGTCAATGACAGTGAGGATGGTGGTGTTACCTTTAGACGGTGGCAGTTTAGTGCCAGCGATGTGGGACCACGGGTGCTGGGGAACTGGGAGCGGATGGAGCAAGCCCACATGAAGTTGGTGAGTGGCTTTGCCCTGGGCACAGACGGAGGAGACATAGGGAGATTGGGAGATAGAGGGCGACCAGAACCCTGGCGTAAGAAGTTGAGGGTCCATGTGACTTCAGGGTGTGAGGTCAGCTTCGATGAATGCCCCCACTGCAACATCTGTGACCGGAGCCCCCAGTAAACAGGTGGGGGAACAATGGTCTCAGGTGGAATGCTGGAGGCATGGCGTTCAGTCTGGCGGGAGAGAGCATTAGGTATGACGTTGCGGGAACCAGGACAGTAGGAAAGTTGAAACATTATAGGAACAGGGCCCACCTGGCCTGTCAGTAATTTAACCATCTGGCTGATTAAAGGTAGAACATATTCTTATGGTCAGTCCAAACCAAAAATGGGATCTCAGCCCCTCCAGCCAGTGTCGCCACTCCTCCAGCTGTGAGCAGTTCACAAGTTCCCACGTCGTAGTTCTGCTCAGCTGGGGTGAATCGGTGGGAGAAGAATGCACAGGGGTGGAGCTTCTCCCCAGAGTACCGGCAAGGGCCAGAGGGTCCTCTGGCCCTTGCCGGTGCCTCCGAAGCATCAGTCTCCACTGACGCCTTGGAGGCAGGGGCCAGGGGTGCACGAGAACTAGAAGTGAACAGGGACTTCAACCGCATGAATGTTGCATCCGCCTTGGAGGTCCTGGAAATCTTGGGCATTGTGCATGGCCCACCTGGTTCCCGCTAGTCCCACTAGTTGGGCCGAATGGGACACAGAGGTGGCCCGCCTCCCCAAAATACAAGCAGAGACCACCTCTGAATTTCCGATGGCGTTCCATGGAGGCATGTCCCAGCTGCATGGGCTCCCCACCCGGGTCAGTAGAAAAAGGTGGCAGGGTTCTCCGTGGTGGTAAGAGGAGGAGGTCTTTGGGGCAGCGTCAGGACCGGTGCAATGCCAGGGGACCAGTGTTGGCAGCTGGCTCGTTCCCGGTGTCTCTCTCTCATCCGATTATCCAAACAGGTGGCCAGGGAAATCAATTCCTTCAGAGAGACAGCCTCTTCCCGGACTGCCAGTCCATCATGGAGGGAATCATCGAGAGATCATAGTGTGACCTGGTTCCAGTCGCTATCTGTGGCAAGGGTGAGGAAGTCCACTGCATAGTCCGCCACTGACAGGAAGCCTTGTCTGAGGAAAAATAGGTGGGTGGTGGCCTCCCTGCCCTTAACTGGATGATCAAACACCCTTTTTCATCTCTCCAGTTTGGTAGATGTGACCCCTGGATTGTGCTCCCAAACAGTGGCTGCCCATTGTGCTGCACGGCCAGAGAGCAGGCTGATGACATAAGCCACCCTGGATTGGTCCCCGGCATAGGTGTGGGGCTGGAGTTTGAACATGAGCAGAAGTGGTTCCCGGGGCTGATGTGGGGTTGGGGGGCTGGGATGGGGAACTGCAGGGATAGTGCTGGCTGCCATAGGTATGGGTTGGGGTAGGCGGGAGGACAGTTCTGCCAACTGTCCTCTGAGGGTGATGACTGCTGCACACAGGCTCTGTATGGAGTCGAGAAGTTCTTGGACTGTCTGTGCTGACTGAGGAGTCTCCCCTGTGCCTGGAATGCTGAAGGCGGCAGAGGCGAGGCTGGGTCCATTGAAGCATGCGAGCTGGTGCAGAGGGAACAGGGCATGATTAAGATAAAATCGTGGCACGGAGAAACACTGAGACACTCCCAGAGTCAAAGATATATATTATGCACCTTTTTATTTTTATTTTTTATCCTTTGTATTAGAGGCTCAATGATCTTTTTAAACCTGTTTGACCATGGTTGAACTGACAGTTACAAATTTACACAACCGTGTGTGTGCGCAGGTGTGTGTGTGTGTGTGTGTGTGTGTATGTGTGTGTGTGTGGTTTGTGTTTTCTTTGTTTTTTTGTGTGCATGTTATATTAAACTATAATGTTGGAAGTGAGGTTTTGATGTTTTTGAAAAAAGAAAATTAACAGTTGAGCATCTTCCTGGAAGAGATGTCACACACACACACACACACACACACACACACACACACACACACACACACACACACACACACACAAAACACACACTATGTGCTGATGAGGAAACAGTGTCAGAGGTTTTCATGTTTGAGTCAAGTCTGTGTGTTTTACCGTCACTGTTCTGTAGATTCATTTCTCTGAGGCTGATTGTGTCAATGTGTGAGAGGAAACAGATTTATGCTGCACAATGCGTTCTCTGCAGCTGTTTCACAACCACAACTTGTTTACTTAATATGTTAGATTTATCAAAGCCTAAATAATAGAGAACATCACTGACACTGAAACATTACAATAGAAATATAATTTATATATTTAATAAAGTCTTGTTCCTGTAACTTCACACAGAAGCAGCTTAAAGGTCTGATTCCACATTTTCATAATCAATTATCAGATGAAACAATTAAAGTGTGACTTTAGACCCTTTATTGAAACAGTGGTTATCGGTTATAAAATGAAGAATAAATGAAATAAATAAATAAATAAATATGACATATGTGACACATCAGGACATCTTATATCACATATGTTATAATATAAAATAATTATAATTAAATAATTTCCTATTTTCCTGCTGCTTTTATTGTATATCAATGTTTTCCACCAAGAAGACTTTTAAATCCACATTATGTCTTTATTGCGTTATTAGTTTGGTAAATAACCACTAGTTTCAAATAAATGTGAACTTATTTAAGGAATTTGCATGCATGATGCAGGCACAGTTTACAATACATTTTCGTTTAAAGTACATGTAACAGATTAGACCAATCATCATGCATGCTATGTGCAGGCACATGGCTGTGTCCCTCACATGCTCCAACTAGAGAATAGATTTTTTGATTTATCTGCATGGATGCAGGGGACACATGCCGCAAACAAACCTGGTGTGAATACACATGATTTCATGTCGCTACCATCAAGGGAGGCATTTTGAGATGTATTATAAAATGCATGCCTATTTTCCCAGTGGCCACTAGTGGTATTACAATAAAAATCCCATGCAGCCCAAAAAGCATTTTTTACTCATAGACCATGATGGTAAAAGACACCCTCAGCTATAACCTGTTAATTACAATTTCTTTATTCAATATTTTAAGTCATGCACTTTTTTCTGTCAAAAATCATTCTAACGGCGGGAAAAGCTATGGAAAATTCTACCAGCATGACATCTCTCTCCAATCTGAATATGCGTTATCTTTTTTGGTTGGTTTTTTGGTTCTTTAGTGCCTTGGTCCTGATGTTTTACTGTCATGCTTCAATGACGTCCATTTAAAGAACCCCCTCTCTAATAATCTAACTTTAAAGCAAGAAACGTCTGCCAGTCTGTCCAGATCTCTCTGACTGTCTGTTGGATCAACATCAACTTTTGGATATAGTTTTTGCATGACATTAAGATGTGCATATTTTTTTCATGAGTTTTTTGGATGGATATTCCTATCCTTTTTGGTGAAGTTTTTCAAAAGGAGAGTGAAGACATCATTATCATATTGTTGTCATTAAAACCTACAGTGCTATAGGTGTAGAGTGGAAGCCTAGTGGTGAGTGTACTTTCCTCAAATGACAGAGATCTGGTTCAACTTCTAGCTCAAGCATTTCTTTGCATCTATGCCACAAAATATACTTTACAATAAAAGCTAAAACCCACACAGCTATCCTGCAGCAGCACTTTTGTTTCATTATTATAGCTCTGAATCTCAATAACAATTCCATCCAACCATTTCTGTTACTATTCCAACCTCCATTGGTTTCCCGCCCCAGTTGTGATCCAACATAGTGAAAGTAAGTTTCAGGTTTAGCTGCTACTTTTTTCCTCACTAACACAGGCTACTGTGGCCGTAGCACACCGATGACCAAAAATTTTGTAAGAAAACTTCACATGCTGTCATCTCTTCTTCTCTCTACACTGAAAGATGCATTCACAGACCCTTAGGAAAGGTAAGTTGTTTTGAAAATAAAACATAAAAACACAAAAAGATTTATTATCATTTTACTACTTACTACACCTACTGTGGTTAGTATAGCAGTGCGTGGGACATCCAAAAATCATGTATATGTATCATCTAATCTAATCTATCTTCTAGATCTGACTTTTAATATTTTAAAATATATATATTTTTTTTCACTGAGCACATTTTTTGTCAAGAAAGTATTTATTATTATTCATCTCCTTTTCCAGGCCTCCACCAAGACTAAAATAAATGTCCCAGGCTGTTATTGATATTTTACAGTAATACATAAACTAATGAACTAAAACAACATTTAGCTGGTACAAAATTCAGATTTAACTCATACGTGACAACACAATCAATTATATTATGTCTGTTTTATTATAGAGAATAAAATATTTACAATAGGTCAATGATAAAGATAAAATATTAAAATGTGTTAGAAAATCTGATCTGTTTCAACAAACCAAAGAAATTTAAAACATCAGATTTTCTAACACATTTTTAATATTTAGATATTTTATATCTAAGTGTTGTTTATAAAGGAGGGAGGAAGGGTGGAAGTAGAGAAGGATGGAAGTAATAGATTATTGATTGAATCATTACTACAAACTACAAATCCTCTTTAATATAAATTGGTCACATTTATTTAATTAAAAATGATGAAATATCACTGTTAAGAAATAATATATAATATAAATATATGTTCTAGATGCATCAACACCTTGACAATAATATATTAAAAGTGGGTATTAAACATAAAGTGCCCCCAAATATTTAAAAATTTACATTTTCTCAAATATTATTAATCAATAATTATCAATATAACCAATCATATAATTATCAATGTAGTATCAGAAACTGGCAGGATCTGGTTAGTCCTGGACCTGCAGCTGAAACTGTGTTGATTTTCATACAGTAAAAACATTTAGCTAAGTTTCAGTGGTAAATTGTGTTTTTGGTGGAACTTCCCTCTGCACTTTGTTCAGTTGGGAATGAAACGAGACAGGTTTTTAAATCCCAGAATACTTATATCCCAGAAATACTACTGCGGCTCAGTGTCTTGTTTCAGTGTTTGTTGTTGAGCATACCTGGAATGTGGGAAATACAAAAGATGAAAAAGATTTATTATGACGACTGAGGTGTGTCACATGCCAGTAATTACATTCAGGGCCTAAGGAGGATTTTTCTTTTCTTCTCGCTGCAGATTCTAAAACACTTTTTTAAACACCATAACATAATGAAGCATTTGAAGCTTTATCTCTCAGTTTCTAGTCATATCACCAGATATTTCTTTCACCTTTTTCCCCCCTTTTAAAATTTAAGTTATTGCATCAAATAATTTTGTGGTGATTTGATTAAACACATTATAAGAATATGGACCATATTTAAATAACTAAGTAGACAACTAAAATAGGCAATCTTCATCCTTTCAGTTTACAGATCCTTCTGAAAAAAATAGCATATTGTGATAAGGTTAATTCTTTTCCATAATGATAAAAATGCAACTTTCATATATTTTAGATTCATTACACACCAACTGAAATGTTTCAGGTCTTTTATTGTTTTAGTACTCATTAAAACCCAAAATTCTTATCCTAAATTTTTTAAGATAAGAATTTTGCATATCCTGAAAAGGTGCTCTAAACGGAATATGATCCAAATCATCTGAATCAAAGAGTTGACTCTAAACACCTGCAAAGATTCCTGAGGCTTTTAAAAACTCCCAGCCTGGTACATTACTCAAAACCGCAATCATGGGTAAGACTGCCGACCTGACTGCTGTCCAGAAGGCCATCATTGACACCCTCAAGCATGAGGGTAAGACACAGAAAGAAATTTCTGAACAAATAGAATGTTCCCTGAGTGCTGTAACAAGGCACCTGGCAGTGTGTCAGAAAAGTGTGGCAGAAAATGCTGCACAACGAGAAGTAGTGGACTGAGTAGAAGCATTCAGAGCCACCGTGCACAGGCATATGCAGGAAATGGGCTACAGGTGCCGCATTCTCCAGGTCAAGCCACTTTTGAACCAGAAACAGCAGCAGAAGCGCCTGACCTGGGCTACAGAGAAGCAGCACTGGACTGTTGCTCAGTGGCCAAAAGTACTATTTTCGGACAAAAGCAAAGTTTGCATGTCATTCGGAAATCAAGGTACCAGAGTCTGAAGGAAGACTGAGGAGAAGTAAATGCCAAAATGCCTGAAGTCCAGTGTCAAGTACCCAGTGATGGTCTGGGATGCCATGACAGCTGCTGGTGTTGGTCCACTGTGTTTTATCAAGGGCAGAGTTAATGCAGCTAGCTATCAGGAAGTTTTGGAGCACTTCATGTTTCCTTTTGCTGAAAAGCTTTATGGAGATGAAGATGAATGAATCTAAAATATATGAAAAGTCTGATGTTTATCATTACATTACAGAAAATAATGAACTATCACAATATGCAATTTTTTTTCAGAAGGACCTGTATATGCCAGCCCTCATGCAATCAGCCATCATTCACCACACCTGTGTTGAGAAGGTTGGTGATTTTCCCGCCTCCGCCATCAGATGGAGCCATACCTTGGAATGCAGCACCCCTCCAGGACATTTCTCCCCCCCCATGACCTGCGTCCTCGTCAGGCCAGAGGAAGAGAAGAGGACCTCCCGTTGGGCAAAGAAGTCTGTTGCCATGGCTCTTTCCCGCTCCTCAGCCTGTCTCTTGTAGGCCTTCACCTTGAACTGCAGGTCCTTGACTGTGTCCTCCAGGTTCTTCTTCATGTTAAGAAGGCCTTCACTCTCAGAAGCCCTCCGACGCGCTCTCTAGCTTCAACCAGCTCCTGCTCAGCCATTTTGTGCCCTTTCTTCGTCTGCTCCAGAGTGGCTCTCAGCTCCTTGATCTCAGCCATCATGAGGCTTTTTCTGCACTCCACCCTGGCAGCCTGCTCCTGGCAGAAGTAGTGATGAGTGACTTCGATTTTTGTTTAGTCTTACCTCTGCGAGGTCTGCGGCTTTGCCTCTTGTGGGTCTCTCGCCGTAGTGGGTGGAAGGCTGGGCAGTCTCGGCCGATCAGCACTGGTACCAGAAGAAGGGCGACCACCCCTGCCCTTGTCCTTATTTCACCATGGGCTGAGCCGTGGGGTAGTTCCTTGTTTTTCCAAGGACAAACGAGACAGGAAGTAACTTATCAGACCTCAGACTTCCAGGATCGACCAGATCCTTGTGGACCAGCATCACCAGGCTACCCGAGTCCAGCAGTGCTTCCACATCATGCTGATTTACAATCACTGGGCATGTGGGAGGCTGATCTGGGGGAACCTGCTACCCCCACAAGCGATGCAAACAGATGGGTCGATTGTGAACTCGAGGATCCTGCAATGGGAATGGGCTCATCCAATGGCCTCCTGCACTGCCAGGAAATGTGCCCCATCTATCCACATCAAAAACATTGTCAGGTTTCTCTGTCCCTCCGGACAAATCCTTGTGACTGCTGGCTCCTCCCTGTAGGTCCCACTGGACAATAGCTGGAACCGGCAGTGACCGAGTTGGAGACCTTGGTGCCTCTCGGAGGGTCTGCCAATGGTAGTGGGGTTGCACTTCTGGGCTCTATTCCGGAAGCACGGAGCATCTCCATCGTAGCCTGATATTTTTCCAATTCCTCTACCATGAGGTCCGCTGTAGTAGGGGCTTGTTGGCCGATGCTCCGCTTTGGGTCATACAGCAGGGCCCTCAGGTAGAGATCCACCACCACCATTTCCACCATGGCCACTGCTGTATTCTCACCCATTTCCAGCTATTTCCCTGCTATACAGGCGAGCTCGTGCATCTGTGCATGGGGAGCCTGGTCTAGTTGGAAGAACCAGTTGCGAAAGCGCTGAGCCACTCCAAATCTGGTAAGCCCACGCTCAGAATCTACCTTTTCAACAAATCAGAGTCCTTGACCTTATGCAGGGGCAGCACCTAGACTGCATTAAGGGCCTGTCCAGTGAGAGACAGGGAGAAGAGTTCTACCCATTGCTCCTTGGGCCACGATTCCCTCATAGCAGTAGCTTCAAGAGTGTGCAGGATGCCTCCACATCGTTTGTTTTGCCCACCTTGGAGAGAAAATCATTGGCCCTAATTAGGTGGCAATCACAGGCAGCCATTTTCAGTTCCTTTGCTTTCAGCAAGTTTGCTCTCTTTTGCTCCTCCAACAGTGCTGCACTCGCCTGTGCTTGAGCCTGCTGGCCTGCCACAAGGGCTCTCAGAAGCTCTTCCATTTTGATGGAATTCGGTAATTAAATTTTTAGTGTCCTTTTTCACCATGCTCTAACCTGCATTCTCCACCATGATTCCTCAAAGTGTTTTAATTCTATTTTTAGGCTCTTATCTGTCAGAATGATGCAATCTAGTGTCATGTCATTACGTTGCTCCGGGGTGTCGGACGCCGTCCTGCCGCCTTCTCATCGCTGGCGGCCGCCGACGTCGCCGCCTTCGCGGAGCTCCATCGGGTCCGCTCCGCCATACTTCCTCTAACCACATGACAGAGTTTACAGTGAGCCTTCCTTTAAATAAAGAGCACTGTTGTTCTTTTCAAATGTACAGTGTTTTTTCTGGTCTGTACTAAATTTGTGACACTACAGAAAACTTTTTTTCTCTACATATATCGATATCGGCAAATATCGGTATCGGCAGTGACTGCCGATATGTATATCGGATATCGATATCGGCCGAAATTTTCATATCGGTGCATCCCTAGGAAAAAGTCATTTCTCAAAAAGTTTCTTCAGTGAGAATCCCTCCAGTCTTTGGGTCATTGGTATCAAACTCAAAGTTCTCAGCTCAGTCTTTCTCTAAGGAACTATTTCTCCAGGTAGATCCTCCAGAGAAGTAGCGTCAGCCCAACTGTCCACAGTATTTCTCCAGTAGATTGAGGTCACCAGCCCCACAATCTCTCAACTCCACTGCGCACACACCAACACAGGCAGGCTCAGACTGCTTTATATGCCAGCCCTCAGGCAATCAGCCCTCATTAGCTGAGGAGGCTAATGAGGAGGCTGGTGTTGAGAATGCTGGTGGAGTTCCCGCCTCCACCATCAGATGGAGCCATACCTGGGAATGTAGCACCCCTCTAGGACACAGCCTCTCATGATATCAGAATACACAGATGCTAATATTATCCGGTATCCAAGCTCTCCCTATATAAAATTATGTCATGTTCTATTTACACTGTAAAGTATCACCAGTGATGTTAAGTATTTTTACATCACTGCTCTGCACCTATAGAGGTTAACATCACTGATGCTGTACTTTAACTAGGTGTGTGTGTGTGTGTGTGTGTGTGTGTGTGTGTTTGCTCTGCCAAGACTACATAACCCAGTTTACACATGATGTAAAAATAACAGAACAGATGTTGTGCAACTATGCTGGGAACTCAGAGGGACATGTCTCATTCCAAAATAAAATCTCTCCTCTTATGATTCCTTTGGTTTTTATTTATCCTCTATCCTATATTTAACACATTTTACATCTATTCTCCTTACTTCCCCCTTTCCTTCCTTCCTTCCTTCCTGCCTTTTTTCTACCCTTTCTTCTTTCTTCTTCCTGCTTCCTTTATTCCTTCTATCCTCTAGTTGCTTTCTTTCTTCATTCACTCACTTCTTCCTCCCTCCTTCCTTCTAGAGTGGACTAAATGAATCCCTCAGTGTCAGGAGGACAGTTATCTTGTTAATATATCCAGTAACATCAGGGAAATTTGCTTGTTACTGCAGCGTACAGAGTAAAGAAAAAGAAGAAAAAGAAAAGAAAATGAAAGCTAAAGAAAATAAAAGCTATAAAAAATAAAAATACACAACACTATGTACAAAATTAGTAGAATTTGTTGATCCGCATACACAGTATGCATTATGGACATAAGAATGAAGAAAAAATACTAATAAATAGCAAGAAAAAAGTATGCATAAGCAAAGCATATATACATACATGCATGCACGTACATACCTATATACATACACATACACACATATTTACATATTTGCATATATATACGCACATACATATTCACGCACATACACACATTTACACATACATAGCTAATGCATACTTAAGGTGCAGAGTGTGTGTGTAGAGAAAAGTGACAAGTGGAGAAAAAGTGACTACAGTGAGTTATAAAGTCTTATTGCTGTCAGGTTGAATGATCTGCGGAAGCGCTCCTTCTTGCAGCGAGGATGTTTGAGTCTCTGGCTGAAGCGCACCCACCACCCCATGCAGAGGGTGATGAGGGTTGTCCATGATGGATGTCAGCTTTGCCAACATCCTCCTCTCTCCCACCACCACCACCGACTCCAGAGGGCATCCCAGTACAGAGCTAGACCTCCACACCAGTTTGTCAATTTTCCTTCTGTCCCCGTCTGTGCATCCGCCCCCCCAGCAGACCACTGCGTAGAAAAGGGCAGATGCTACGACTGAGTTGTAGAAGCTCTTTAACAGGGTCCTGCACACTCCAAAGTACCTTAGTCTCCTCAGCAGGTGAAGTCGACTCTGGCCCTTCTTGTACAGGACATTGTGGTCCAGTCCAGTTTGTTGTTCAGGTGAACACCCAGGTACTTAAGAGTCCACTGTCTCAATGTCTTTTCCCTGAATGCTCACCGGTGTGGTGGGGGCTGACTTCCTCCTGAAGTCCACAACCATCTCCTTTGTCTTGCTGGCATTGATTTGGAGAGTGTTGGTCTCACACCAGCTGACAAAGTCATTAATGACCCCCCTGTACTCCTGGTCGTTCCCATCGGATAAGGACCCCCAAAGTCCAGAATGATTTCAGACCTATTGCTCTGACCTCATTGGTCATGAAAACTTTCGAAAAACTGATAAGGAACAAGATTTTAATGGAGACTCAGTCTGATATTGACCAATTTCAGTTTGCATACAGGCCATGTAGAGGTGTAGAAGATGCAACTGTATCACTGATGAACATGCTTTTAAAACATTTAGAAGGTAAGGGAACACATGCCCAACTTCTTTTTATTGATTTTTCCTCTGCTTTTAATACTATTCAACCCCACATTTTAATAGAAAGAGCAATTTAATTTGAGCAAAAACCTTGTAGGCTGGGTGCTACACTTCTTGACTGACAGGACACAAAGAGTTTGGGTAAATGGAGTACTGTCTGACCAGATCCGTTCCTCAACTGGCTCGCCGCAAGGTTGTGTTTTGTCTCCTCTTTTGTTTATTCTTTACACCAATATGTGCCGCAGTAGCAGAGATGATAGATTCATCCTAAAGTACGCAGATGACTCTGTTATTGTCAGCCTACTGAGAGACAATGAGACAGGTCATGGTGAAATCGTGCAGGAGTTTGTAGATTGGTGTGAGCAGTCCTTTCTACAACTGAACATTTCAAAAACTAAAAATATGTATGTGGACTTCTGAAGACACATAGGTGACAAGGACATAACCAGTATAAAAGGCCAGGCAGTGGAATGTGTTGACAGCTACAAATACCTTGGGACCATTATTGACAGCAAACTTACATTTGTGGCAAACTGTGAGTCTGTCTATAAAAAGGCAAACCAGGGCCTTCACTGTCTTAGGAAGCTTTCAACCTTCCACGTTGAGAAAAAGCTGCTTACTATGTTTTACAGATGACACGAGGCGGGGCCGGAGGCTGAACCCAAATGCACGACTCTTCACGGATCGATCAAAGAAAAGGTCTTTATTATGGTTCTGTACAAAAGATTCACTCTGACGAGGAATAAACAAAAAATCACTCTTACAAGGAATAAACAAAAAATCACTCTTACGAGGAATAAACAAAAAATCACTCTTACGAGGAATAAACAAAAAATCACTCTGACGAGGAATAAACAAAAAATCACTCTTACGAGGAATAAACAAAAATCACTCTCACGAGGAACAAACAAAAAATCACTCTTAACGAGGAACACGGGACTAGGAAAAATAACGAGGCAAAGGCCGGAAAAACAAGACTGGGAACTTGAGCATACGAGAACAAAACCTGGTAGTACTTGGAGCTGGGCGCTGGCTCTGACACATGGGACGTGACGAACTGGCACAGGACAAGGGGAGACACAGAAGGGCAGGAAGCAAAGGTGCCTGACACAAGGGGGAAGAGTCATTTCACAATAAGACAGGAAGTGCAGGACAAGACAACACGAGTGACAACTTAACATTTACGACGAGACATGACAGTACCCCCCCTTCTAGGGACGGCACCAGACGGCCCAGGCTCCTGAGGATGGCGGCGGAAAAAGTCATCTATGAGGCCCGGGTCCTCAATAAATCTGGAGGGTATCCACGAGCGCTCTTCCGGACCGTAGCCCTCCCAGTCAACCAGGAACTGGCGTCCTCTGCCTCTGTTCCGGACTGCCAGTAGCTGCTTAACTGTGTACACTGGACCGCCGTCAATCATTCGGGGGGGTGGTGGGGGCTTGGCAGGAGGGACCATGGGGCTGTCCTTGACCGGTTTAAGTCTCCCCACATGGAAAGTGGGATGGACCCTGAGGGATCTGGGGAGACGAAGACGAACAGCAGCAGGGTTAATCATTTTTACCACAGGGAAAGGACCAACAAACCTGGGAGCCAGCTTCCTGGATTCTACGTGGAGGGGCAGATCCCTGGTGGATAGCCAGACTTTCTGGCCAGGCTTGTAGACGGGCGCTGGGCGGCGCCTCCGGTCAGCAGCCCTCTTCATCCGGGCCGAGGTTCGCAGGAGGGCCCTGCGGGCTGCTGCCCAGACCCGCCGGCAACGACGAACTAGGGCATGCGCCGACGGCACCGCTACCTCCTTCTCTGTGTCAGGGAACAGAGGAGGTTGGTAGCCATAGGCGCCTTGGAATGGTGTCAGACCGGTGGCTGCGGTGGGGAGGGAGTTGTGGGCATACTCGACCCAAGCCAGGTGCTTACTCCAGGTTGATGGGTTCTGGGAGATGAGGCAGCGGAGGCAAGTCTCCAGCTCCTGGTTGAGGCGTTCGGTCTGTCCATTGGACTCGGGGTGGTACCCCGACGTGAGGCTAACTGTGGCCCCAATCAGCGCACAGAACTCAGACCAGAAACGTGATACAAACTGTGGGCCCCGGTCGGACACTATGTCTCTAGGGAGGCCATGTAGGCGAAAAACATGGGTTAACATTATCTCAGCCGTCTCCTTGGCTGACGGCAACTTAGGCAAGGCAATGAAATGCACCATCTTGGAAAAACGGTCCACCACTGTCAATACAGTGGTGTTACCTTCAGATAAGGGAAGTCCCGTAACAAAGTCCAGTGAGATGTCCGACCAGGGCCGACTGGGAACTGGGAGGGGATGGAGCAATCCCATCTGAGGTCTCGAGGATGACTTGTTCTGGGCGCAGACTCGACAGGCCTCCACATACTCCCGGACATCCTGTTCCATGGCAGGCCACCAGAAGCGTTGCCTGACGACAAACATAGTACGGCTCACCCCAGGGTGGCAGGTAAGCAGGGAGGTGTGAGCCCAATGAATCACCTGAGGTCGCAGGGGCGCTGGGACAAACAGCCGATTGGCTGGGCAACCACTAGGTGGCGGGCTCTCACCATTGGCCTGCTTCACCTCAGCTTCTATCTGCCAATTCACCGCTCCTACCACACGTTTCAGTGGCAGGATGGGCTCGGGGACCTTGGCAACAGACTCGGGGTCATAAAGGCGAGAGAGGGCGTCTGGCTTGGTGTTCTTGGACCCCGGCCTGTAGGACAAGACAAAATCAAAACGGTTAAAAAACAATGTCCATCTAGCTTGACGTGCGTTTAGGCGTTTAGCCTTCCTAATATACTCTAAGTTCTTGTGGTCCGTCCAGACGAGGAATGGTTGTTGAGCTCCCTCCAGCCAATGTCGCCACTCCTCCAGGGCCACCTTCACCGCCAGCAGCTCCCGATTCCCGACGTCGTAGTTACGCTCAGCTGATGAGAGCCGCCTGGAAAGATAGGCGCAGGGGTGCATCTTCTGGTCCTTCTCTGACCGCTGCGATAAAACAGCCCCCACTCCTTCACTGGAGGCATCCACCTCCACCACAAACTGACGATTTGGGTCAGGCATTGTGAGAATGGGTGCTGTCGTGAACATGGCAATCAACCTCCTGAATGCCTGGTCGGCCTCAGGGGACCACTGGAAGGGTGTCAGAGGAGATGTTAATGCATGGAGTGGTGCCGCTATTGCGCTGAAGTTTCTGATGAACCGCCTATAGAAGTTAGCAAACCCCAGAAATTGCTGAACCTTCTTGCGGCTATCAGGAGTTGGCCATTGAGCCACAGCGCTAACTTTAGCCGGGTCCATCCGTATCTGTCCCGAGGCTACAATAAAGCCAAGGAACGATACTGTATCGGCATGAAAATCACATTTCTCTGCTTTAACATATAGCTGGTTCTCCAGCAGGCGCTGGAGAACCAGTCTGACATGATGGACATGAGTATGCTGATCAGGGGAAAAGATCAAAATGTCGTCCAGGTACACAAACACAAACAAGTTCAGAAATTCACGGAGGACATCATTAATAAAAGCCTGAAATACTGCAGGGGCGTTGGCAAGTCCAAATGGCATGACAAGATATTCATAGTGCCCTGATGGTGTGTTAAAACCAGTCTTCCACTCATCCCCCTCTCTGATCCGAACCAGGTGGTAAGCGTTCCTTAAGTCTAGCTTCGTAAAAACCTTAGCTGACTGGAGCTGTTCAAAAGCGGAAGCCATAAGGGGCAGAGGGTAGCGGTTCTTAACCGTAATGGCATTAAGGGGGCTATAGTCTATGCATGGACGGAGGGAGCCGTCTTTCTTTCCCACGAAAAAGAAACCGGCTCCCGCAGGAGATGACGAGGGACGAATTAGGCCAGCCTTGAGTGAGCTGTCGATATATTCTTTCATGGCCTTTTTCTCAGGGCCCGAAATGGCATAAAGTCTCCCCTTAGGAATTGGGGCACCTGGAATCAAGTCAATGGCGCAGTCATACGGTCTGTGGGGAGGCAAGGACGCAGCCTTGCTCTTGCTGAATACCTCCCCCAAGTCATGGTAGTCCACGGGTACCGTTGCTAGGTCTGGTTCTTCCCCTGGAGATGGGTCTGCCCCTCTAGTATCGACTTGACCTACTGCCAGTCTCTGACCCACGGCTAAACAGCTTTCTAAACAATTCTCTCCCCAGGCTGTGATGATTCCGGTCTCCCACTTAACATGGGGGTTATGCCTAGACAGCCATGGGTATCCGAGAACCATCGGATGCCGAGCAGCGTTAAAAAGGTGGAACGACATCTGTTCATGGTGGTCACCAACCTGAACATGGAGCGGTTCAGTCTTATGAGTTATCCTAAAAATAAAATGGCCGTCAAGAGCAGTGGCTTCCAGAGGCTGGGATAACAGTTCAGTCTTAACTTGCCACTTGCGGGCCAAACCCCAGTCTAATAAGCTTTCGTCGGCTCCTGAATCAATTAAGGCCCCTACTGAAAATGAGCGACCCGTCAGGATTACCTGGACAGCAGTCAGTGCGCGAGGGGGGTTCTCTGGCGTAGACCGCTGACGCCCCCGAGTATCTCCCCTCCCTGCTGGGCGCCCACCTTTCACTGGACATGCAGCCAGCAGATGTCCAGTCTCTCCACAGTAAAAACATCTGCCCTCCAGTAACCGGCGCCGTCGCTCCTCTCTGGACAGCCTTGCCCGCCCCAACTGCATCGGCTCCTCCCTGGGCTCTGGGGGTGCTGCAGCCTGTGGAGAAAAATGAGACAGCGTGGCAGGTTGAGTAGCTAACCGGCGGTGAGGAGGCGTCACGGTCTCCCTCTCCCAGTCCCTCAGCCGATTGCCCGTCCGGATGGCTAGGGCGATTAGGGAGTCCAGGTCTGCGGGTAAGTCCACGGGGATTAGTAAACTCCGGACGGAGGCAGCAAGCCCCGTCAAAAACGTGTCCCGTAGGGCCGCTTCGTTCCACTCGCTGTCAGCAGCGATGGTCCGAAAGCGGATGGCGTAGTCGGCCACCGTGCGGCTGCCCTGCTTTATCGTGCTGAGCTCTCTTGCCGCCTCCCTCCCTGGTACTGCGCGATCGAAGATCTTCCGCAACGAGTCTTTAAAAGAGTCTATGGAGGAGCAAATGGACGCTCCTCGAGCCCACTCTGCGGTCGCCCATGCCGCCGCTCGTCCCGTAAGGTGGGAAATCATAAAAGCCACCTTGGCTGAGTCTGTCGGGAAAGCCGAGCGCTGGAGTTCGTAGTGTAGCTCACATTGCACAATGAAAGATTTACAGTCATCACCTTCTCCGGAGAACTTCTCTGGCGGGGCTAACCGGAGCGAGGCTGAAGGTGATCCAGGTGAAGCCGGAGTAGCAGAAGCGGTCGGGGGTGGAGAAGGTTCAGGCTGTGATCGAGGAAGGGCCTGCTTAATCTGCAGGGCTAACTCCCTCATCTCCGTGGTCATAGCCGCCTTAAAGCTGTCCTGGCTGTTGGCCAACCCTTGCAACCCTCGGGCAAGGGATGTCAGGTGTTCCTCCTGCCTTGTCAGTCGGGCTTCCTGGGAGTGGACCGCTGCGGTCAGCTGGTTGGAGTCGGCTGGGTTCATGGCTGGCCAGTTCGTACTGACACGAGGCGGGGCCGGAGGCTGAACCCAAATGCACGACTCTTCACGGATCGATCAAAGAAAAGGTCTTTATTATGGTTCTGTACAAAAGATTCACTCTGACGAGGAATAAACAAAAAATCACTCTTACAAGGAATAAACAAAAAATCACTCTTACGAGGAATAAACAAAAAATCACTCTTACGAGGAATAAACAAAAAATCACTCTGACGAGGAATAAACAAAAAATCACTCTTACGAGGAATAAACAAAAATCACTCTCACGAGGAACAAACAAAAAATCACTCTTAACGAGGAACACGGGACTAGGAAAAATAACGAGGCAAAGGCCGGAAAAACAAGACTGGGAACTTGAGCATACGAGAACAAAACCTGGTAGTACTTGGAGCTGGGCGCTGGCTCTGACACATGGGACGTGACGAACTGGCACAGGACAAGGGGAGACACAGAAGGGCAGGAAGCAAAGGTGCCTGACACAAGGGGGAAGAGTCATTTCACAATAAGACAGGAAGTGCAGGACAAGACAACACGAGTGACAACTTAACATTTACGACGAGACATGACAACAGATGTTTTATTGAATCCATAATTTCTTTTAGCCTGGTGTCCTGGTTTGGAAATGTACCTCAAAAAAATAAAAATACACTTAATCAGATTGTGAGGTGGGCCAGTAAGGTCATTGGAGAGCAATAGCACAATTTAGACACTTTATATAACGGGCACCTACACAGACTTGCTGGGTCCATCTCACACGATGTGTCCCATCCACTGCACAGTGAATTCCAGCTTCTTCCCTCTGGTCGTAGGTTCAAAATGCCCATAAGCAAAACCAAAAGATATCGGTGCAGCTTCATCCCATCAGCCACTAAGGCCCTGAACACCACATTATGATTATCTTCTTTGATTGTCTCTCTTTTAGCTTATTATCTTCTTACCCCCCCCCCCTTTTTTTTATCTATTTTAGTTAATTATTTATTTGATTGTTAGAAAACATCAAGTCAGGAGCATCTGTCTGTCTGTCCAGCTGTCAGTACTGTTTGTTTGTTGTTTTATCCTGTTGGTGTTATTTGCCGCTGTTGTCTGCTGTTTGTTTGTTTGTTTGTTGTTTTATCCTGTTGTCTTCTGCTATGTCATTTTTTGCCATTATTTTGTGTGTTGTGAGCCTGCACTTTTTTACCTGCAACCAAATCTACCCTTCTGGGTATCAATAAAGTCACCTTACCTTACCTTACCTTACCTGATACACACCCGATGATGGCCGTATGATCTGAGAACTTCTGTAGGTGGCAGTTGTCAGAGTTGTAGCTGAAGTCTGAGGTGTACAGTGGTGGACTAAACAGAAAAGGTGTAAGCACTGTACCCTGTGGCGCCCCCGTTCTGCAGACTACCACCTCAGATACACAGTCATATGTGGTCTGTTGGTGAGGTAGTCGATGGTCCAGGCCATCAGCTGCTCATCCACTCCGGCTCCCTCCAGCTTCCCTCTCAGCAGTGCAGGCTGGATGGTGTTAAAAGCACTGGAGAAGTCAAAAAACATGACCCTCACCGTGCTCGCCGCAGGTGTGAGAGAGAGCTGTGCAGCAGATAGATGATGGCATCATCCACACCAATGCCAGGCCGTTAGGCGAACTGCAGAGGGTCCAGTGCTGAGCTCACCAGTGGGCGAAGGTGGTGCAGGATGAGCCTCTCCAAGGTCGTCATCAGGTGGGAAGTCAGGGCTACAGGTCTGTAGTGGTTTGGCTCTCTGGGGCCGTGCGATCTTTGGCACTGGAACCACGCAGGAAGTCTTCCACGGTTCAGGAGCAATCTGGAGCTGATTCCGTCTGGACCTGCTGCCTTCCTGACCTTTGTGTTCTTTAGCTGATATTCACCTGATCAGCTGTGAGACAGATCTGCGGCGGGTCCAGGGTGGGGGGTGGGGCTGGCTTTGCCCCATATAATGGGGGTGTGGTGGGATGGTTCAAGGGGAGTGCATGTGGCGACAGCACAGCACCAGAAGAGGGGGGAGAAGGGGAGACAGCACATGGAGGGGGGTTGGTGGAAGCTGAGGGGTAGGGGAAGGTTGTTGGTCCAGAATCAAGTCTATTAAAAAACAGATTCAATTCATTAGCCCACCCCCTGTCGGTGGACACTGTTACTCCTCCATTGTCCTTGAGGTGACCAGAGATCTTGTTCATGCTTTTCCCAACCTCTCGGACATCGTTTACTTGGAGCAGCTCCTCCATCTTCCTCCTGAAACTCCTTGCCAATCTGGATTTTATATTTTAGTTCCTTCTGCACTCGCCTCAGTTCCACTTTGTCCCCCGACCAGAAGGCCCTCTTCTTTTCATTTAGCAGGGCCTTCAACTCTGGAGACACCCATGGTTTGTTGTTGGAGAAACACCATACCTTCTTGGTTGGCACAGTGTTCTCCACACAGAAGTTTATGTAGTCTGTGATGCAGTGGGTAAGGCCGTCGATGTCCTCACCATGTGGCCTGCAGAGTTCTTGCCAGTCTGTACATTCGAAACAGTCTCTCAGGGCCTCACTGCAGTCCTCAGACCACAGCCTGATCACGTTCTTGGTGGAAGGGGTCTTCCTCACTAAAGGGGTGTAGGTGGGTTGGAGGATGACCAGGTTGTGGTCTGAACAGCCAAGTGGGGGGAGGTCTGTAGTGGTTTGGCTCCCTGGGGCCGTGCGATCTTTGGCACTGGAACCACGCAGGAAGTCTTCCACAGTTCAGGAACCCTCTCCAGGGTCAGGCTCAGGTTAAAGATGTGCAGGACCACCTGACAAAGCTGGTCTGCACAGTCCCTGAGCAATCTGGAGCTGATTCTGTCTGGACCTGCTGCCTCCTGACCTTTGTGTTCTTTAGCTGATATTCACGTGATCAGCTGTGAGGCAGATCTGCGGCTGGTCTTCCTCCTAAAGATCTTACGTTACCCATTATCACAGATGGAACGCTCGGTTTGTATCGCCTTCTCCTCTCCCGGTACTTCGCTCCAGCTCTGCATCCTCTCCTCCGACGCCATAATTCCTTCGGAATCCCCAGTCGCTCCTCTGGGAGTACCCCCTTTTCTGTAATGCCAACAGCTGATCTTGGCTGTAGACGATGAAATGGCTCACTTTATCACCAGATGCAGCGGTGAAAAGTCCCGATAGGAGTAGAAAGAAGGCTACAAAAAAGAACTTACAACAAAATAAATAAATATATATATAGTAGTTATTGTTATGGATATATCAGTTTATTGACTGATTATATTGAAGTAACAGGTGAAGGATGTGAACATTTCAAAACTAGACTTAGCCCAGGTGGAGGATTTGCTTCCCTCACCCCCACCCTCTCTCTCTTGCCCATCTGTTTGTCTGCATGCCAGGGGTAGAAGTCTGCACGGGGCGCGAACATGTTGTCGCTGCAGTAACAGCCGTGTAAATACAAATACAGGGTTAGAGGAACAGCAGAGGAGGATCAAGTTGCACACAGTAATGAATGAGCAGAAAATCATGGGAAAATAACTGAGCTTCAGTTTCTCAAAAAAAAAAAAAACTTTCTGTTTTCTTTAGTCCTCTATTTTTTTTAGTCTATAATATTGGTTTTTACTTTACTTTTTACTTCTTTTAAATCTAATATGTTATTATCATATATATTATTTATTTTTTTATAATTTCTGACTGTTTACATCTAATTCTACCCTTTTCTTGATATTGATTAATTTACAATCAATTAATTCTCTTGAGTCATTTTTAAGAAGTAAATGTCCAAATTCTCTTACTCTGGTTGCAGCTTCTCTTCTCTGATTAATTTCTTTTTTTTCAGTCTTCTATAGTAGTAAACTGATGATCTGTAGGTTGTGGACTGTTGGTCTGGACAACAAAAGATATTTTATGTTGAATTTTATAGCTTTGTAAAACAGTTTATAAACCAAACAACTATTCCACCAGTCATTTCAACAATCAATAAATAAATAAACTAAATTAATCTGAATAGTCATTATAGTTATCTTTACACAGAATTATAGCCACTGAATCACAATATACAGGTCCTTCTTAAAATTAGCCTATTGTGATAAAATTCTTTGACTTTGACTTTGACTTTGAAAAATCATTATTTTCTGTGATGTAATGATAAACTTTAGATTTTCATATATTTTAGATTCATTACACACAACTGAAGTAGTTCAAGCCTTTTATTGTTTTAATATGGATGATTTTGGCAAAAAGTCAAGAAAAACTAAAAATCCCTATCTCAAAAAATTTGCATATTTCATCCAATCAATAAAAGAAAAGCGTTTTTAATTTTAAAAAAATCAACCTTCAAATAATTATATTCAGTTATGCAATCAATACTTGGTCGGGAATCCTTTTGCAGAAATGACTGCTTCAATGCATTGTGGAATGGAGGCAATTAGTCTGTGGCACTGCTGAGGTGTAATGGAGGCCCAGGATGCTTCAATAGCGGCCTTAAGCTCATCCACATTCTTGGGTCTGGCGTCTCTCAACTTTCTCTTCACAATATCCCACAGATTCTCTTTGGGGTTCGGGTCAGGAGGGTTGGCAGGCCAATTGAGCACAGTAATCCTCTGGTCAGTAAACCATTTACCAGTGCTTTTGGAACTGTGAGCAGGCGCCAGGTCGTGCTGAAAAATGAAATCTTCATCTCCATAAAGCTTTTCAGCCGAAGAAGGCATAAATGCTCAAAAATTTCACAGTGGACCAACACCAGCAGCTGACATGACACTCCAGACCATCACTGACTCTGAGTACTTGACACTGGACTTCAGGCATTTTGGCATTTCCTTCTCCCCAGTCTTCCTCCAGACTCTGGCACCTTGATTTCTGAATGACATGCAAACTTCACTTTCATCTGAGAATAGTACTTTGGACCTCTGAGCAAAAGTCCAGTGCTGGTTCTCTGTAGCCCAGATCAGGCGCTTCTGCCGCTTTTTCTGGTTCAAAAGTGGCTTGACCTGGAGAATGTGGCACCTGCAGCCCATTTCCTGCACACACCTGTGCACAGTGGCTCTGGATGCTTCTACTCAAGAGTCAGTCCACTGCTTCTGATTTCATCTTTTTAAATCACTGCCTGCATCTTGTTAATTCCCCATACACAATAAAATTAATAATTGTTTGGAAATCTTGTGTCGTTGCACTATTTGAACTGTCCTGCTTGAGATCAACCTTTCATTATATCACAGTATTTCATATTCATAACTTTTATTTGATTTAAAGAAAGAAATAATGACATGACACTAGATTGCATCATTCTTACAGATACGAGACTAAAAACATAATTAAAACACTTCGAGAAATCATGCTAATCTGCTATTGTTAAGCTTACAAACAAAGAAGCCCTGTATTTGCTTGATACGGTTTATTTCTGCTAATCATGACTCAGCATTATTAAGTGCCTTGCTTTTGTCTGTCACTCACATCTGCGTGACATATCGGGTTTCAGGCTGCAGAGAAGAAAAATGTGGCCAGGTTTCATCATATAATTTCATATCAATTCATCTAATGGAACCTTGAGTCACTCCACCCCCCCCATTCTCACCGGCTCATTAGGGTGGAGCCACAGCCTTCCATTTCCTTTTCATTGAGTCTGTATGATTTCTGTTTTATTAAGTCACACGGTTTTAATTCTGTGAAATATAATTGTACCATATTACTGCTTTTAAATCCATTTTCAATACATGAATGATTTAGAGTAACAGGGGATTTGGGATATTGGTTTTCCCCCCACTAATGGTTTGGTCCAATTAAGTCTAATCAGGCGGATATGCATAAAAGGGCTGCCATTGGACATTTAGGAGAGACTATCTTGGTCCAACCTGCTGAGAGGTGGAGCATAGTGCTGGTGTGTGAGCATGTACTGTTTTTTTCAAGTGTACACCCATTAATAAATAACCATTTTTGGCACAATTGAGCTCTGCTGCCTCCTGACTTCATTATGCCTGGTTGCCCTGATCCCATTTGTTGGGAGGCCACGCCGGTTGCCCACAGTCATGTTGTTCACCTCAGCTTTACCCCCTTAATGAAGGAGAGAACTGCTGCCCTTCAATACAAAGTACCAGAAGATATATTCACAAAATATACTTGTATTTGTAGTAAAAACATAATTTCATTAAAAATGCTCTTTAAGTAAAAGTAGACAAGAAATATGAGTAGATTAGGTCAAAATATTCTTGTATTATAAGTAGCTGTAATCAAATATTACAGTATTATAAGTATATGTAGTAAGTTCGGTTGGAGGTGAAGTTTATATACAGGTAGCTGCTTAGTTCAGTGTAGGGTTGCAAAGGGGTAGGAAATTTCCCAAAACCTTTAAATGGGAAGTTAAGCTGGAGAATTTTGTAAGAAATCCTCTGTGCATGTGATGGAGGAATGAACAGTGCATTAAGGGATTGTCGCATACAGGCAGCACTGTGCCATGTACATGTGATTGAGGAGTGTCTTTGCATTAAGAGGGACAGTTCAACATGTTTGAAAATTCGCCCAGTGTCATGATTTCCATAGTCATAGCAAAAGTTGCTTTACCTTTTTTTTGTCAATACAAGCGAGACCAGTGGAGCAGAGCTGTGAGCTGCTAAGACACTATTATGTGGCTAATGGCAGTTGTTGGTTTCCATCATAACTTAACAAATACACAAATGCTGTGGTGGACGATTTGTGACCTGCACTGGTTTTAGGACAACTTGTATCAGCCATCAGTGTATGACAACTATTGCCAGAACTATGGAAATAATAATAATTATACATTTTTTTAAATATGTGAAACTATCATTTTAGATTGGGTTGTTTTAGGCAAGATCATGCTGCAATTCCTTCCTCCAACTGTAAGTTCCCTGTTAAGGGTCAACCTTTAATTTTGTACATCTTGGATTTATTCCTGTTTTCTTCCCATTGAAAGTTTCCAACTTCCTGTAACATTGCAACCCTAAACCAGTGTGAGGGCTCCTAAGATGATTAACAGGAGAAAAAATTTGGGACTTTCCCTCTAATTTTTTATTTTTAATGAAGTAATATCAAAAATGTTTATTTGAACATTTATTGAAATAAAGTTTAGTTTAGTTTAGCTTACTTACATTTGTTTGTGTGTGTGTGTGTGTGTGTGTGTGTTTGTCAGTTTGTGCCAATCAGACAGCTCAGGTGAGATGACATCACAAATCCGATCAGCCATGTGACCTCAGCCTGCATCATCATCATCATAAATTACTAACAAGGGATCTGGCAGTGTCCAACCAGTACAGACCTGGATTATCAGGTAATGAAGTCAGAGGGCTGAGAGCCACTCAGGCTTCAGCACACAGAGATTACTGCTACTGCAGCTTGGAGGTATCAATAATGTAGACATACACAAACACACTCACAGACACACACACACACATTCGCTTTGACCTTACACCATTACAGTATGTAATGGAGCAGAGTTGTACCAGAGAAGTGAATTAGGAAAGATTGACTTACACCAAAGACATAAATATAAAAATAAAATATTAAATGAATGAAGCAGTAGAGAAAAGTGAGAGTAAAGTGAAAAATGAAAGATGATGTCAGTGTGTCATTCACTGCCAGTAGCAGCATGACTCACTACTGGAGCAGGAATTTAATGCCTTTATAGAGCAGGTTAACACATAGATTCCTGCCACCCAATGTCTCATTGTGGCTCTGGGTTGCTATACTTTTATGTTGATTGTAGCGTTTCTGGCTCAGTCAATATAATATAATATATTAGAAAAAAAACAAGTACAACATACTACAAAAAGGTAGTAAAGAACAATAGTAGCTGGTGCTGTTACCATGGTGACTCACTCACATGCTGCAGCCCTTTGAAGTAGATGACCTGATTAACAGTCTTAACATTGAAAATCTGGTCAGAATATGTGTGGAGACGGGGCAACACAACTTGAAGTCCTGCTCTTAACTCAAAAACTATAATTTATATTCACAAAAGGAAGATATATTGTGAGAGGTGAGGTTCTTCCGGTTGTGCTGATGTTTTTATGTCTGTTGCTTAAAACATGCAAGCACAGGAGTAGGTTAAAAAAAAATGGCAACTGTGTCACCATAGTAATGGGAATCAAGCACTGAACCTTGCGGAAATCCATGTGTAACTTTTGTATGGAAAAGAAAGATTTAAAAAAAAAAGAAAGATATTCACATGAACAAATTGAGAAAAAACTGAGAGATAGGAGTTAAACAATTTTAATCTCTGTAATAAAACCTGATGGTTGATGGTGCCAAATGCAGCACTAAGGTCTAACGAAACAAGAATTGAAACAAATCCTTTATCAGACGCATTGAGAATATCAATTGAACCTTCACTAGTCTTTTCCCTGTGCTATGATGCATTCTAATCCTGATTGGAAATCCTGATATTACGGTAGTCATTCTTGTATAGAAAGTCAAACAACTGTTTGGCAACAGATTTTTTCCAGTATCTTATAGAGGAAGGAAAGGTTGGATATAGGTCTATAGTTAGCTAAAATACTTGAGCTAAGAGCATTTTTTTAGGAGAAGCTTAATTATAGGTACTCTGAAGGACTGTGTTACATGACCAGGTAATAGGACATGTTAAGCATTTTCGAGCAAAGAAGTGCTAATTTAAAAGGAAAATTTCTTTTAGCAATCGTGATTGGTATAGGGTCCAAAGGACAGGTGGATATTTTGAATGAAATATCAGCAGCAGTATAAAAGTACTAGTAGTAATGAAATATCAGCAGCAGTATACTAGTAGTAGTAGTTGTAATAAAATAACAAAGCAGAATAATAACAGATCATAGATGACAGTTGATTGATTCAGTAACTTCTGATCCTTAAATTCAGTTCGAGCTCTGTCGTTTTCCTTCATGGTATTGGCTTTAGGATTCTTCTTCTCTGCAACTTCCAGCATCTCTCAGGAGTTAAAAATGTGAGGGGGCGGTTTGTTCTTCTTTAAATAGTGTCTAAAAAAGAGCAGGAGTCAAAATCATATAATTATAATTACTAATAAATATAATTATCTTCATCATTTGTGTTCTTTGTGAAAACGGAACTAGGAAAAGAATAGGTTGCTTTAAGCCTTTTTTTTTTTATTTTTTGGCCAAAAAAAATCCTGTCGCTTATTTTTGATTTTCAAAAAACTTAGTGGCACTTGTTTTTGGTATTTGGGCAGTTATAGATAATTTTTAGCGCATTGAATTTATAATAATGTAATGATTTTATTGCTCTAAAACACCATGACTTTGACTTTTACTGGCTTCCAGTGATATAGAAATAAATTAGTCAGAACTCATATCTAATTTCCATCCATCCATTGTCTATCCCGCTTATTCCCTTTCGGGGTCGCAGGGGTCTGCTGGAGCCTATCCCAGCGCGTTAAGGCGAGAGGCAGGGATACACCCCAGATGGTCGCCAGCCAATCGTGGGGCACACACACCATTCACACACCATTCACTCTCACACTCACACCTATGGGCAATTTAGAGTTTACCAATTAACCTGAGCATGTTTTTTGTATTGTGGGAGGAAACCGGAGTACCCGGTGAAAACCCACGCAGACACGGGGAGAACATGCAAACTCCACACAGAAAGGCCCCAGACCCAGGCCCAAGGCGGTCTTGAACCTGCGACCTTCTTGCTGTGAGGCAACAGTGCTACCCACCGCACCACCGTGTCGCCCCATATCTAATTTATTTTACATTATTTTTTGAATGTATTTATTGTACAGTTCATGTTAATTAACATGCCGCATTTTGACCTTGTCATTATATTCAATCACCTATTTTCTCAGATTCTAACAGTAACTGACAGATAACAGGTAACACCACAGGTCAGGCTCAGAGTTTCCTTCCATCACATGCTTCCAGGTTTCCATGTTATTTAACAACAGCTGGCCAGATTTCCACCAGCTTTCAGGGATTTTCCAAAACTGAGCGATGACAAACCACAGCAGGAGGAAAGTTCATACTGTGACATGCGACACGCAACATGTGACTCAGCAGCTAATTTGAGCGGAACCTGTTTTTATGACTCTGAACATGACTTTTCATGGAAACTGTAGATTGCTGTAACTCAGCAGCTAAAGAAGCTTTTTATTGAACAAAAGCCTCATTCATTCATCTGCTCAATATAAAGAGAAGCTGACATCAGCAGCCTGACTAATGCTGTTCACACTAAGGATCATACCTAATCCAGCATTTGTGGTGACCACAGGTGATTCTGTCATGTAATCAATCTGACGAGCAATTAGTGTTTCAGGAGGCAATTTTATGTGTTGTCCGTTTGAGCTACATCGATTAGTTGAATAATCCGTTAACCACCAACTATTTTGATGATTAATTAATGGATTTCAGTTATTTTTGAGAAGAAAATTATGTCATCTCTAAAGGTTACTGATGAGTGACTTTTCTTTTCTAAAATAGATGACCCAACTTGTACAAACAAAGAAGGTTTTCCATCATTAACAGAACAGGACAAACTTGATTATTAATACTTAATAATAAAAATATAATCAATACATGGCTACAAATAAAAAATACAATTAAAAATGAATACCAGAGATAGTATTGTGGGGGCAGCAGCCTCAGCCCAGGCCAGCTGAGAGTCTCTCCAGCCTGTCCTGGGTTCTAAGTCTTCCATAGGGACGCCTCCCGGAGGAAATATTTATATTGCTTGGTTCCAGCTTTTTGAATCTTATTCTTCTCCCTCTGCATGCATTCAAGCTGGGCTTGGCTGGCACAGATCTAGCCACGAGGTGCTCGTTGCCAATCCCTTCCCCCAGGCCTGGGGGGAGGACCCAGTGACCCATGTCTGGTTGGAAAACTGAGATTTTAAGTTCTCACTTGGAATCAGGAGTTTTGAGCTGCGCTTTGGCTGGTCCCTCACCTAGGACCTGATTGCCATGGGGGACCCCCATCACCACCACCGACATACTTTAGCTCCTAGGATCACTCAAACAAAAACCTCCTCACTGCAGTAAGGTATTTTCTGGTTTCTGTAGTCTTGAATCTTGAGAAACACTGATCATACTCTCCATCATTTTTCACAAGCTGCATCTTCCAAAAACACACACAAATTAAACTTAACACATATACAGGTATCTCAGTTTGAAAATAAAAGTATAATTCATAACACAGCATGTATAATAAAATTCTTTTTAACCCTCATTTTCTCTTTACTAACCATCTATAAACATTCATTTTATCTGTCATCATGAATTTTCTGCTGTAAAAACATGTAATTGATTACATAGGTCACTGAAGAAGAAACCAAGATCTGACCTGTAACTGCTGGATGACAAAGGCTGAAGGAGGCAAAGCCACTGGTTTTACTTCATCAGTTTCTGGTAAAAATCTGTACAGACTTTTTACCGTTCCTGTTCCTAAAAATTTAAATGTGTGAAACAATCAAGATTTTTAGGCCTTACAAGAAATAAATTACCACATTAAACACATCTGACATGCACTAAAAAACCTTTTAGTTTACATCTGAAGGTTCTGTTGGACAAATTAATTAAACTTTTCTGTTACTGTCACATGTATGCCCATCATTTGACACCATCAACCATCAAATCTTATTACAGAGATTAGCGTATCTTATTGGTATTAAAAGAGACTACACTAAGTCATATCTGGTTTAAGTCGTATCTCTCAGATCGCTCCAATTTGTTCATGTCAAAAATGTTTTTTCTATCCATACAAAAGTTAATTATGGGGTTTTACAAGGTTCTGTGCTTGGCCCAATACTTTTTATATGTTCCCATTGGGTAAAATCATTAGGAAACACTAATAATTACCATTGTTACGCAGATGATACACAACTGTATCATCAATAAAGCCGAATGAAACCAACCAGCTAGCTAAACTTCAAGCTTGTCTGACCTGCAATTTTCTGCTACTAAATTCAGACAAAACTGAAATCCTGAGGAACTCAATATCCAGTGATATAGCTATGCTCGATGACATCTCCCTGGCCTCTAGCTCCACTGTGGAAAAACCTGGAAGTCATTTCTGACCAAGACTTGTCATTCTCTGCCCACATTAAACATACTAGAATTGCAACAGTCAGGCTCCATTCTACCTTAGGGATCTCAAAGTCCCATACCACCCATCAAGAACATTACGCACTCCGTATGCAGGCTTATTGGAGGTTCCCAGAATTTCTAAAATTAAAACGGGAGGTAGAGCCTTCAACTTCCAGGCTCCTCTCCTGTGGAATCGTCTTCCCGTTTCAGTCCAGGGGGCAGACACCCTTCCGATATTTGATAATAGGTTAAAAACTTTGTTTGAAGAAGCATATAATTAGGGCCGGCCCTGGCTGGCCTAGATGTAGTTATGGTTAGTCTACCAGGTCTTCATGAGATGCTTGAGCTTCTTTTTCTTCTTCCACCTGCAATACTAGTGACCCACTATTGTACTTTTTTAAATCCCCTGTGTTCCCAGAGTCCTGCCCTGTGTTTTCTAATTCACAGAGCATGCTGCAGTGCAGCCACTGAGTGATCTTCAGATGTTGGAGGGTCTGATGCTGTCCTGGTCCACTTGGAAGCTGTGATGAGTCCTGCACATCATCCTCCACATACACAAAAATTCCTTACATTTCTGTTTGTAATATCTAATTTGCCCTGTATTGTTTCCACCTGCACACATCTATTGCACGTCTGTCCATCCTGGAAGAGGAATTCCTCCTCTGTTACTCTTCCTGAGGGTTTTTCAGTTTTTTCCCCCCTCGTTAAAGTTTTTTTTTTTTTTTTTTTTTAAAGAGAGTTTTACCTTGTAAAATATTAAGCTCTAAGGACAGGGGATGTTGTGTTGCTTTTGTACAAACTGTAAAGCCCATTGGGGCAAATCTGCGATTTGTGATTCTGGGCTATACAAATAAATTGAATTGAATTGAAATTGAATGTAGGAAAATAAACCAACTCATTCAGCTGAGAAAGTGGAAAAAATGAGACATCTGTCAGAATAATTAATTAAGAAAAATTAATTATTGGCAAAATAACCTTTTTTTTACATGTACATGAATAAAAAGAATTTTAGGTTTCAAAGTGAAAGTGACAGTGAGAATTAAAGTGAAATTTTGGATCTGTATTTAATAGTGATACTGATGGCGCGCACGCGCACGCACGCACACACACACACACACACAGACACACACACACACACACACACACACAGACACAGACAGACACAGACACAGACAGACACACACACACACAGACACAGACACAGACACACACACACACACACACACACACACACACACACACACACACACACACACACACACACACACAGGTTTCATTTCAAAATAAAATCAAGAATTGAAGTTAAGTCTATTGTCTACATTTAGCCAGTGACACAGAGGTCTTATTTGTTACAATTGTTAATGAATAAAGGTCAGGCTGCCACCTGCTGGACAAGAATAATAACATCATCAGTAATTATAACATCTGTGCTCAGAAATTTTCAAATTCAATGTCCTGATTCTTCTTTGCTGTGTTGTAGTTCTTTTTAAACCAAAAGAACAGATTTTACTGACAGATTTAATGTAGAATTTATTGAATCATGTTAGCCGTTTTAATACAAATCACCAACAAGCAGCTGCAAAGACTTTTCCATCGTGATATGAACATTTAAAACTATTACACCAATAAATCTGCAGTTTTTCCATTATCTAACACCTGAAAAAACTGAGGGGAAAAATAATACACACTTTAAACCGTTCTGGTCTAAAACCATACAAAGTGTTGAACAGATAGAACAGGATTAGACATGAATAGAAAAGAGGAAACATATCATCATTAAATCTGTCCTTTAAACAGTATCACTGATGACAATTCAGTATAATCAGTTAAACTGAACTCTGAAAAGTTTGAGCTTGATTTGACAGACTCTAGCTCCCAAGATGCATTGACCCCAGGTTATTCGTCAAAGTGCTGTTGTGACTAAAAACCAGTGTGAGTCTAATAACTTATCACAGAGCTGCTTGGATTCTCTTACCACTGCTGCTGTGAATGTTTTTAGCCACAAATCTTCACCAGAGCAGAAAATCTGAAGGATCAGGAAGGAAAATCACTTCGGTGTTCTTCATCCCTCTCTGGTTTGGCGCGCTGTGTCTAGTGGATTATTTCTGCAGCTCCTGTGGCATGCTGAAGGTCTCATATACGTTTGCGGCGAATTCTTTCACCTGATCATTCATCAACAAATCCTGCAGAGAGAAGAACAGAAACCATGCTTTTACTTCGAATATAACAAACTTTACATCGACATTTTCTGGTGTGAAATCAGTTGTTGTTCTAGGTAAGTGATCAAACAAGGTAAGTGTATTCAAACAGCTCGGATTTTTTTTTAAATACACTTGGTGTTTGAGTGACTCAACCACTGGAAACATCTTTTCTTCTATGTGTTTATGACTCTTGTCTTTTGTAACTTTGCTTTATTTAAACATTATTCTGATTTAAATGCAACTGATGTTGGTGATTCAACATAATATTTCTTTTTTGTCCAAACCAACCGTCCACAATCCAAAGCTCATCAGTTTATTATTACAAAAAAAAAAGCAAGCAGAGAATTTGGTCAATTTCTTCTTAAAAATGAAATCAAATCCATTATCACAAAAGTTAGTGTTTAATACTTGGAAACTAATGGAATAATCATTGTAGTTTTAACAGTTATAAACATAACCAATATATATAGAATTTAAACAAATTACGGTAGAACAGGATTTATTTGAGTACTGTACTTTCACGACTATAAGGTGCACATAAAAGTCTTATATTTTCTTCAAAATGTGTGGTGTTCCCCTATAGTGCAGTGCACCCTATGTATGTATGTAGAGGGAAGTGTTGGCGTGGATTGTATATAGAGAAACGGTGAGGTACGTTAAGCAGAACATCATTGTTTTAACAACCCTGAAAATGGTAATGAAACACACTTATAAAGAACAGTTTAAACTGAAGGCAATCAGCTACGTGGTAGCTGGATCATCGAGCAAAGAACGAGTAAAAGAAGCGTTCCGACGGTCACCATTCGACTAAAAGCAGTAAAGCTAGCAGAAGAAATAAAAATTAGCGGCTTTCCCATTACCGGGCCGAAGCCGACCCTATAGGGGCGGCTCGGTGCGGAGGGGTTTCACACATTCGGGGGGAGGTGCTAACGCTGGCCCTCGATTTTCTGGCCCAACCTAAACGATGGTCCTAGAGGGGCCGCGGCGGGCCTAGAGGCGGTGTCCAGGTAGGGACGGGGGCACCATCTGGAACCAAAATAAAGCGGGGATGGCTGGCTTACCTATATCTATATCCGTAACTCTTGTCACCGAAGGAATTACTAACTGCTTTTGCTTTTCTGGAAGTATTTGGAGATGGAGCGGCAATTCTGGTCTGCGAGCGATGTCCATGCTCTCCTCACGGTGTGGGAGGAGGACAATGTACAGGGGAAAATCGACGGGGTGTGCAGGAACGAAGATGAAAGGTGATGAAACACATCGCTGCAGAACTGGCGAAGTTGGGCATAAAGCGGACAACGGTGCAAATCCGAGAAAAAATGAAAAAGCTACGAGCCCAGTACAAGGCGGCGAAGATACACAACAACCGCCGTGGTCGTAACACCATGTCCATTATTCAGGAAGAGCCGGACACAAATGTTAGCCCACAGGAGCAAGATGAGTCTGGTAAGTGTTTGTAGTATCAACATGATGTGTTGTTTTTTTGTGGCCTTGTGCAAATTGCTAAACTTACTACACGTTTGCATTGAACATCATATCAGGACGACATATAAGGTGCTTTGTCAGCCTCCAAAACGCAAGAAGCGTCGCTAGTCAAAAATCCGTGCCGTTGCTGTAGCCTGCATGTCGATGTTTGTTTATTGTTGCTTGGTTACTTATGCAGTGTAACTTTTATCTTTTCTCTTTGGTGTTAGATGGTTCCCTTACACCAACGGAGCCTAACCTCTTTTGCTCGCCTATTTTGGATGAGAGCAGCCCTCCAAGTAGCCCTGACAAAATGCCGTCCTTTTTAATTGCTTTATTGCTGTATGTTTGCACTAGTGGTGCGGTGCGCACCTTTGTATATTTGTGTGCAATGTGAAAGTGGCTATTGAACCTTTCCGTCTTGGTGCTTTCATTTCATGAAACGGTGCCAATTTTCCCCAATCAGGACCAGGACTACGGTAGCACAGCAACTTCCAGCGGATTATAATGCATCATTCAGAGGAAGCAACCACTGAATACATTGTATCTTCAGTTTTTATTTTAATGTCAGCTTTTGTTTATTTAGTTCTGTCTTCTCTGTGTGTGAGTTTATGACTTTTTGCTTTATTTAAAAATTAATCTGAATTAAATCTAATTGTGATGTTGGTGCAGCTTTGTTTTTTTTCCACCTGAACAAAATAACTCGGCGTCTCGCTGCAGATGTTGTTGATCTGACCGTTGATGATGGGGACGATTTTAGCCAGAGGAAGACTGACAGCAGCCAGACTGAAAAGAGAATACACACACGTAAAAAATACTCCACAAAAATAACTTGATGTTTTTGTTAAATAAAGAAAGGAAATAATTACAGACAGTTTAGAGGCTGCAACATTTTAAACATGCTTGGTGATGCCGGAGAGGCTGATCCGAGTAGTTCAGAAACTGATGTTATACTGGGATTTTTACACACAACATTCTCTAGCATTTATAAATAATGGGCCTAATAAATATCAAGTGAGCAGCAGTCCTGGTTTAAGATGACAGAAAGACAACAGCAACTGAAAAAAACACTTGTTAAAATAAGGTTTGCAGAAGAGCATCTCTGAACATACAAGTCGAACCTTGAGGTGGATGGACTACAGCAGCTGGAGGCAGCTTCACCAGGAGGTGGATGGAAGAACTCAGCCAAGTTGTCAAGGAGATAAGCAAAACCCCGATGGAGGCAAGCGTTTAAAATTATGATGAAGTCTGGACTGAAGAAACAAAACACAACAAATTAACACACACGCACGCAGTTTCTGATGCTAAGTGACAGGAGGTGGATCTCCATGGTGCGCACCAGTCCGCATGTACCAGGGCGAGGGCAGCACTGAGCTGTACCAGCCTGCTGCAAAATCAAGAGGCAGCTAATGAAGTGAGCTGACCCAATTCATAGCGGTGCATTCAAATAATGAAAGGAAAAAATATTGTATTTGATAGTCAGCCAATTACACCATCAACAGAATGCCAAATAGTATTATTTTTTAAATACACCACTATAAATTGAGCGATGATGAGTGAGTGATTCCCCTTGTCATTAAAACTCAACTGATACTTATTTGTCCTAGGGTAAATGAATGCAGCACCCCTATGGTTTTGGGTTGTGCTCCTATGGGGTAGCAGTAGTCGGACCTCCTGTCTACCTCGTCGGTAGCACAAGTTAAGACTCTGCCACTGTTGCATATTTCCATCCATCCATTGTCTATCCCGCTTATTCCCTTTCGGGGTCGCAGGGGTCTGCTGGAGCCTATCCCAGCGCGTTAAGGCGAGAGGCAGGGATACACCCCAGATGGTCGCCAGCCAATCGTGGGGCACACACACCATTCACACACCATTCACTCTCACACTCACACCTATGGGCAATTTAGAGTTTACCAATTAACCTGAGCATGTTTTTTGTATTGTGGGAGGAAACCGGAGTACCCGGTGAAAACCCACGCAGACACGGGGAGAACATGCAAACTCCACACAGAAAGGTCCCAGACCCAGGCCCCAAGGCGGGTCTTGAACCTGCGACCTTCTTGCTGTGAGGCAACAGTGCTACCCACCGCACCACCGTGTCGCCCCTGTTGCATATTTATTACTTTTAATTTTAATACAACAGGGGTGGTTTAAGTTGTATTTTTTTTTTAAAGTAGCTTCTGAATGGTCGAGCATGTTCTATTTTATAAAGTTGTTTTGTATGCATTTATAGTATGGCTAGTGCTATATGTTAGCTAACCTGGATTTTCTTTTCATTTTACACTTTTCAGACTTTGTGAGAGGATACAAGACTGACTCTACTGTTGATTTTTCTGGCTGATGTGTGGCAACCTTTGCCAACTTTGGATGGCATTCTCCTTCCTAAAAATACACAATGCAGTAAGAGAAAGTGTCAAAGGAGTTACTTCTAAGCAACTGGTCTTTTCCTTGTAGCTTGAAGACATTTCACCTTTTATCCAAAAGGCTTCACCGGGTGAAACTGTAAACTACACCCTCATTCCATAACAATGATTACATAGGTCACGTGAAGTGGAATGAGAGTGGTTGTGGTTACATGGTCTAGAGAACAAGTCCTGCTCTGATGGTGAAAAGCAGTTAAATTTCCTGGGATGAGATCTCAAGGCAGGATGGTATGTAGCAGAAAGATTATGGCGCAAACACTACCTCCTCTGTTCAAAGTTGGTCTTTCTAAAATGAACATAGAAGCATCCTGGGCTTCCATAACACCTCAGCAGTGCCACAGACCGATTTCCTCCATGCCACACCACATTGAAGCAGTCATTTCTGCAAAAGGATTCCAGACCAAGTATTGAGTCCATAACTGAACATAACTATTTGAAGGTTGATCTTTTGTGTATTAAAAACACCTTTCTTTTATTGGGCGGATGAAATATGCAATTTTTTTGAGATATTGATTTTAGTTTTTTCTTTGCTTTTTTGCCCAAATCATCAATATTAAAACAAAAAAGGCTTGAACTACTTCAGTTGTGTGTTAAGAATCTAAAATATATGAAAGTCCAATGTTTATCATTACATTATGGAAAATAATTAACTTTATCACAATATGCAATTTTTTTGAGAAGGACCTGTACTGCTGAGTCCTGTTGTGGTGGCTCTCCTGTGTCATGCGTTTATGGAGTGGTTGTTTGGTTTCTATATATAAATATATATAGATATATAAATGCGGCACTCTTCACTGCATTTTACAGCATAAACCACATTGAGGTTTTGTCTTAGGGTTTTGTCCTTGCGGTGGACCAGTCTCTGTCTGAGGGTGTTGCCAGGCTTGAAATAAACAGAGATGTTGTGTTTGCTGAAGATTCTGTTATGGAATGAGGGTGTGGTTTACAGTTTCACCCGGTGATCCAGAGATATAGCTCCTGGTTTCCAGCATCAGGCCAGAACGTAAGAAGCCTTTTGGATGAAAGGTGAAACGTCTTCAAGTTACAAGAAAAGGTCTAGTTGCTTAAAATGACCTCCTTCGACATTACAATGACCTGGATGAGTAAGAATCTACACAGACGCAGTAAGAGAGAGTACAGCGCCACTTCACTAACAACAGTTTTGAAGTTTGCTTGGAGTCCGATTTTTTTTCTTCTCCTCATTGGGAAATTCTTTAATTCTTGTAACTGAAAGTGTGTTTTGTGGTGTTCTGTGTTTCAGATGCCCATATCCAGCAGCCTGGTGTTGTGATGAATGGCAAGGCAGTTACCCAAGCCAATACATGAATACATGATTAATACATGAGTGGCTTCGCTACTCAAGTAGTGGTCTATAGTTGATAAAGCAACATTGTTTCAATATTCACTAAAGGTCCAAAATGAAGTTGAATCAATACTGAAATCCGATATTAATTGAATGATTTAGTTTTGTCATTAAATGACAAAACACAAACTGTGTGTAGGGGGTACGTATTTTGTACGTATCATTCTAACATGTTAAGCGGGTTGAGCTGCTACTGTTTTCTTTTTTCATAGAAGATTCACTCGCTAGCGTCTCCAAGACACATTCAAAAACCCCAGATAATCCAAGTATCGTATTTTCACGACTATAAAGCACACATAAGTCTTATATTTTCTTCTAAATGTGTGGCACACCCTATAGTGCAGTGCGCCTTTGTATGTATGTAGGGGGAAGCCTGAAACCCTGAAAATGGTCAGGGACATGCTTATAAAGCACAGTTTAAACTGAAGGCAATCAGCTACTTGGAGGAACATGGAAATTGAGCAGCCACGAGAAAATTTAAGATTGATGAAAGACGCAGCTGAGTTTCCATGGACAAAAGGCAGGTGACCGGGTTAGGAGGAAAGACTCGATCAGTGGATCGCCGAGCTAAGAATGAGTGATAGAAGTGTTTCAACGGTCACCATTTGACTAAAAGCAGTAAAGCTAGCAGAAGACATAAAAATTAAACATGTCTGTCTAGGTGCTTTCGTTTCATGAAACGGCAACATTTTTCCATTCGGACCAGGACTATGGAGCACAGCAACTTCCAGCAGATTATAGCGCATCATTACTGAGGAGCAACACAGCAAGTGACTGACTGAGAAGAAAGTGAACTTGGCATGTTTGATAGAGATTTAGCTGCTGTTGGATTCAGAAACAGAGGATGAGAACTTTATTGGGTTTGATTGATGACATTACCCCGCTCTATTTTTAAATACACACATTTGTGTGTTGTTTTATCCGTGTGTTTTACCATGCCCGCGATGATTAAAAAATGTTAGTACTATGTAATCAATAGTTAAATGAAACACTACCAAACTCAGTATTGTTCCTGCTCTATTTTTGTGTATATATATTTATATTTCTGTATATAAAACCTGTGCCCTATAATTGGGTGCCTCATGTGTGTGTTAAATACAGTAATTACACACAGAACTGAGACTCTGCCTTTTACTACGGTGCACCTTATGGTCGTAAAAATACGGTACTATCTCCTCATAGAACAGTTTTACAGCCTAAACTTTTTAATAAACACCTAACAGTATCACTTGCCCAGGTTCTTTCTGTAACACAATAAATAGCTGTACAACTTGAATAATTGTAGTCTATCTGTTTTAGTGAATTAAATCATCACTAGTGTGTAGAGCACTGTTTCCTGGAGAAAAATGGAACAGAGAAAAACTATGTGATGACTTAATGAGCACAGACTGCTGTGCACCATAAAGATTCACTTCCAGTTGTGAAGCATCAGAAACTGTGAACACACATGTGTGAATGCTTAAGAACATTTGTAGCAGACAGATTTGTACACACTGTAAGGGATGTATCTTCTTTTACGTGTGATTTAGTTTGCGTACATCCTTTCAAGAGGTGACAAAATTGTTACATTCTCTTAATGCATGTGTTGGCAAAAAAATGCATAAATGTCATGTGTAGACCTTGCACCTTGTGTGATTACTCCATTATATGATAGGCGTGCATGTACTTTGAAACGTATGGTACCACACATGCACACACACCTGTCCAACATGTCTCTGGTCTCGTTCAACAGTCTGATAGTAGAAACGTCGTTTTCCGTCAAACCACATGCCTGTTTGAAAAAAAACAGGATAGAGAGAATAAGAGTCCTGTAAATAGATGCATGTTTCTGCGAACACTCCAACGTGTGTGTATGTGTGTGTACCTGGTCAGCGAATGCGTTCTCATCGTCAGCCAGAAGGTACCATGACAACCGCCTACCAGAGGCCGACTCCACCTCTGCTCGGATCCAGTTCACCTGCTGCTCCAACTCCAGCAGAGACAGACTCTGCTTCAAGGAAACTCTGAATATGAACACACAAACAAGGTTTTATTATAAATAGCATAACAGTATATATTAATTCTCTACATTAACAGCAGCTTGAGGTGCAGACACTGACCCTCCCAGGGACTCTTGCACAGCTTTCTTCACCACCGTCATCAGCTCTGTCAGACCTAAACCTCACAGAAAAAAAACAAGACTGAAGTGGGATAATATGTAATGTGCGTTTCAGCATTTGTGCATATGTTTAAATGTGTGTGTTTTTAAGTGTACCTGTGTTAAAGTGTGGGTCTGTGTGTGTGCAGATTTTGTATGTTTAGGTGTGTATACAAATGTGCTTTTGTCCGTGTGTGTGTGTGTGTGGGGGTACATATGCGTCCTACCATCTCCTAGAAGATGTTGGATACTAGACAGATATTGCTGCTGAACATCTGGAGGAGCCATAGGAGTCTGAGAGTAAAATGTAAAATTTCAACTTTAACATATTCATCCTCTAAATCATAATCAGTCAGTTTAACGTTTTCTGAAACACACTAGTTTGATCTAGACTGAGTCTGTAGTTTTTTTTCCCCTTTCAAAACCCAGTAAATCACTTCAGCAGAAGAAACCATTACATGGACAATTCAATTTTCTAGAAAAACCTTTGTCCATCAGATGCGTGGTTGGTTCATGTCAAATCTGCTCCTAATCCACATCTGTCTAAAACTGTCAAATCCAGATTAAAAAGATGCAAAGAGAAAACAGTTTTAACAGCAGTGAACAGCAGAAAGTTTAAGCGGGCTACTGTGATGTAGTTTTTCCTCACCGTTGTGCTGCTCTTTCCTGCAGCGTTGTCCAAGTATAAATACCCTCCAATGATGTTCAACTGGACCCTCAGCAGAACCACCAGCATACAGGTGCTGTATACAGCCACTATGCTGCGGGTGAAACCTGATCAACATGAAAAAACACCTGCTTTAAAGCCTCTGATGACTTTAACATGTCATTTTTGGACTAAAAAGGACTTACTGATGATCTTTAAATCCTCCCAGATCTCTATTTTATTAGTTGGTCTGTGAGACAGAGAGAGAGAAGGAAAAGCAGTGATCACAATTATTAGAGACTATTTTTATAGTCAATTGTTGTGTGATCAGTTAGTGTTTCATGAGGCAACGTTGTATTGTTAGAGCTGCAACAAGCAGCTGATTAATTGAATAGTTGCGAACTATCACATTAATTATCTCCAACAAATTAATCAATTCATTGATTTGTGTAATTTTTAGGTAGAAAATGTCCAAATTCTCCAGTTCCAGCTTCTCAAAATTGATTATTATATGGTTTCTTAGACTTTCATTGAAGTAGACTGATAATCTTTGGTTTGTGAACAAAAGATATTTTATGTTTAACTCAACTTTAGGAAACAGTAATTGACAATTTACCCAATTTTAGGAATGAAACTAATCAATGAATCATTTCAATAATAAATATATTAATCCATTGATAGTAGTAGTTTTCAAAGTCCCCACTTTATTAATTTTGTTTTCCTTTTCTACAGATTGAATAGAATGATTGAAAAGACTACATTTATCCAGTGACGGATTGATTAAAACGTAGCAGATGATGATGCTGATTCAACATATTTTCCTTAATTGTTTGTGAATCTTTAAATCTACTAATTTATGTCAGAAACAGACATTAGACATTTCATCTATACATGAATATATAAAGCAGAGTGACAATATTCTTGGCAAAGCAGCAACTAAGTGAATATTTCAGCTATGGTCAACTTTTTTCACGTTGAGACACAACAGAAATAAAATGAGTTCTCTGTTCAAAACTATACTGGTCTAGGCAAAATATAGGTCTTAGTTTTCAAATTAAAAAAATGTTACTTTTTGGTCATGTTAACGATAAATCAGCTTTTTCTCTATATGAAATATTTTTGATAAACTATCAAACAACAAACAAACAACACATCTTCATCAACAAATCTTGTTTCTTAAAAACAAGTTTATAAAGGGAAAAAAATAAGAGGTAGAATTTAATAAAAACAATAAAGATTTGAGGACCTGGGAACTTCTAATTAGGCCATTTTCTTCTTCTAAAAGGGGCTCAAATTCATTAATTGAATATCAGAATCAGAAAAAAAAGATATTTGAGCAGTTGTTTTTGGTAAATAAAATTATCAGGATTTATTTGTTTGAATCTGCACACAAGGCTTTTACTCACTTAGTCTTGAGGAGAGCTGTGAGACTTTCAGAGTCAAGGTTATTGACAATCGCTTCCCTCAGTGAAGGCAACATTGACAGAACTGTGACACACACACACACACACACACACACACACACACACACATACACACACACACACACACACAATTTGAGAGAGTGTGAATTACAGTGAGCTTGAATTACAGACTGAAGGTGAACTACATGAGCATGAGTCTAAATTAGTATGAGTTAAAATAGGGTGTGTGAATGTGGTTGACTAATCCTCCTATGTAGTATGATAAGTGTATTGCATCACTTCCGTTTTTCTTTTTTTTTTTGGGAGCTTCTGTGTTGTGTGCTTCAGTGCATCTGCATCACTGCTGAGTTTTCTCTCCTTTATCTCTTTTCTAAAGCTAATATATCCTACTGTAGTTTCACTTAAGCACTCCCTCCTTTTAGTGTTTCCTTGGCTCAATCTCACAAATGCTACTTATTTTACTTGGCTAAGCTAGCTACCGGTGGGGAAAACTGGTCTGATAGTGAGAGATGGCAAGGTAAACGAGAGTGAGTCAAATTAGTGTGAGAGTGAATTAGAGTGAATGTAAACTAGGGAGGAGTTAAGTTAGTGTGAATCAGAGAGTGAGTGTGAATGATAATTTAAGACTGGATTTAGAGTGTAGGGTGCAATTAGAGTGTGAATTAAATTAGTGTGAGTTACAGAGCAAGAGTGTGAATTAGAATTTAAGAGTGGATTTACAGTGTGAGCTAAATTAGTCTGAATGATTTAGAATGACTGTAAACCAGAGTGAGTGCAAGCTGGAATGTGAACTAGTTAAATTAGTGTAAGGATGAATTAGACAGCAAGTGTAAAATTAAAGTCTGAGGGTGGAGAGTGTGAGTTAAGATTAGTGTGAGTGTGAATTATATTGAATGTGAAATAGAGAGTGAGTTAAATTAGTGTGAATCAAGAGTGTGAGAGTGGATTAGAGTGTGAATTAAGAGAGTGAGTGTGAATAAGTGAGTGAGTATGAATCAGCTACCAGTCATGCTACAAGTCCTCTGGTTGCTCTCGAAGTAAACTAGCTTTTGGGCAGAGTATGTTAAGAGTGTAGGTGTGGTTTAGAGTTTGAGTGTGGATTAGAGCAAATATATGATTAAGAGGGTTAAATTAGTGAAAGTGTGAATTAGAGTTTAGGTGTGAATCATCTACCAGTCATGTTACAAGTCCTCTGGTTGCTCTCGAAGTGAAACTGGCGTCTGGCCTGAGCAATGTACTCCGTTGCCTCCCGTTCCTGAACATCCTGGATCTTCTTCTGAGCATATTTACCCAGGACATAAACTCCTGAGGAGCCACAGGAAGTTAGAGAAAGAACCATCTTATAATAAATGCAGGAAACAGCCTGAAATTATTAGTCCATTAAATAAAGCATCAGAATGGCTTACTTATTTAATTAAAATAGTTGTACCAATATCTATACAACAAATAAATAGAATTTAATTATTGTCTCATGCATAAATTTATATTCCAGAGAGCAGATATTGTCTGATCCTGTTATTAACTAAAAAATATATAGAACAGAAATTGAGTAAATCACAAAAAACATCTTAAGAGATAAACAATCTTTCCTTCTTTTACAAGCTTTTGAACTTTTACTTCAGATTTAAATATATTAAAACTAAACAGGACTAAATCATTAATTCTCTTAAATCATGATAATTTGTGGAGTACAATAGGAAGCGTACATTTGTCTAATGTTATGGTAGCCATAAGATGAACATCTATTGTGTTTAAATACACAGAAATCCCAATGTTTTTCAGTTTGTGATTATTACGTTTACATAAATATTCTGTCTGAATCAAATAAGACTCGACCATGTATATACTTAAGCCCAAAATTATTCATATCCCTGTCAAATACAGGGGATTTCTTTATTTTTCCCACTCACAAATTAGTATTTCACTCCAGCTTCTATTTAAATAAGAGCAGCAATAGATAGCATGTGTAAAACATCTTTAACAAAGTGAAACAAAAAAACAATCACACTGTCCAAAATATTCATACCCCAGTGATTCAATAGGTGCAGGAGTCAAACGAAACATAGTTTCTGACATTAAAGTGTTTAATATTGTTCTCAATGTTGCTTAGTTGTTGTATTTTGTTTTTAACCAGTTTTCAGTAGCAAGGTGCAAAGCATCATCCAAAAGTGCCAAAAATTTCACAGGATCAAAAAAGGATGTGGCCAGAAGTCAATATTGTCACCTCGGCTTGCCAGAAAGATCAAACAGAATGTTGAAAACAATCCAAGGACTACTACCAAGACTGTCCTGAAGGAACTGGGTTCAAGTGGTGTAAATCCCCCTGCTTCAACTAAAGCATGCTTGTCTGACCTTTGCATAGACCTACTTAAAATAAGATGAAAGCTTCTGCTCATTTGTTCTTCGGTCAGATGAAACAAAAATTGAGCTTTTTGGCCACAGGAATGTGGCTTTCATCTGGCTAAAGAGGGGAACACAGTACCTATGTTAAATATGGAGGTGGAAGCATCATATTGTGGCGCTGCTTTTCAGCAAATGGGCCTGGCATCTTGATTAAAGTGGAAGGAATGATGAGAAAAGAGCAGTACATCAAGATTTCTAAAGAAAATCTCAAGCAGGCAGCAGACAACCTAAACCTGGGGGAGTTTGGGACCTATCAGCAGGACAATGACCTGAAGCATACAGTCAAGGTGGTGAAGCAATGGTTCCAGGACAATGATATTAACATTATGAAGTGGCCAAGTCAGAGTCCTGATTTAAACCCCATTGAAAACGTATGGATGGAGCTCAAGAAATGGGTGGGAGCATGGAAACCCTCTAATCTCAAAGATCTGGAAATATTTGCAAAAGACTTGCAAGAAGCTTGTAAGCAATTATAAAAATCGTTTGAAGGCTGTAAAAAAAATAAGGGGTATGCAACTGATTATTGAGAGTCTGTGAAAAATTGTGTATGTGTGATTTGTTTCCCCCTGTTAAAGATGTCTATTTACACATTCTATCTAAAAACAAATCAGTTATCGCTATAGACTTTTTGTGTCCTATTTAAGTAAAGACTGAGGTGAAATACTAATTTGTGAGTGGAAAAAACGAAGAAATCGCTTGTATTTGACAGGGGTATGAATTATTTTGGGCTTAAGTGTATGTATTGAAAGAACTATTCTGTAGAACACAGAATAATCTCAGTTAAATCAACCTGCCTTTCAAGCAGCTTCGTGATTTTCTAATACGTAGCAGCCAAATTAATTTATTTCAGTTTCTTTCACGATCTAAAAATGTTGTACTCATAAATATATGTTCAAATAAAAACTCAACACTTAGAGTGAATTAAACCGCCGTTTATAAATCTAAATATAACAGAGGTTAATCAAGTTTAAATGCTTTCTTGCAAACGTTGCTACCTCACAAATAATCCAACGTATCCAGAAATAAATATAACATTCCCCGGGGATCCATAAACTGCTTAAATATGTTTCAACAGATGTTACTTTGACTTTTACGCGGAACAAGTTTATATTTCAGTTCAGTTCGGCGGAGCTTTCCCGTTAGCATTGAGCAAACATAGAGCTAACATGGAGCTAATAGTTACCTCCAACTATCGCTCCGGTGAGGATTAATTTCCGTTTGTGGCGTTTAATAAAATTCCAGACAGACGAAAACATCCTCAGACAAAAAAAACATTCGACTGAAAGTCGGAAAACACCGAGTTAGTTTTAACGATGTTCCGGTTGTTTTACCGACATTTTATACGAAGAGTTTCGGGTACTTAGCAGCTCCGTGCTACATGCTAACCGCCATAAGTATGTTGTTAAATTTAGCAGAGTAAATGATACAACTTCCGGCGAGCAATTTCAAAATAAAGCTTCAACCGCTTACTTAAGAAGTAAATGCCCATAGTTACTTTCCACTATTGCTTTAAATAGGTGCCCAAATGAAAGAATTTTTTTTTTCGTTCACTCAAATTATTGCATTTATGTTGTACAATTTAATTTTATTGTGTATCTATTATTTTATTAGTAATGGTGTGTTCACTTTATTTGTATTTTAATCCATTTTATCTAACCCTTTAGTCTAATTTTTTATTTAACATCATTTTATAAATCTTTATATTTAGCATTAATGATATTGTTCTATTTCTGTATTGTTGTGTTTTTCTAAACATAACTTTTTTTTACTTTGTTTTGTCTTTTTATCTGTTTTATTAGGTGTCTTTATCTAAATTCATTTCTATTTCACTAAAACGGCAGTATTAGGTGTAACACAGTATATAAGTCACTAATGACTATTATGCATTGCTTTCTTTTTTTTAGTAACGTATTAATGTAAGCATTACAGAAAAATGGCAATGGTAAACACATTTTAAACCTGGATTAAGTGTTTTTTCTTTGTCTTAGATGTGGGAGAAGATAAGAAAGTTTTTAGAAAACTTGTCAGCAACTGTTGTGACTAGCAGCAACAATGACAAAGTAATTTCCATTCTGTTGATAAAAATTTATAAGTAATTCCTTACATTTTAAATACATCATTATTGTAATGAATTATTATGAATTGACGTAACAATAAAAATATTGCATAACAGTTTTGGAGTAAATTGCCCAACATGTAAAATTGTTACCATAGCTTTTACAATTGTTCTGTCTTCATGTGTGAAGCAGCTTCAACTGCCCTAACCTGTATGAAAGGTGCGATACAAATTCCAAAATCAAATATTCTATTGATAAACGATTGAAATGGTTTATTCTTACTATAATTATTTTTCTTTTCCAAACAAAAATATGAAAGCAAGTTTTATTTAATTATTTCCCCATTTCCGGTTTAAACCTCACTAACCGTTGTAAATTTGTGGATCGATTGGTCGTGTCTGCATTTGGTCTGACCAATATTATCTTCCACACTTCCGTGTGGCGTGAAGAAGTCAGCGGCTAAAACTTTCCCTAAAGTGAACAAACAGGTTAAAAACATGTGAATTTCCTGATCGAGAAAAGTGACCTGTGTGAAGGTGAAGTTACTGTGGACGTAATGGCAAAGCTGGGCAGTTCCTGTCTGACAGTAGAGGACGTGGAGAAGTGGATGTACAGCGCGTTTGACGTGGTAAGGCGGCGACATGCGATCAGATAATCATTAAACCATTCGTTCAGCAAGTTACAGTTTTAACAAAATGTAACAAATGTTCAACGAAGCCAGTTTTAAATGATTCGTTGTTTTTTTTTATTTTATTTTATCTTATCTTATCTTATCTTATCTTATCTTATCTTATCTTGTTTCTTAAATAATAACTGAAGCTTCCGGTGTATTTATGATGAAGTGCTGAAGTTAAGAGGACATTTTCGTTATCGATTCTTTTATCTATTCTTTTGTTGTTTTGGGGTGGGTAATCATTTATATGTTTTACCATAATTCACCCAAAAGTAGCAACATGGATAGTATTAATCACTATTACTGGACACTGGTTCCATTAGATACCCTTTCTGTAATTAAATATATTAAAGTAAATTCTTATCAGATCTGTCTGTGGTCAGTGATGTGAAAAGTTTGAGAATCACCATCACAGAGGATTAAAAAAAAAACAGAAACATTCATATTTGAAAGCTGCGTTTAAAATGACTGCAAACACATTATCAACTGTTTTAAAAAGTTGCTGAGTCATTTAATAGGCGACAATAATAGATTAATGGATTAATCGTCTAATTGTTGTTGTTTTAGACGCTTTATAGCTTTCTTCAGAGCAGGTGTGCAGAAAGTGTGACAAAACTGGCGCAGTTTCTGTTTCTTAACCGAAATGTAAAGTCAGTGAGAAACTTTCAAGGCCCAAAGTATAAAATATTTACAGTTTTGATTTGTAAATTAATGTGTGTGTAAGGTTGGACATAACTTTACCTGTTGCTTGAAATACTAAATATTGTTTAGTGCAAAGCACAGGAGAAAATATCTGTAATTAGTCCAATATTAAATAGAAATGGAAAGATTTTGTATATTTCATTTTTTTTCAGCCAATGAAATATGATAAATCAACATAATTATGCCTAATATTGGACTAATTGTAACAACAAAAAAGATATTTTTATGATTTAGTTTATTTTACTGTTGACTTTCTACCAGCTCAAACCAGTCTGGCCATTCTTCTCTCCTCTGGCATCAACAAGGCATTTTTTGCTCACATAACTGCCACTCACTGGATATTTCCTCCTTTTTGAAACATTCCCTGTAAACGCCAGAGATGGTTGTGTGTGAAAATCCCAGTAGACTCAGCAGTTCCTGAAATACTTAGACCAGCTCGCTGATGCTCTGTTTGAACTGCAGCAGATCATTCTGACCTTGTCTATATGCCTAAATGTAGTTTGATTTGGTGCTTTTGATTGGCTGATTATAAATTTATGATAACAAGCAATGGAACAGGTCAACCTAATAAAGTAGCCAGCAAATGTATATTATGATGTGACTCGTGTTTCTTTGACACAACCCAACTGTACTAGAGTTCTGTGAATGTGTCTCCCTGCAGGCTAAAGAAGCCCTGGATAACGGAGAAGTGCCAGTCGGATGTCTGATGGTGTATAAGGGTGAAGTGGTGGGGAGGGGACGTAATGAGGTCAACGAGACCAAAAACGTATGGGGGGAAAAAGACAAGTGTGTTATCTAGTTTTTTAACAAGCCCCTGTTAAACCCTGTGTAACCTTTATCGTGTGTGTGTGTGTGTGTGTGTGTGTGTGTGTGTGTGTGTGTGTGTGTGTGTGTGTGTGTGTGTGTGTGTGTGTGTGTGTGTGTGTGTGTGTGTGTGTGTGTGTGTGTGTGTGTGTGTGTGTGTGTGTCGTACACAAATGTGTACTGCAGGCCACTCGCCATGCTGAGATGGTGGCTGTGGACCAGGTCTTGGACTGGTGTCACCGTAGCAACCTGGATGTGAGGAGTGTTTGCAAGCGCACAGCTCTGTATGTCACTGTGGAGCCGTGCATCATGTGTACTGCAGCCCTGCGTCTGCTCAGTATCCTTTTTGTGTGTGTGTGTGTGTGTGTGTTTTCAGTTTAATAGATAAAATGAAGCTGCCAATGATAACCTCCCAGAGTCCTTTGTCACATCTTTAAATGTCTTAGTTTGTGTGGTTGATACTTCAAAACCCAAAAGATGTTCAAAAGTCATAAAATTGCACATTTAAGAAGCTAAAACTTCTGTCATAAATTTGTTAGAGTGATAATTCTTTCGTTAAAGTAGTTTCAAGTACCTTTTAGGTGATTGGCTGATCATTGCAGCTCTGATGAGTACTGGCCCTGAGTCCTGGTGTCAGATATCCCGGTGGTGGCCTACAGCTGCACAAACGATAGATTCGGAGGCTGCGGATCAGTTCTGGACATTTCCTCTGCAAACCTTTGTCACACCGGCACCACGTTCAAGGTATAAATGAGGTATTATCTTTATAGCTTAGAATAAAAACATGATTTTTGTTGTTATTGTCTTTAAGCCCTCACATACTACAAGGGAAAGTATGGGGGGGGACCTCAGGAAGAGAAACAAAGGAGGGATCCCTCTTCCATTGAATATAGGTCTGTAGTTGGCTAAAATACTTAAGTCAAGTCTCGTCTCTTATTTGTTAGAATTTTGTATTTACAGAAGCCTTATGGAGTCGTTACTGCTGATGTGTTGAAGGAATATATGGATCAATACATACAGTTACATTTTGTCAGTGAAGCTTTTCTTTCCCTTTCCATTTGTGAGCACTAATAAGTGGCTCTGCCATTACGTAGGCCCTTCTGAGACTCTCTTTCCATGGGTAGAGAGCTTCTTTCAGTATTCTAGAGTGCCATATTCATTCACGTCTTTATGAGGTTAACTTTAATTTGACTCTTTTTTTTTTTTTTTTTTTCCTCTTGTTTAACTGACCTAGTTTTTAAAGGTGGTATCAGGAGTTGTTCACAGTGAACTTGCAGTGCTCTCAACAAGTTGATCTATTCCAGATGGACAAGTAGCAGAATAGAAGTCTGCATCTTCAGGAAGAAGCAGGACAGTGAATTAAATACTGAGGGAATCACTTCCTTGAACTTGGATATAGCACAGGTCAGGTAGACGTCAAGTGAATATATTCTTGTCATGTGGTGAGTAGTTCAATAGGAGGAATTAAAAAGCTAAAAATGGTCTGATAGGAGGAGATTTTATGGGAGGACAAATAAGTGTTCAACTTCAAAGCTGTATGTCAGAATGATGTCACGAATGTGGTTAAAGCAGTGCTTCTCAATTATTTTCTGTCGCGCCCCCCCTATGAAAAAAGAAAACATCTCATGCCCCGTGTGACTATAAATAAATATCATTTGTCTATAAAATTGTTATAAGTACTCCTCTGCATAACATTGTATCCTTATTAACGTATAAGAGGAAAAAAAAATATGGACCAACAAAGGATGGCTTTATTAAATGTAACAGAAAAGATTTAAGGTGCATCTGAAATTCAAAAATAATTAATTAAACTTAACTCCTTAATTAAACTATAAACATATTTGACTGACCATGTCAAACCATATGATACTGTGATTGGGGTGTAATATCTTTAAGTGACGTGTTAATTTTTTTGGCTTCATGCTGTCCACTGCCAACATTTTAGACACAGAAACACACCAGCTTTTCACAGTGAAGCCAAGCACTACATAAGCATTTCCTCCGTCTTAGCTTTCGGGAGACTTTCGTTTGTCTCTTTATCTCACTCTCTCTCCGCCTGTCTTCTAATCTCTGTTAAATAACCTCTGGCGTCAGTACCACTGACGAGAATGATGTTTATTTATTTATTTTTTTATCTGTTTTTGATTTAGTTTTAGCTAATAATTTCAAATCTGATTTAATATTGCCTGCTAGCTTCACGTATCGGGGCTAGTGGCTAAGCTAACTTTAGGTCAGTCTGGGCTAATAACTTTGCCGTGGAGCTGCGAGGTATGCTAGGGTCTGGAGAGATAAGGAACGGTTACTAACTACAGTAGCATAGAACTGGCTATCTATCCTACGAGCCAAGCTTCTCCCTCATTGAGCCCCGCCTTCAAGTCTAGCACAACGTTTTATAACACTTGTGCACATTATCGCTAATGGAGGCAGAGGAGTAACTAAACATTTGACACCCTGAGCAGAAAAAATCAGCCAAGCCAAAAAACTAACGTTAGGGTGATTAGTGAAGAAAACGCTAAAAGAAGGAGACAGTAGGGAGTTTATGAGCAAAAGTGCTGTACGATTAATGCCAAAACACACTTTAGGCCCTTAGTACTAATTGAATATCATTGCAATGCCACAGCCGACCTGAGTACTGTTGCTGACCATGTCCATCCCCTAATGACCACAGTGTATCTTCTGATGGCTACTTCCAGCAGGATAACACAAATCTGCAGCACCTGCATGATGATAGCATTTTAATATGCACCAAATTTTTAGGACTGTTTACTACCTTGTTAAAGGGGGTCCGACCCAGTACTAGCAAGGTGTACTTAATAAAGGTGTGTGGTGTACGTATGACACACACATGAAGATCTTAGTGTGCACCATGAAGATCCATTTCAAGTTGCATAGGATCAGAAATGTCTGCCTGCATTGGCTGCCACTGACATATGGCTGGCAAGCAGGCATGATAAGATTTATTAAGTTGACATGCATGCACACACCTACACGGATGGAACCTCATTTTGTGTGTGCGTATGTGTGTGTTCAGTGTGTTTCAGGCCACAGAGCAGAAGAAGCTGTAGAGATGCTAAAGACCTTCTACAAACAAGAGAATCCAAATGGTGATTTGAAATCTCCTCCTTTTCTTTTTTCTTTTCCTCCATCTTCTTCTTCTTTTATCTTTTTTTCCCTTCAATTTGTTTGTTTCTGTATTTGCAGTATTGCCCTTTATCAGCCCCCATCTATTTATATTCATTGTTTTAAATACACTTTGGCAGAAATGTTCTCATTTATTTTATTAACTATTTCTTATTTCAATTTTTTCCTTTTCTTTAACATAAAATTTCACTTTTCTCTGTTTCAGCCCCCAAACCCAAAACCAGGAAAGACTGAGCCACACAATTATTTTTTAAATTGCTTTTATATTTGTGTTTCCCTCTTGAGATTTTTTTATTAAATAAATTACAAAAACTAAAATAAATTACTGAAACAATGTATGTGTTGACATAAGAAACTGATATCACCTACACCTCCATGTCATACATATATACAGCTGCAGATGGAGCTGTTGCATCAATCCTGGTCCTGGAGGGCTGGTGTGGCTGCAGTTTTTTGTTCTAACCAAGCGGTTGCACACCTGGTGCTACTAATCAACTATTTGAGTGCTTGATATGAACCTTCATTAGTAAAGTCAGGCGTGTTCCAACTGCTTGGTTGGAACAAAAACCTGAACCCACACCGGCCCCTGAGATCTTATGATTCCATGGCTGGACTGGCGAGCTGTGAACTTTATCTTTATAATAAACAAATAATATACAGTGAAGAAAACAAGTATTTAAACACCCTGCTATTTTGCTATTTCTCCCACTTAGAAATCATGGAGGGGTCTGAAATTGTCATCGTAGGTGCATGTCCACTGTGAGAGATATAAACTAAAAAGAAAAATCCAGAAATCACAATGCATGATTTTTTAATGATTTATTTGTGTGATATAGTGGCAAATAAGTATTTGAACACCTGAGAAAATGAATGATAATATTTGGTAGAGTAGCCTTTGTTTGCTATTACAGAGGTCAAACGTTTCCTGTAGTTTTTCACCAGGTTTGCACATACTGCAGGAGGGATCCTGGCCCACTCCTCCACACAGATCTTCTCTAGATCAGTCAGGTTTCTGGGCTGTTGCTGAGAAACAGAGTTTGAGCTCCCTCCAAAGATTTTCGATTGGGTTCAGGTCTGGAGACTGGCTGGGCCATGCTAGAACCTTGATATGCTTCTTACGGAGCCAGTCCTTGGTTTTCCTGGCTGTGTGCTTTGGGTCATTGTCGTGTTGGAAGACCCAGCCACGACCCATCTTCAATGCTCTGACTGAGGGAAGGAGGTTGTTCCCCAAAATCTCACAATACACGGCCCCAGTCATCCTCTCTTTAATGCAGTGCACTCGTCCTTTCCCATGTGCAGAAAAACACCCCCAAAGCATGATGCTACCACCCCCATGCTTCACAGTAGGGATGGTGTTCTTCGGATTGTACTCTTCATTCTTCTTCCTCCAAACACGCTTAGTGGAATTATGACCAAAAAGTTCTATTTTGGTCTCATCTGACCACAAAACTTTCTCCCATAACTCCTCTGTATCATCCAAATGGTCATATGCAAACTTAAGACGGGCCTTGACATGTGCTGATTTAAGCAGGGGAACCTTTCGTGCCATGCATGATTTCAAATCATGACGTCTTAGTGTATTACCTACAGTAACCTTGGAAACGTTGGTCCCAGTTCTTTTCAGGTCATTGACCAACTCCTGTCGTGTAGTTCCGGGCTGATTCCTCACCTCTTTAGAATCATTGAGACCCCACGAGGTGATATCTTGCATGGGGCTCCACTCTAATTGAGATTGACCGTCAGGTTTAGCTTCTTCCATTTTCTAATGATTGCTCCAACAGTGGACCCTTTTTCACCAAGCTGCTTGGCAATTGCTCCGTAGCCCTTTCCAGCCTTGTGGAGGTGTACAATTTTCTCTCTTGTGTCGTTGGACAGCTCTTTGGTCTTCGCCATGTTACAAGTTAAAGTCTTGCTGATTGTATGGGGTGGACAGGTGTCTTTATGCAGCTAACGACTTCAAACAGGTGCATCTGATTAAGGATGATACATGGAGTGCAGGTGGACTTCTAATGGGCGGACTAACAGGTCCTTCAGGGTCAGAATTCTAGATGACACACAGGTGTTCATATACTTATTTGCAGCTATATCACTCAAATAAATCGTTAAAAAATCATGCATTGTGATTTCTGGATTTTCCTTTTTAGTTTATCTCTCTCACAGTGGACATGCACCTACGATGAAAATTTCAGACCCCTCCATGATTTCTAAGTGGGAGAAATAGCAAAATAGCAGGGTGTTGAAATACTTGTTTTCTTCACTGTATATAATTAAAAAAAAGCATTATTAAATATGTTGTTGTTTCATTTTATTATTGTGTGTGTGTGTGTATATATATATATATAATATAGTATTATGTATGTTGTAGATAGATTTTTCTTCTTTTTGTTTGTTAACCACCAAACATTAAAGTGCAACAAACCACCAAAACAAATGTTTATGAAAAGTGGTTTTGTTCCATGGAGGATAACCAGGGAAGGAACAAAGAGAGCAGAGCTGCTGTTTCCTGGTGATTTTCAAAGTTAAAGCATCCTACAGCTTAACTATCCATCCATCCATCCATTGTCTATCCCGCTTATTCCCTTTCGGGGTCGCAGGGGTCTGCTGGAGCCTATCCCAGCGCGTTAAGGCGAGAGGCAGGGATACACCCCAGATGGTCGCCAGCCAATCGTGGGGCACACACACCATTCACACACCATTCACTCTCACACTCACACCTATGGGCAATTTAGAGTTTACCAATTAACCTGAGCATGTTTTTTGTATTGTGGGAGGAAACCGGAGTACCCGGTGAAAACCCACGCGGACACGGGGAGAACATGCAAACTCCACACAGAAAGGCCCCAGACCCAGGCCCAAGGCGGTCTTGAACCTGCGACCTTCTTGCTGTGAGGCAACAGTGCTACACCGTGTCGCCCCCACAGCTTAACTAATTAATACAAATTTTTACATTGCTCACTGTTAATTTCTTTAGTGTACATTTAAAAGGAACTGATCGTTTTTACTGCGATCAATGATCACATGCGAGGATTTGATTAAAAATGTTCATTAAATTTATGTACGTGAACTCTTGCCCTGTTGATGTTCATGAAAATAAAGCACTTCACTTCATTTATTTGACATGTTTTTGCCTCAGCAAGAGTGACCCCCCTTTTTTTCTTAATAATGCACACAATAGACCTTTTTCTGTCTTTTCACTTCCTCACTCTATTCTGTGGTGAGTTGGTATGTGTGTTTGCTGCTGGGAGGAGTTGAGTGAAGTGTGTGTGTGTGTGTGTGTGTGTGTGTGTGTGTGTGTGTGTGTGTGTATGCGTATGTGTCCTGCTGTTTTTCTCAATACTTCTTAGTTTTTCTCACTCTCTCTTTCAGTTTTATTTTGCTTTTCGTCACTTTCGTCTTTCTTTTTTCGTAGCTGGTTGTTTTCTTCCCATTTTTCATCTTCATGGTTCCTCCTTTTGTTTCTCTGCTCCCCCCATCTTTATTCCTGTTCTTCCTTCCTTGGCTCATTATCTGTATCCCTTTCTATTTTTCTTTCTTTGGTATTTATTTGTTCACTATTCTATTCTTCCTTAATGCCTTTTCCTCTCTCTCTCTCCTGCTTCTATCCTTTTTAGATCCTTTCTCTTACTAACCCTTATTACCTCCTTCATTGTTCTTTTCTTCTTTCAGTCATCCATTGTTTCTTTGTCTTCTCACAACTTCCTCTTTATTTCCTCCTTCCCTCCTGTCTTTCTTTTTTCTCCTTCCACTTTTCTTTCATTGCTCCTTCCTTTTTCTCATCCAACAGTGTTTTAATCCATCCATCATCCTTTCTTTCTTTGTTTCCTACCTCCTGCCTTTTTTACTTACATACACCTTCCCCCTTTTCCTTCTACACTTCCTCATCTCCTTGTGTTCAGCAATCTGATCGTTTTTTTAATCTTATTTTTTGGTGCTTTTTAAACAGACATGATATCACATGTAAAGCAACTTCTCACAGACGTGCATGTTTCTCTGGACATAAGACATAAATAAATAAAAAAAAACAACAGGTGTGGTTGGTTCAGTGAAACACGTGCTGAGTCCATCCAGCAGAGACAATCATTCCAGAATTTTTTAATGCGTCACTTCAGAGCTGACATGCTGATAAGATGACACACAAACACAGCTGTTAAGCCCTATTAAAGTGTTTGTGTTGAGTCAAACTTTCCCTAAAAAACCTGATGGTGACAAGAGTAAAAGATTTACACTCACTTACGCCCTCCTTCACTGGGTCGGCTGTGCCTCAGAGGTCATCAGAGCAGTCTTCCACTGGTTGGAGGGTTGGTGGTTCGAACATAAACCCTGATATTTGCTGCAGATCGTGATTATTTTAAACCTCCATTCCATATAATTTAAATATAAAATATATATTTGAATTTTGCAGCCGTATGTAAGGTGAGAGGCAAGACATTCCAAAACAACAGATAAGACAAGCTCTGGTGAAGAGCTCCAGCAGCGCCTTACTAGCTGGAGAAAAAGGAACTTAAATTATGAGTTTTAGAAAATCTGTATCACAATGGTTACAAAGTTGTCACTATTTGTCAGCACTTACCACAGAAATGCAGACATCATTAGCCTATCAATTCACACATTTTATAACTCTCACACATACGGTTTTCAGCACAATTACTTACAATATTTATGAACGTGAAAATGGTAGAACACCCTGTGCATAATAGGCCGTGCCCCCCTAGCTCCACCCTTGATATACACAGCCCCTGAAGCAGCGCATGCTTCCAATTAGGAGCAGTCAATTCGGACCAGGAGTCCAGTGTGACTGTATGTATGACGCCCCCCCTTTTGGAAGAAGAAAACATCTGCGCGACTATAAATAGTATAATTCGTCTATAAAATTGTTATAAGTACCTCAGCATAATACTGTATCCTTATTAACGTATAAGATAATAAAAACGAAAGACATTTGGACCAACTTACAACAAAGAATAGTTTTATTAACTGTAACAGAAAAAAGTTTAATTTAAAGTGCATCTGAAATTCAAAAATGAATCCTTTACTAAACCATAAACATTTGACTGAATATGTCAAACCATATGATACTGAAAAATAAAACTACATAAAATCGTCCTATCAGCGTGATTGGGGTGTGATGTTATTAATTTATTTGTCATCATGCTGTCCGCTGCCAACATTTTAGACACAGTAACACACCAGTCTTTCACAGTGAACCAAGCGCTACATACGCTTCGTCATATTTCCTCATCTTAGCTTTCGGGAGACTTTCGTTTGTCTCTTTATCTCCGTCTCTCTCTCCACCTGTCTTCTCATCCCTGTTAAATATTATTTTTCATGGCGTCACTTGAGGGTCTGCTACACTTCGTGTCTACACTTCTTACTCTACACCTACAACACTGAGTGAATGCTCCCTGCGCACACTGACAATGAGAGCGCCCCCAATGTAATGGAGGTGCAATTGCACTTTTTTCTAGTATGTAAAAAAAATGTAAATTAAAAAATAAAGCATGATCTCCGAGGTCAAACGCGCCCCCCCTTGACGGATGGTGTTGCTCCCCCTCTGGAGTCTTGTCAACAGGGTTGTGAGATGAGAAGTCTGCCACAGTGTTTTGTGTTCCTGCACTGTAAAGTGGTATAGCTGTAGTGCCAAGAACCAGCGATTAACACTTGTATTAGAGTCTTTCATGTGGCCAAACTACACACATGAAAGACTCTAATACAAGGTGCGTCGGTTGGTTTCCAGGGTAAATTTTCTACCAAGCAGATACGATTTTAATGTGTCCAGTGCACAGCGTCCAAGCACTCTGGTTCAACTCTCTCTTCCTCATGGTGACACCGAGCAACAACGCTCCCCCACCGACGAGCTTGTGAAAAGGGTGGAGGGGTGACACTCACCTTCTGACAATGCCATTGTGCCAGTGAAAGGGAAGGTGATCTCAAGCAATTACAGAAATACATGGAGAAATAGTATGCTGGCCAGAATCATTAAATAGAGTGCCAGAAAGCTGAACAAAGGTGATGAAAAACTAGTAGCCCTAAATTTGATCCAATAAACCATTAAAACCTGGAGTTTCCAGAAACACAGTCTCCACTCATTTGGAGGATGGGGAATTTGGGTGGGTAAAAGATGAAAAGATGTTGCTTTCCTGCTTTTACACAGCTACATATCTGCAGTTTGTGGCCCGTTGCTGTGGCAAGGCTTGCGCCAGTTGCTGTGGGGTTTTCTTGCACTGTGCTCTCTATACTCGTAGTAGTTTCCAGTCCAGTTGTTACCATTATGTCAGCCAGTGAGTCTTCTTCCGCCCCTGCTCTTGCAGACTCTGGGGGTGTTCAATTTCTTTGTTTCTCTGTAGCTTAGGGGATTGTCTACTAAATGCTGCATGGCATAGGAGACTACAATCGCGGGTAGCTAAACCACGACTGTCCCGTTTGGGTCTATTCCCTCCTGCCAGCTGTCTCTCCAAGCCATCACAAGGACTTTCCCCTGTTGTCGGCTGAACTTGTGGTCACTGGACGAGTCCAGAAAATCAGTTTCCAGAAACAGAATGTGATGTTATTATTCTTGTCTGGGCACATGCAATGGTGGACTAAACAATGAGTGGTTGGGGGAAAACTGGAATGAATTTACGGGTACGCATTATCAGTAGTGTTCCACTGGGTCATGGGTAGAACAGTCTCAGGTGTATTCCCACAACTGCAGTCATCAAGCTATTTCTACAAAAGAACAATTTTAGACTAGTGTCTTTTTAGCCAAGGCACATTTCTCTCATTGAAAATATCTCGCAGCACACCACCAGCTTAAAACGTGAAAAATAACCCTTTAAAGTGTTATACTGTTAATATAAAAAAAAAATTTAAATGAAGAATGACATTATAACATCTTGAAAAAGAATATAATAAGCACAAAGAAAAAAAGTATTTTATTATCTTTCATGTTTATACTCACTCGGTGTGAAAGCTGGGCCTGTTTGGAGGAAAACAGCTGATATCCTGGAGGCATCCATGAAAGCTCTCAGTCTTTCTCTTTTTAGTTTTTACAGCAGTCAGGCTAAAAAGCTCACCTCACACAGATATGTTGTCGATAATGGGAGCAATGTTAAAATAGCTTTGTTAGCCAGCCTTAGCAGCTGCCAACCAAAAACTGTCGAAAGGTCGATCAGCAAAACTTAGATTGAGAGTGGGACTTTGGCTATTTCTTTAGCTGCTTCGGGTCCTAGCATCTCATTTACAATGGCTTTGCAGGCAGGGAGTTTTAATTTCTCTGCCACAGTGTGGGACTTTTTTTGATTTAGCTACAAGTTCAGGACATGGTAGCTTGCTTTAAGATCTCTCTCATTTACCAGTTTTTCCTCAAGTAAGTGTTTCTCTGTGTGTTCACACAGGCAAAAAAAATACTCAACATTTTTGTTTTGAAGTGAATTGTGTTTCGTTTAGAGATGGCATTTAAACTTACTTGGGATCATAGGACTGTTTGAGAGCAATGGAATCTGTGCCATCGCATCTCGGGTAAAAGTAAAACCAAGTGAAATTAGCTTTCATTTCACTTGGATTGAAACTTAAACTAATATACATATCCATCACTTACACCGTTGTCCTGCTATCCATAATGAACCGTCAACACCACCTGCCACTATGTCCATGAGTCACTAATTCTCTTGTCTCTGAGCGCAAGGCAGTTAATACCTGCTGCTGCCCCCTACTGGTCTGAAGGAGTAGCTACTACATGATTACAGCCGACTAAGTTTATGGCACTGACCAACTGTTTCAACTGACTGCACTGCAGCACTGAAATGACTCTTCAATTACATCAATCAGGCAGTGGCAAAATGTCTTATTATTTCGTATTACTGGATCTCAGTGCTGCATTCAACACAATTGACCACAACATATTATTAGACTGGTTGGAGAACTGGGTGGGACTTACTGGCACAACACTGAAGATGTTTAAATCCTATTTAACTACTAGACTCCTCCTCCGCCTAGGTACGGTGAGCATATCGTGTCACTCTCTGTTACTCTAAGCTTTGTTGTGTGTGTGGCAGCGTCTCTGCTTATTTTTTCCTCCTTTATCATTTCAAAAAACTCATTTGGCATCTCCAAAGTTAATCCTTCTAACGTACGATAGTGTCATTCAAGCACCCTCCTACTGTCTCTTACTTTAGCGTTTCCCTCGCTAATTTCCCGTTCGCTGGTTGTTTGGCTCAGCTAATCTAGCTGGCTCGGCTAGCTTGAATTGCTCAGCTAATTTACCTACGATGGCTTCTCTCGCTCCCTCTCCTACTGCTTTTTCCTGCTCAGGGTGTCTGATGTTTAGCTATTCCCCTGCCTCCATTAATAGTAACGGTACTTGTATCAAATGTAATGTTGGGATAGACTTGGAGGCGAGGGTTCGTGAGCTAGAAGCTCGGCTCCATATGTTAGATAGCCAGCCATATGCTAGTGTAGCTAGACGGTCCCTAGTCTCCCCAGACCCCCCCAGCGTAACCCGCAGCTCCCCGGCAGTAACCGCCGCGGTCCGTGTTACTAGCCCAGGCCGAGCTAGCGCTAGCTAGCCCCGGCAATTTCCGAGCAGCCGGAAAAACAGCGCGACTGGGTGACTGTTCAAAGGGGGAGTAGGTGTCCTAAACCGAAGCCCTCGGGTACCAACAACACTGTTCACGTATCGAACAGATTTCTCCCACTCAGCAAAATACCCGCTGAGAAACAAACTCTGGTAATTGGCAGCTCTGTAGTCCGATACGTGAAGCTAGCAACACCAGGGTGCACAGTTAGCTGCATCCTTGGGGCCAGAGCAGGCGACATCGAATCCAACCTGAAGCATTTAGCTAGGACTAGGCCTAGATTTGAAAGGATTATTATTCACATCGGCGGTAACGACGCCCGTGTTCATCATTCAGAGGTTACGAAGATTAATGTGGAGTCGGTATGCACCTATGCAAAGACCATGTCGGACACTGTATATTTTCTCTGCCCCGCTGCCCCCTAGTGATCTCATGTTTAGTCGCATGAGGTCTTTCCACCGCTGGTTGTCCGGTTGGTGCCCAGATAATAACGTAGGAAGATACCTGGTCTGATAGCCAGAGATGGCATATGTCCCACCCTGGATGGAGCCCCCCCCCTAACCCCGGAATATGTTAGACTTTATCACCCGAAAACCGTGACTACACAGAGTTGAGTCCAGGAGGCGGAGTCACAATCCTCCACGCTTCTGTGCGTCTCCCTTAGAGCAGTCACCCACTCAGAACTACATAGAGACGGTGTTTGTCCCCCGACCACTTAATTCACTTAAATCATTTAAATCCTTTACATCCAACAATAGGAGACGAGTCACCTACAGCAACTTAATTAATATTAGCACTAATTCAGCCATAAAGCAACAGGACTGGAGAGTGAAATGTGGACTTCTAAACATTAGATCTCTGTCATCCAAAGCTTTGTTAATAAATAATATATAATATCAGATCATAATATTGACTTGCTCTGTCTTACTGAAACCTGGCTGCATCCTGATGAATATGACAGCCTGAATGAATCTACTCCTCCCAGCCATATTAACACTCATATTCCTCATGACAGCGGCCGAGGTGGTGGAGTTGCAGCCATTTTCAACTCCAGTTTACTGATCAACCCTGAACCGAAGTGTAGCTACACATCATTTGAGAGCCTTGTGCTCAGTCTCTCCCACCCAACTTGGAAATCACTACAAACAGTCATATTTATCACTGTTTACCGCCCTCCAGGCCTATATTCTGAATTTTTATCAGAATTCTCAGAGTATCTCTCAAGTTTAGTACTCAGGACAGATAGAATAATCATGGCAGATGACTTTAATATTCATGTTGATGTTGATGGTGATAGCCTTGGTTCTGTCTTCCTCTCTTTACTGGAGTCAATTGGCTTTTCTCAGAGACTAAATATGCCCATCCATTGCTTTAACCACACCCTTGACCTCGTCCCGACATACAGCGTCGAGGTTGAACACTTATCTGTCTTCCCACAGAATCCCCTTCTGTCACATCATTATCTAATAACTTTTGAATTCCTGTTATTAAACTACTCACCACCTGAAAAAAAAGAATACTCACTTGATACCTAACTGACAGTTCTATATCTAAATACAAGAAGGTGATTCCCTCAGTATTTAATTCTATTTAGCTCCCTTGAACTTTGTGACCTTTTGCCACATTTCAGGCTTCAAACATAAAGATATAAAACTGTAATTTCTTGTGAAGAATCAACAACAAGTGGGACACAATCATGAAGTGGAACACATTTTATTGGATATTGAAAAAATGAAAAATTGGGCGTGCAAAATCATTCAGCCCCTTTACTTTCAGTGCAATAAACTCTGTCCAGAAGTTCAGTGAGGATCTCTGAATGATTCAATGTTGACCTAAATGACTAACCATGATAAATGGAATCCACCTGTGTGTAATCAAGTCTCTGTATAAATGCACCTGCACTGTGATATTCTCAGAGGTCTGTTTAAAGTGCAGAGAGCATCATGAAGAACAAGGAACACACCAGGCAGGTCCGAGATACTGTTGTGGAGAAGTTTAAAGCTGGATTTGGATAAAAAAAGATTTCCCAAGCTTTAAACATCCCAAGGAGCACTGTGAAAGCAATAATATTGAAATGGAAGGAGTATCAGACCACTGTAAATCTACCAAGATCTGGCCGTCCCCCTAAACTTTCAGCTCATACAAGGAGAAGACTGATCAGAGATGCAGCCAAGAGGCCCATGATCTCTCTGGATGCAGAGGTCTACAGCTGAGGTGGGAGAATCTGTCCATAGGACAACAATCAGTTGTATACTGCACAAATCTGGCCTTTATGGAAGAGTGGCAAGAAGGAAGCCATTTCTTAAAGATATCCATAAAAAGTGTAGTTTAAAGTTTGCCACAAGCCACCTGGGAGACACACCAAACATGTGGAAGAAGGTGCTCTGGTCAGATGAGACCAAAATTGAATTTTTTGGCAACAATGCAAGACGTTATGTTTGGCGTAAAAGCAGCACAGCTCATCACCCTCAACACACCATCCCCACTGTCAAACATGGTGGTGGCAGCATCATGGTTTGGGCCTGCTGCTCCTGATGGAGTCCGCAAAAGACCTGAGACTGGGATGGAGATTTGTCTTCCAACAAGACAATGATCCAAAACATAAAGCAAAAGGTACAATGGCATGGTTCACCAAAAAACATATCAAGGTGTTAGAATGGCCAAGTCAAAGTCCAGACCTCAATCCAATTGAGAATCTGTGGAAAGAACTGAAAACTGCTGTTCACAAACACTCTCCATCCAACCTCACTGAGCTCGAGCTGTTTTGCAAGGAGGAATGGGCAAAAATATCAGTTTCTCGATGTGCAAACTGATAGAGACATACCCCAAGCGACTTGCAGCTGTAATCGCAGCAAAAGGTGGCGCTACAAAGTATCACCTCAATGGGGCTGAATGATTTTGCACGCCCATTTTTTCATTTTTTCAATATCCAATAAAGTGTGTTCCACTTCATGATTGTGTCCCACTTGTTGTTGATTCTTCACAAGAAATTACAGTTTTATATCTTTATGTTTGAAGCCTGAAATGTGGCAAAAGGTCACAAAGTTCAAGGGAGCCAAATAGTTTCGCAAGCCACTGTATGTATTTATATGCTGTTGCATGTCCATCTAAAATAGATCAACTTGTTAAGAGCGCTGCAAGTTCACTGCGAATGACCCTTGACTCCTTCGCTCCCCAAAAAAGAAGTTAATTAAACAAAAAAAGAGTCGCACCCTAGTATAACTCTCTCACCCGTACACTAAAGTTAACCTCTCGGAGGCATGAACGAATATGGCGCCCCAGCAAACTGGAAGAAGCTTTACACGCATGGAAAGAGAGTCTCAGAATGTACAGGAAGGCCCTATGTAATGCCAGTGCTGCTTATTACTCCTCACTGATAGAAAAAAACAAAAACAATCCAAGGTTCCTCTTCAGCACGTTAGCTTCACTGACTAAATGTAACTACACTATTGATCTATGTATTCCTACAACCCTCAGCAGTGATGACTTCGTGGACTTCTTTAACAACAAAATTCTGACAATTAGAGACAAAATTTATCACCTTGTTTCATCCACTGGCATTAATCTGCCCTCAGATGCAGTTATTGTAGAGACAGATGAAATAGCTAATATTCACCTCGACACATTTACTTCAATCAACTGCGCTAAACTAGCTTCACTGATGTCGTCATGTAAAACTTTAACCTGGCTTCTGGACTCTATTCCATCCAGATTGCGAAAAGACATTTTCCCTTTGATTAGCCCTTCCTTAATAGAAATTCTCAATATGTCTTTATTATCTGGCTATGTACCACAGTCCTTTAAAGTAGCTGTAATTAAACCTCTCCTTAAAAAACCTGCCCTCAACTCAACTATTTTAGCCAACTATAGACCCATTTCCAATCTTCCCTTTCTCTCTAAGATTCTGGAAAAAGCAGTTGCTAAACAGCTTTGTGACTTTTTACACAACAACAACTTATACAAGGATTTCCAGTCAGGTTTAAGAATGCATCACAGCACAGAGACGACTTTAGTTAAGGTTTCAATGATATTCTCGATGCATCTGATAAAGGATTTATTTCCATCCTTGTTCTGTTAGATTTTAGCACTGCATTTGACACAGTCGACCATCAAATCTTGTTACAGAGACTAGAGCATCTTATTGGTATAAAAGGGACTGTACTAAACTGGTTTAAGTCCTATCTTTCAGATCGTTCCCAATTTTTCCATATCAATAATGTTTCTTCTATCCACACCAAAGTTAATCATGGGGTTCCACAAGGTTCTGTGCTTGGACCAATACTTTTCACTATCTATATGCTCCCATTGGGTAAAATCATGAGAAAACACTATTAATTTTCACTGTTATGCTGACGATACACACCTCTTTCTATCAATTAAGCCAAATAAAACCCAATCAGCTAGCTAAACCTCGAGCTTGTCTTAAGGATATAAAATTCTGGATGACCTGCAATTTTCTTCTACTAAATTCAGATAAAACAGAAATTATTGTACCCGGGTCCGAAATCCTGAGGAACATGGATATCCAGTGATAGCTATCCTGGATGACATCTCCCTGGCCTCTAGCTCCACTGTGAAAAACCTGGGAGTTATTTCTGACCAAGATTTGTCATTCTCTGCCCACATTAAACATATTTGTAGGACTGCCTTCATTCACCTACCCAACATAGCAAAGGTCAGACGCTTCCTGTCTCTGAAAGATACGGAAAAACTTATCCATGCATTTATTACTTCCAGGCTTGACTACTGCAATTCTTTACTGTCCGGTTGCACCAGATATCTCTTTCTTTCCAGCTGATTCAGAATGAGGCTGCACGTCTATTAACTGGCACTAGAAGAAGGGAGCATATCTCACCTGTATTAGCCGCTCTACACTGGCTTCCTGTGAAATCTCGTATAGAATTCAAAATCCTGCTCCTCACCTATAAAGCGCTCAACGGTCAGGCGCCCTCCTACCTCAGGGATCTCTTAGTCCCATATTGCCCATCAAGACCATTATGCTCCCAATATGCAGGCTTATTGGAGGTTCCCAGAATTTCTAAAATTAAAACAGGAGGCAGAGCCTTCAACTTTCAGGCTCCTCTCCTGTGGAATCGTCTTCCAATCTCAGTCCGGGGGGCAGACACCCTTCCTATATTTAAGAATAGGTTAAAAACGTTCCTGTTCGATGAAGCGTATTGTGGTGTTCCAACACAAAGGAATAGTTTTTGATATACTTTTATTTTGCTACTGGTTAATACTGAGTTCTCATTGGCTGTTAGCCGAGGTACAAAAGGTACTGCGCCACCAGGCATACGCCCTCTCTCTAGGACACCTGCCAAGTAGTAGAGCAAATGTACAGTGTGGTCTACTGAACAAATAAAATACAAGTTACGTGTTTTCTGCATATCTGCATTAGTGTTCTTCCAGTTGTCTGCTTAAACAATTTACTTGGGTGCAGCAATACACCACAGTTTTGGCGATGAGGATGGGATGTTTAAGTTGGAAAACACTTTAGTATGTCCAGTAGCGACAGCGAGGCAGATGAAGAAGCACGTGTGGTGCAGCACGAGGAAAGTCAACCCCAGTAGAGCCACAGAGAACTTCGTTGAGTGAAAGGACCGTCGAAACGAAAATGTCTCTCGGTAAGCCAGAAGATTTCCACTTCGAGGAAAGTGAGGAAATTTTGATAGTTATCGTCAGAGGCTAGAGCAGTACTTTGCAGCTAATGGGCTGGACACCACACAAGAAAAAACTAAGGCAGTTTTTCTTACGGTTGTCTGGAAAAGGTCGCATAGCTTGCTAATGGATTTGTGCGCTCCAGCAAAGCCATCTGAGAAAACTTATCAGGAGTTGGTGGGACTGTTAGAGAAACACTACATTCCAGCAACCAATTTTATTGCTGAAAGATGCAAATTCCATGTTAGAAACCAAAAGGAACACGAAAAAATAAGTGAATACGTTGCTATTCTAAGAAAGTTAGCTTCCACGTGCAGGTTTGGAGCATTCTTACAGGAAGCATTGCGTGATAAGTTTGTGTGTGGTGTGAAGACCAATGAATTGAGAGATCGCTTACTAAGCACAGCTCATAACAAAGATAAAGAATTAACCTTGGCGATTCCAGTCGAAAGGGCATTTGAAGTCACAAAGGACAGTTCGCAGCAGTTTTCACCGAAAACATATAAGGCAAATGTTGTCGATAAGAAAGCAAAGACTATGCACAGAGAAGCTACTGAAAAGCCTACAGCTAGCAGGAAGCAATGCAATGGAAAATGGCACAGACCAGATGAGTGCAAATTCAAAGACGGGGAGTGCCATGAGTGCAACAAAAAGGGGCACATCGCGAAAGCATGCCGCTCACGCAAGCCAGGAGGAAAGGGGGCCACGCAGTCAGCAAATAAGGGGCAGTGCAACGCTCTCAAGCAAGAGACATGCCACGGTGTCTGCGCTCTCAAGCAACAGGCAAGCCACGGTTGCAACGCTCCCCGGTGCGAGAGAAACCCTGCTTCCAACGCTCCCCAGCAGCCGTGATCATCTACAGACAGGTGGTTACTCTGCCAAGCTGCAGCTCCGCGATGACGCAGTGGATCACTGTGTGCCATCCAGGTGCATGGTGGAGGAGCCGAGCATCGACACTGGTCAGACTTTTGATAGTGGGGGTGTCGATCTGTTTGCAATGGACAGGAGTGGTGAATTGGACACAAGTACAGGTGACATTGTAAAACCATATAATGTGTATGTGAGCGTTAATGGTGCCAGAGTGAAAATGGAGGTGAACACAGGCGCAGCCGTGTCAGTAATATCTCAAAGTCTGTACCAACGCAGGTTTAAGTCAGTGAAGCTAAGCCCAGCCAATTGTGTTCTTAAAACGTACAGTCAAGAATCACTGAAATTGATCGGAAAATTCACAGCTAACGTGAAATGTAAGGATGTCACTAAAAAGCTAGAATTGCTTGTGGTGAAAGGAAAAGGTCCAGCCTTAATGGGACGAGACTGGATTAGCCAGCTACACCTAGATTGGTCAAAAGTCAACCGAGTAGCTCCCGAAACAGTTGACAGTGTGTGTGCCAGACATGCAGCTGTATTCAAACCTGGTTTAGGCAGGCTCAAGGGCATTGAAGCCAAGTTACAAGTAACCGAGAAGGCTGTGCCTAAATTCTGTAAGCCAAGAACGGTGCCTTACACACTTCAAAAAGCTGTGGAGAGAGAATTGGCAAAATTAGAAGCTGAAGGGGTAATTTCACCTACTAACTACAGTGATTAGGAAGCTCCCATACTATGTGTACCTAAAAAGGATGACAGTGTACGTATATGTGGAGACTACAAGGTAACAATTAATCCTTGGTTGAATGTGGAACAGTACCCACTACCCAAAACCCAAGATTTATTTGCTAAATTAGCTGGAGGTCAGCAATTTACCAAACTTGACTTATCGCAAGCTTATCAACAAGTGCAATTAGAGGGAGACTCGAGACGTTTCCTCACTATAAATACGCACAAGGGGTTGTACCATTACAACAGGTTGCCATATGGTGTCACCAACGCACCATATGGCATCATGGATCAAGTACTTCAGGGCATGGATGGTGTTATCTGCTATTTAGATGACATATTGGTTACTGGAAAGGATACAGACAGTCACCTAGCTAACTTGGAAGAGGTTCTTAGGAGACTAGAGTCTTACAATCTCAGAGTAAAACAAGAAAAGTGTGAATTCATGAGGAGTAGTGTGTCATACTTAGGACATGTCATTGATGCAATGGGCATTCACCCAATGAAAGAAAAGACAGATGCAATCCAGAAAGCTGCAGTTCCGAAAAATGTGACTGAGCTCAGGTCGTTTTTAGCACTGCTAAACTACTATGGAAAGTTTATTCCTAATCTGTCTACATTGATTCAGTCAATGACAGTGCTACTGCACAAAGATGTTGAATGGCAGTGGTCAGAGAAATGCCAAAGAGCGTTTGATTGTGCAAAGCAATCTCTTCAATCAGACCAAGTACATTATGACCCTGACTTACCGCTCGTTTTAGCATGTGATGCTTCTCCCTATGGAGTTGGTGCTGTAATCAGTCACCGAATGACAGATGGAAGCGAGAGACCAATCGCCTTCGCATCAAGAATGTTAACAAAAACTGAACAGAATTATTCACAGATAGAGAAGGAGGCTCTTGGTTTGGTTTTTGGCGTTATGAAATTCCATGAATACCTGTAGGGAAGGAAATTTCTGTTATTAACAGATCATAAGCCATTGTAAAAAATCTTAGGACCAAAAACTGGAGTTCCTACTCTAGCTGCAGCGAGGATGCAAAGGTGGGCTCTAATCTTAGCCGCATATACCTATGAAATCCAATACAAACGATCAGAGCAGCATAGCAATGCTGATGCGTTGTCAAGGTTACCCGTGAAGTAAATGTTGCATCTAATCCCGTGTACAGAGTTGCATATCTTGAAGATTTGCCTGTTACAGCTAGAGAAATAGCTAAAGAAACTGATAAAGACCCGGTGCTGAAGATAGTTAAGCAACTGGTGTTAACAGGATGGCCTAAGCATGTACAAGATGAAGCACTGAAGCCCTATTTTCAGAGTAAATACGAGCTTACAGTTGAGGATGATTATCTATTGTGGGGATTACGAGTGGTAGTTCCAGAAAAACTGAAGGACAGACTACTGTCTGAACTTCATGAGCACCACTGGGGGATAGTTAAAATGAAATCCCTTGCCAGAAGTCTCTTCTGGTGGCCTACATTAGATGAATGTATTGAACAAGTAATAAGTCAATGCAGTGTTTGCCAGCAACAGCATAGCATGCCTGCAACTACACGTGTACATACATGGAAATGGTCTTCTTCTCCCTGGGAGAGAATACATCTTGATTTTGCTGAGGACCACAAGCAGGTGTTTTTAGTAGTGATGGATGCTTATGCTAGATGGCCTGAGATAATTCCTATGCACACTACTACATCAGAAAAAACAATTGAAGCACTGAGATCCTTGTTTTCTGCTTATGGGTTACCAAAGGAGGTAGTTACAGACAACGGACCTCAGTTTGTGTCACAAGAATTTGAATCTTCTCTTATTAAGAATGGAGTGAAACACATTACTTCACCTGCATATCACCCTGCAAGTAATGGTTTAGCTGAGAGATTAGTACAGAATCTTAAGAAATCACTTGCAAAGAACAGAGCAATAGGTGGTATGACATTGGAACATTGTGTAGCTAATTTTGTGTTTGGTTACAGAAACACACCCCACACAACCACAGGCAAGACGCCATCTGAGCTGTTTCTAAGGAGACAGGTGCGAATCAGGTTATCTCTAATTAAACCTGAGTTTTCCCAAAGAACGCAAACTGAGACAGAACCAAGCCTTCCTTGTGTTAGGTCTTTTACTGTTGGACAGCAGGTTCTAGTAAAGAATTACAGGGGAGGTGAGAAATGGTTGAATGGTATCATTCGTGAAGTGTTGGGTCCTGTGACTTACAATGTTGAATAAATGGAAAATGTGTGAAAAGACATGTAAACCAAATGTTGAGTACTAAGGTAAATCCTGCTCAGTTGACACAAGATGATTCTTGTGCAGTTTTGGACTTTGAGGACTCTGATACAGAGGCTGACACAGAACAGCCTATGCCAGTGGCTGTGGAACCACAACCCACAGTACAGTCACCAGTGCCTGTGGTGGAACGCTGTACACGTCCTGTGAGAAACAGGCGTCCTCCGAACAGACTGAATGTGAGCGACCGACGTGGTCTCCCCACAAAAGGGATCAGGGCAACCAGAAACAGAAGTGGAGACAGGAGGCAAAGGAACTCACAAAAAAGCATTTATTCTCGGTGGTAAAAACAAAACCGCAGCATATGCTTACGTCAGCAGGCAACAACTCCACCTCGCACCAGGTGGACCAGACAGGCAGTCCTACGAGTCGCGTCACCTGTCCCGCGCGCCAACATGTCCGGGGGGAACTCTCCCTCTGCTAGTCAGTTCCCCCCCTTATAAACAGGTGAGAAGGGGAGGGGCCATCACCTTCTCACACTGAACTTGTAACTAAGGACCTGATTTTGAAAAAAAAAAAAATGGAAAGGAAATCTGATGTAATGAGTATGTATGGTATGATTTCATGTATGTTACGAGTTCAAGAACAGAGGTGCCTTGTTAAGGATATAAAAGAAATGAGGTATATAAAAGAAAGAGGTTCCAACACACAGGAATAGTTTTTGATATACTTTTATTTTGGTACTGGTTGATACTGAGTTCTCATTGGCTGTTAGCTGAGGTACAAAAGGTACTGCGCCACCAGGCGCACGCCCTCTCTCTAGGACACCTGCCAAGTAGTAGAGCAAATGTACAGTGTGGTCTACTGAACAAATACAATACAAGTTACGTGTTTTCTGCATATCTGCATTAGTGTTCTTCCAGTTGTCTGCTTAAACAATTTACTTGGGTGCAGCAATACACCACACGTATAGTTAGGGCCGGCCTTGGCTGGCCTAGTCATAGTTATGCTGCGATAGGTTAGTCTGCCGGGTCCTCATGAGATGCTCTGGGCTTCTTTTTCTTCTCCTATCTGTGATACTGATGAGCCACTATTGTACTTTTAAATCTGCTGTGGTTCTGGAGTCCTGCCCTGTGTTTTCTTATTCACAGAGCATGCTACAGTGCAGCCACTGAGGGATCTACGGATGTTGGGGGGTCTGATGCTGTCCTGGTGAAACCTGGAAGCTGTGATGGATCCTGCGCCTCATCCTCCACTTACACCTAAATTCATTGCATTTCAGTTTTTCTGTTTGTAATGTCCAATTTTCCCTGTAATGTTTCCACCTGCACACATCATCTACTGCAGCCTGTCCTTCCTGGAAGAGGGATCCCTCCTCTGTTACTCTTCCTGAGGGTTCTACCGATTTTTTTTCCCTGTTAAAGTTTTTTTTTTAGGGAGTTTTACCTTTTACGATGTGAGGGTCTAAGGACAGGGGATGTTGTGTTGCTTTTGTACAAACTGTAAAGCCCTTTGGGGCAAATCTGTGATTTGTGATTCTGGGCTATACAAATACATTGAATTTAATTGAATTGAAAGGGCATAGACTACTAACCAAGGTCATTAGGAAGTGGTTAATTAGTAGAATCAGGTGTGTTGAGGCCGGTTGGAAAAAAACCTGCACCCACAGTGGCCCTCCAGGACCAGGATTGGACACCCCTGACATAGTCTATGCCAGGGGTACTCAAATAGAAATGATGATGGGCCACTTTTTATTTTTCCATTGACTCAACGGGCCATTTATTGACAATGTGTATGATGGATACCATAACAATAAAACATTTATTTTGAACTTTCCTTTTCATTGAAAACAATAATATAAGGGCCTTCATAAAATAAAAGCATACTTTCCATTTTGGCAGATAACTAAATAAAATAAATAAAACAAATAAATAATAGAAAACATTACCCTGTTAATAATCCAAAACAAATACCATTCAAACTGCCCATTTTGTGTGCTTTGGTTAACAAACTCAAGAACTTGTCACACTGTCAATAACGCTTAATGTGAGAAATGGCCTCGAGTGTCTTTGGCCAGCCTTTGGAACCTTGGCTTGAATGGTGTGACAGCCAGGCAAACACACTGATGTGTGTGTTCATTTGTGAGTCGGCTGCGGTACTGGTTTTTGACAATGTTCATGGTGGAGAATGCAGTTTTTGGAAATTTGCAATAAGTTTCTCCAGAAATGGCATGTGCTTTTGGTGAGCTCCTTTTTCTTTGGTCTGCTCCAAAAGTCTGGGAAAATGGAGCAATTCCTCCTGTAAACAACAAAGAAAAATAACAATTAGGCCTACCATTTTCATCTCAAATTATTGTTATCATTATTATATTATTATTATTATTATTAGTAGTAGTAGTAGTAGTAGTATTAGTAGTGGTAGTAGTAGAATTGTCATTGTTGTTGTTATTATTATTATTATTATTATTATTATTATTATTTCAAAGGACATTACAAAAAAAATAACAATGTGTGGTAGACAATGTGACAACAGCATACCTGTAAGTCACTCTTAAAGACCTGTAGTTTCCTCTGGAATGCCCGCACTGCTGACATCAGCTCGCACACCGTGTTGCCCTTCCCTTGGAGCTTCAGGTTCAGGTCATTCATGTGGGATGTCATGTCAGTCAGAAATGCCACTGCCTCCATCATTTCTGGATTTTGCAGGAAATCCATGAACAGTTTTGCTTTGGCACTTTTTTGTTGTGACAAAAATAGTTGTAGTTCATTCCTGATGGCCCAAAAGCGTTCCAGGACCTTGCCCTTGCTCAGCCATCTGATGTTGTTGTGTAGAAGCAAGTCGTCAAATTCAGCATTGACCTCCGTAAGGAATAACTTCAACAAGCGATGCTGCAGTGCAGATGATGCTCTCAAGAAATTAGCCAGCTTCATCATTGTGTTCATGATTTCAGCATAGATTTCTCCCAGACTTGCACACAGGATGGACTGGTGAATTATGCAGTGGTACGATATGAGTTGAGGGTGAAGCAGCTTCAGTCGCTGAACTAGTCCCTTCTCTCTGCCCATCATAGATGGTGCCCCATCAGTAGCCACTGACACAATTTTCTTCACATCAATTTCTTTTTCATTCAGAACTCCCATTACGGCATTGTAAATGTCTTCCCCCCTCGTCTGTCCTCACAGGTCTGCCATGCCCAGCACATCTTCAATAAACTCCCCTTTTGACTCGTCAAAGTACCTCACAAACACAATCAATTGCGTGACATCGGTGGCATCAGTGGATTCATCCACAGCTATGGAAATGCACTCTGTTTTTTTAATCCCATCACTCAACTGTCCTGCTACGTCACTAGCCAGCATTTCTGTGCGCCTGCATGCTGAGGAGTCGGAGAGTGGGATTTGGTTGATTAGGGCTTTCATCTCTTCTTTTTCTTTCCCTTCCAAGAGCGTGTCCATCACGTCAACCATGCACTCTTTAACCATCTCCGCGTCCTTGAATGGTTTCCCGTGCTTTGCTAAGCGCCACGCTACTCTAAAAGAGCATTCGGTTGCCTTTTGCTGTTTAGTCAACGAATTGTGGATTATTCTGCTGGATGTTTGATATGACGACATTAGGGAATTTAATTTAGTTGTTCTAATCGTGGAATTTTGCGGAAATGTTTCTTCGAAGTGCTTGTGTTTTGATTCATAATGCCGTTTAACATTGCACATTTTCACTGCCGCGACACTTTCTTGGCAAATCAAACACAAAGGTCGCGTGCTGGATGGTGGGAGAAAGAAGGCAAACCTCTCTGTCCATTCTGGGTGGAACTGGCGGTTCTCGCTGTCTACTTTTCTTTTTGGCGCAACCTTTGAACAAGCCATTGTGGCTGTGGCTCCGTAAAACGTGTCTGTCTAGTTTGCGAGTGTGGTGAGGGCTTGCTTGCTATTTGTTTATTATTGCCACGTCACATCTCGTTGCAACGTTGCAACGCGTTTCAAAATAAGAGCGCCTAGCGCATTTTTTTTTTTTAATTAAAAATAAAAAATAATAAATCCGAACGGCTCACGGGCCATAAATAGACCCCCCGTGGGCCTAAGATGGCCCGCGGGCCGCCATTTGAGTATGGGGGGTCTATGCTGTGTCCACAGGAAACTACACATCTGAACATGCAGACATAACCTGACCCTCAAGATTCAATTCTGTGGCCTCTACTAATCAATATTCACATGCTCCCACTAGCTAACAAACAAGCTATCTTCAACCTAATTTTACCGGTTAATAAAGCACTGAATGGTCTAGGGCCCACGTATATCTCTGATCTGCAGATCCCATATGAACAACCCAGACCTCTTAGATGGTCTGGGACAGTTGCTTTCTGTTCCCAGAGTCAGAACTAAATATGGAGAAGCAGCTTTCAGTTTCTATCACCCACAGATCTAGAACAAACACCCAACTCTCACTGTTTTATGTCAGAGCAGATGATTTTTCTGTTTGCTGTCATTCCTTAATTATTTTTCACTGTACTGTACTATTTAGTTTTTGTTTTAATTTTACTCTTATTTCATTTTAATTTATTTTTAATTGTGATTGCCCTTTTTTTTTTTTTTTTAAATAAAATTTTAGATTTCCCCCTGTTTCTGAATGTATCTTCAAATGAAATTAATTTATTTATAGAGCATATTTAAGAACAATTTGTTACATGTATAAATTAACCAAAACATATAAAAAGCAATTAAATGTTAAACATAAACAAAAAAAAACATATCTAAAAGAAGACAGCAACTATTTAAAACAGTGATGATGGTGATAGTTGTGACAGAAGGGGCAAGTCAGACGCAGTTAGAAATGGATTTCGTATTTGATGGGCAACAAGTGGAGAGAGGCCGGAATGGGCTGATGTTATCCCTTTTCCTGGTTCCTGTTAGAGGTTTGGCTGCAGCATTCTGTACTATTTATAGGCAGGTGAGGGATGACTGATTTATTCAAGGATATAGTGAATGGCAGTGGTCCAGATGGGGGGAGATGAATGCATGGATGATGCCAGTTTCTATATTCTTGAAAGAGTAAAATAACTTGAGTTTTGGCAAAATGAAGCCAAGGTTTTTAACATGTGGTCCATTGAAGGAGAAGAGATTATCAAGACTGTTTCATATCAAGTTGATGGTGTCGGGGGGGTAAAAAGAATGTGTGTTTTACTGTTGTTTAGTTTAAGGAAATTGCTGCCATCCAGGATTTTATTTCATTTATGCAGTTGTGGATGTTGGTGATAATAGATTTATCATTGGGTTTGAGAGAAAGAGCTTGGTGTCATTGTGCAGTGGAAGGAAATGTGTTTTTTTTTTAATGATCTGACCAACGGGGAGAATGTCCGGATAGCCGATAGTGTCCATTATCAATCTGGATGCTTTTTAATGTTTTATATAAAGCACTTATTACCTTGTTGTTAAAATGTGCTATACAAATAAGCTTGCCTTGTTTTCTATTAAAATATATAATATTCGATTTGAATGTTAGTGTTAATTGTGCATTTGATTATGGTGTTTCTCAATTCCTTTTTCATCAGTGATGAGCACACAGTTAAAGGTTTAAATTAGTTTTTATAATATATAATAAACAAGGAAACATTGCATGAAGACACAGTTTGTCTCTGTTTTGATTTAACACAAATCTTTATTTATCTACCGTCATCTAATTTTCTCTCATATATGTATTTGTGATTCATAAGATCATTAATAATCATATTCAACACAATATCTATGTTCAGTAGTTTTATAGAAGCATATGAAGGACTGCATTCTTTTAATACATTTTTTTCGTACTGATAAAAGCTGAATTTAACTACTGTGTGTTTGTTTGTGTGTGTGTTTACAGTACTGTGTGTATGTGTGTGTTAGTTTCCCCTCTGTCCATGACCACAGAAAAACAACTATATATACAAAAAAATTGTTATTTACATCTAACAGATGATTTTTTCTGTTTAGAAAAAAAATAAATAAAAGAAAAATTTAAAAAAAGATTATATTAACAGTACAGTTCAGGTAAATGGGCCATGTCCAGAGAGTAGGGCTGGTTTTCTGTTCTTCTGTCTCCAGGCGAGGCACACCTCATCTTCATAGTCCGTCAGACTGAGAACAGAGAGAATCACTCACCTTTGACCTTTTCTAGGAGAAAAACACACAAACGAGACAAGGAAGTAAAGTCAGATAGAGAGGGTGTGTGTATAGTGGCAGGTCAATGGCAATGCGTTATCTGTTTCTTTTACTGCTTTTTCTTTTTAATACTTTACAACTGATTAATAGATGGTCACAGAAGCACAGTGAATTTAATCCTTGTACTTCTGCAGCACCAGGTTTGTCTGGTGTGTGTGTGTGTATGTGTGTGTGTGTGTGAATGAGTGTGTGAGTGTAGGTGTGTGTGCTAGTCAGAGGCAACTTGTAAGGACAAATCCTTATTTTGTTTAGTTTGAAATATGCTTTACTTCGCACCTTACCTGTCTGTTGTGTTGTTACCTGTGTTTTTATGTGTGTGTATTTTATAACTGCATGTGTCATTACCCACATGTGTGGTTGTTACCCCTGTGTGTGTGTGTGTGTGTGCTATCACCTGTGTTATTGCCTATGTGTTCTTACCTGTGTTACCTGTGTGTTGTCAACTTTATGTGTGTGTTTTACCTCTGTTGTTACCCGTGTGTGTATGTCCTGTTATCTGTGTGTGTTGTTTCCTGTGTTACCCGTGTGTGTGCTATTACCCATGTATGACTGGTCCCAGATGTAGTTGTTGAGTATTTCTCCAAGGACATAGAACACACTGATCACAACAGTCATCACGCTGAAGAAAAGGACTCGAGCTAGCGGAGCAATGTGCTCCAGAACTGGGTACACCCACACACCTGTCACCTGGTGCACCCAACATGTCCTGGTGGGCAGAGTCACATGTGTTAAAACAGATTTAAAACAGATCCTAAAAAGACTTTAACATGTTATAATAAATAGGTATGTTCTTGTTTTAACATTTATGACCCTAACTGTATACAAATAAAATTGACGTCACTTGACAGCCTGTTAAACTGCTTTTTTTTTGAAGATGTTATGCAGCATGCAGGTGGAAAAAACTCATCAGTAATAAATAAATAAATAAAAAACATGCAGTGATTCCAGTTGAGTAGAGAATGTATATATATAACATAGCAACTTGTTTCACAATGTTGACTTAATAATTAGCGTTAAATGCAACTACATCAGCACTATTTAAAATATGATTGTTGTTTAATGGTGATTGAAGTTAAGTAAAAATTATGTTAAACTATGACCATTTTCTAAGTTTTCACACACACACAGTCAATTTGTCTTTGGATTTTTTTTGTCTCTTATCCATTTAACCAACAGGTAATTAAGTTAGGAACATCCCTATTTTAAAAATAAAATCTATATCATCACACAAATAAAGCTGCTGGTTAAAAACCTTAATAAACCCCAAATTAAAAAGATATGACAAAGCTAAACCTAAATAAAGATAAGCAAACAGAATGTAAATTACTTTAAAATGACTAAACTAAGATGGAAACAAATAGAAGTGGAATTAAATATATATACAGAACACTTAATTTTATATAATTTACATCTATATATATTGTATATATATTTTCATTTGGACTAATTGTTGCAGCTTTAATCCAGAGCATTTCAAATACCAAATAATAAACTTGTAGAAGAAGATAAAGGAGATTACCATTCCTTTAGATAACCTTAAACAAGACTTATATAGAGAGAGTATATTTACTAAAGTGTGTACTCACCTTAATAATTCTAATCAAAGTACTTTTTTAAGAAAAGCCTAAAGTCCTTGTTGGACACAGTAAAGTTGGAAACAGAAACTCTTGGTACCAGAGGATGTATCCGATGCCGAAGCAGCAAACTGCTGCCAGACCCCAGGACCTGTTAGGATACCGATGGTGTGTAGTTCGCATCTCGATGATGATGAAGGGCAGCACAGTGGTGTGCTGAGAAGAGAAAACAGACAGAGGAAGGAAAAAAAAGTTTGTTTTAGGGCTGAAATCAACAGTTCAACCATTCAAACATAAGAAACAAAAAGAAGAGCGAAAAATGATGTTTCCGTGAGGTTCTAAAAAGTATAAAGTGAAAAATTCTTTAGTCCCAAACATAGTGCTTGACTGTATAAAAAGATGGGAAAATATGTCTTCACTCAAAAATGAAGCTAAAATATTTTATTCCTGAACTGCTCTATTGCATCTGGCATCAAACAGCTGTCAATTATAATTGCCAGATCCCCATTTTATATCGTCAAAAATGTTTACGGTGATCAAAAACTTAGAGAAATGAGTGCTTAAACAAACATCAGTATTAGAATGATTTTGAAAAATTAAAACATAGAAAATCACCAGCTGTACCTTTTGATAATCCATCTCTGAATAGTGCGTGCATGCGTTTGTAATTCAAACACATTTTTAATGAATGCATAATGTGCTGAAAATAGCATCACTTCTGAGAACTGTTCAATTGATGTGATTCACCAAGAGGCTAAGCTCTCCCACGAGCGTGCACACGCACACACACACAACCTCACAAACCATTTAACATCTGCGCTTTCTTTTAATCATCTGGATTCACTTAAACATCACAACATTTAATTAATTGTTCCCACTGCACAGTACAACTGACTCCATGTGGTTCAATAGGGGGCACTAACACACAAGCTACTGTCATGCACATGCAAACATTACACCAGGTGTAATTATATCACCAGAGTTGACCTCACCTCTTACCTCATTTGCACTCTCAGGAGCACAGCTGTTGGTGTGTGTGTGTGTGTGTGTGTGTGTGTGTGTGTGTGTGTGTGTGTGTGTGAGAGAGATAAGTCAGACTGATGAACCTCTTTGTCTCCAATATCTTGTCCATGTGTTCGTTGCTCCTAGGCTGGATTACTGCACTTCTTTATTGTCCGGCTGCACCAAATTCTATCAAGAAAAGATTCCAAAGTCCTACCTTCTCCTTACCTACAAACTCTTAATGGTCAGGATCCATCCTACTTTAAGGATCTCATAGTCACCCATTGAGAACACTGTGCCTCCTAAATGCAGACCTATTAGAGGTTCCTTGAACTTCTAAAATTAAAAATGGGAGGCAGACTACCAGGCTCCTCTCCTGTGAAAACCATCTTTCTGTTTCAGTCTGGGGGCAGGCACCTTTCCTTACATTTAAGAACAGGTTAAAAACTTTGAAGTAGCTGATAGTTCCACATATAGGTCCACATATCATCATAAAAGCTACAGATCAGGTAGAAAATTGTATGTGTGTTGTTTTTTTCTTTTACAAAGATATCAAAAGAAAAGCATTAGAGCATTATTATTGAGAAGCTGGAACCTAAAGTTATGGCACCCAGTTCATATTCAGCTAATCAATAAATAAATCATCTTAAAAGTGATACATTACACATCACTTTCAGATTTGGAAGTGTCCAGGAATTCTACAGCTGTTGAGTATGTAGAAACGTTTAAGCAGCCAACTTGGATCTGGACAGCAGTTTTACTTCATGACATTTTCATCAGTGAGTTTCAGTAATAGATGAATCACTCTTTCCCCTTTCTATTGCCTCTTTCCCATCAGATCTCATCCAGAAAATAGTGGAAAACGGAGGTTTCAGCAAAAACACTGTCTCTCTTTACCTCTCTGTCTCAGTCTTTGTCTCTCCTTCTCTCTGTGTGTCTGTTTCAGTTTCTCTCTCACAGACGGAATAATGACCTGCACCTTAAAATTGTGGAAAAAGTAACATTTTCACTCATGCTGTGACACGTTTTAAACATTTTTTGATCCTCAGATGTTTTTTTTTTTTTACTGTATAAAGAGGAGCTAGTGCATTGCATCCTGACTTTGCCTTCAAGAATTTAAAAAGGTCAGAAAACGATTAACGAGGGGACTAGGTTCCCCACACATAGTTATCGCGCGCACGCGCACACACACGCTGCACTTTCAGTGATGAAGTTCCAGCCTCCCGTTTAAGCTTAGTCTCTGCTGAGGATTCACTTCTCATAAATAACAAATAACAGCCTACATCTTTCTCTGTCTTTCTCTCTCACTCACAGCGGTGGTTCAATCCTGTGGTTTTTGGGCTAAAAATGAAAAAAAAACAGTTCACACAGAGATGCACAGCTGGGGGTAGGTTCACCGGGGTGAAACGTCTTCCAGCAGTGGCAAATCAAATCCAAGATGTCTGAAACTGAGGTGTCAGAAATAGATGCAGGAATTTTGACCCTAGAGCCGACAGTAACACAGACTGATAGGGGAGTTCAATCAAAAAAATGCTTAACTGACTAAATTGAGGCTTTATTACTTTGGTAGAAAAACATGAAAACAGCTAAGTGAGGTTGTCCTGCTGCCAGAAGCTGCAGCAGGTCCAGACTTACAAAAATACTGATGCATTAAAATAATAACCAGTGAATAAATCCATTAATTAAATCGATTAAAAGATTAGTTGTTTTGTTCACAAAAATGTTAAAATGTTGATCACTATTTACCAAAGCTGAAGATTCAACATAACATTTTATGTGCAGGCCAACAGTCCACAACTCAAAGATCATCAGTTTATTATTATAGAGGACTAAAGAAACCAGAAAATAATTAGGTCAGATTAGAAGCTGGAACCAGAGAATTGAGACATTTTCTCCTTAAAAATGACTAATAATTTATTAATCCATTATCAGAAAAGCTGGTGATTAAAAATGACAACTAATTAAATAATTATTGCAGATTTACAACAGAATATAATCATGTCATAAGAATATAGCTTAATTTTAAGAAAATATGTGCTGGCTTTTTTATACAATAAATAAGGGTATTTCCATATATCTAAATCTATTCAGGTTTTTAGTATCAAAACATAATGACACCGCCAAATACAAATAATATTTAAATTACAGAAGTGAACTGTTATAAATTGAGTTAATCACAATTTTATGTAGATTTTTTTTATATTATAGAAGACTAAAAAATTGAAAATAACAAAAATCATGAGATTTGATGAGCTGGACCAGAGATTTTGGACAAATCAAATCCATTATTGATTATCAGAATAGTTGGTGATTAATGTAATAGTCCATTATCCATTAATCAATTATTTGAGGAACAGCTAAATCATCTGCAACTATTTTAGTTGTCACTTCATCATTTCAGTCATTTTTAAAGCAGAAAAAACCCAAAGACAAACATTCTTCAGACATCATTTGTGGAGATTTTTGTTTAAGAAGACAAGTTAAATATCTTTGGTTTAAGATTATTGATTAAAAAATTAAATTTAAAAACATCCTCTTGGACTGCAGAAGATTTTTTTTCTTTTGAAAATAATCATTAATTACAGCTCAAACCCTCTTTAAGAACTTTGGACTTTTTCCCCCAAATATATGAAAATATCTAAATCTACACACGTGGACAAAATTGTTAGTACCCCTCAGTTAAAGAAGGAAAAACCCACAATTCTCACTGAGCTCACTTGAAACTTACAAAAGTAACAATAAATAAAAATTTATTGAAAATTGAATAATCAGAATCAGCCATTAATTTTTAATTGTTGATTAACATAATTATTTAAAAAACAAACTAATGAAATAGGGCTGGACAAAAATGATGGTACCCATAACTTAATATTTTGTTGCACAACCTTTTGAGGCAATCACTGCAATTAAACGATTTATTTGTCAATGAGCTTTCTGCAGCTGTCAACAGGTATTTTGGCCCACTCCTCATGAGCAAACTGCTCCAGTTGTCTTAGGTTTGATGGGTGTCTTCTCCAAATGGCATGTTTCAGCTCCTTCCACAGATGTTTAAATGGGATTCAGATCTGGGCTCGTGGAAGGCCACTTAGAATAGTCAAAGCTTTTCTCTCAGCCATTCTTGGGTGTTCTTGGCCTCGGAGTTCACCTTTAATTTCTTTGGAGGTTGTTCTGGGCTCTTTGGATACAATTCGAATGATCCGTCTTTTCAATTTGTCATCAATTTTTCCTCTTGCGGCCACGTCCATGGAGGTTGGCTACTGTCTCATGGGTCTTGAACTTCTGAATAATATGAGCCACTGTTGTCACAGGAACTTCAAGTTGTTTAGAGATGGTCTTATAGCCTTTAGCTTCAAGATGTTTGTCTATCATTTTTTTTTTTCGGATGTCCTGGGACAATTCTCTCCTTCGCTTTCTGTTGTCCATGTTTAGTGTGGTACACACCTTTTCACCAAACAGCAGAGTGACTACTTGTCTCCCTTTAAATAGGCAGACTGACTGATTATGACTTTGGAAACACCTGTGATTTAAATTAAAGGACACACCTGAGTTAATCATGTCACTCTGGTCAAATTTTTTTCAATCTTTTACAGAGGTACCATCATTTTTGTCCAGGCCTGTTTCATTCGTTTTTTTTGTTTTTTTTTATAATTATGTTAATCAACAATTCAAAAGTAATGGCTGATTTTGATTATTTAATTTTCAATATATTTTTATTTATTGTTACTTTTGTAAGTTTCAAGTGATTTCAGTGAGAATTGTGGGTTTTTCCTTCTTTAACTAAGGGGTACCAACAATTTTGTCCACGTGTGTACATATTCCAACACATTCATTAAATCTTTGTTCATTTTGATTTTCAAACTAAACTGTTACAGGTGGAGCACGACACAAATCTATAAAGTCAGACAGTTGGAGGTTTTTGAAAGCATTGTGTCCTTGATAGAATTTAAAATACATTTTTGTGGCTTTTGCAGGAATGTTTGAATCCATGAGTGGGCAGCAGTGGTGGTGTTTCAGAGGTCAGAGTTGCAGCAGCTGATGCTGCAACTTTTAAACTGAACTCTGCTTGAACCCTGAAAATCAAATGAAACATCTTTTGTTGGCATTTTTTCAAAAGTTTTTCTAACTTAGGAAACTCATGGTGTTACAGAGGGACAATCCTGTTCCATTTCTACCAAAACAAATCCCAGTGGATTTGTGGCAGGATCTAAATGTTTTTGTTAAGTCAGAGGCACTCTCTCTCTCTCTCTCTCTCTCTCTCCTTTTCTAAAGTGGACACATATTTAATTATATTTAGGGATTTAAAAGGTAAATTAACTTTCCTGCCACCAATGCAGGGAAAAATGAGAAAACATCCTGGGTGTGTATCACTGCATTTACAAATGTGCTGTGTGAGTAGAACTTATATTATTTAGTAAATTTTAAAATTAACAGAGCAATGTGACAGAAGCTGGTTTGGTTTGTGTTCAATATATTTTTGAGCATTTTAAAAGCAGAAATGAGGTTTGCCTAAAGCAGATTTGTCCACTTACATGTTAAGAGTGTTACAAATGAGAAAAAAAACATCCCTTAAAAGGTACATTTAGAAAAGTAAAAAATATAATTAATTTGTGAATGGCGAGTGTCTCAATATGATCTGAATTCCTGGTATTGCTCGGGTCTATAGCTCCTCCTCCTCTGCCTACGTACGGTGAGCGTATTGCGTCACTCTCTGTTACTCTAAGCTTTGTTGTGTGTGTGGCAGCGTCTCTGCGTCGCTGCTTACTTTTTTCCCTTTTATCATTTCAAAAAAATAAAAAATAAAAAATTCAATTGGCATCTCCAAAGTTAATCCTTCCTATGTACGATAGTGTCATTCAAGCACCCTCCTACTCTCTCTTACTTTAGCGTTTCCATCGCTCATATCCCGATCGCTCGTTGTATTGGCTCCGCTAACCTAGCTTGCTCGGCTAGCTTGAAGTGCTCAGCTAACTTAGCTACGATGGCTTCTCTCACTCCCTCTCCTACTGCTTTTTCCTGCTCAGGGTGTCTTATGTTTAGCTATTCCCCTGCCTCCATTAGTAGTAACGGTACTTGTATCAAATGTAATGTTGTGTTAGACTTGGAGGCGAGGGTTCGTGAGGTAGAAGCTCGGCTCCGTACGTTAGATAGCCAGTCATATGCTAGTGTAGCTAGACGGTCCCTAGTCTCCCCGGACCCCCCCAGCGTAACCCGCAGCTCCCGGGCAGCAGCCGCCGCGGTCCGAGCTATTAGCCCGGGTCGAGCTAACGCTAGCTTAGCCTGTAGCTTAGCCGCTAGCGCCCCGGCATTTTCCGAGCAGCCGGAAAAACAGCGCGACTGGGTGACTGTTCAAAGGGGGAGTAGGCGTCCTAAACCGAAGCCCTCGGGTACCAACAACACTGTTCACGTATCGAACAGATTTCTCCCACTCAGCGAAATACCCGCTGAGAAACAAACTCTGGTAATTGGCAGCTCTGTAGTCCGATACGTGAAGCTAGCAACACCAGGGTGCACAGTTAGCTGTATCCCGGGGGCCAGAGCAGGCGACATCGAATCCAACCTGAAGCTGTTAGCTAGGACTAGGCCTAGGTTTGAAAGGATTATTATCCACGCCGGCGGTAACGACGCCCGTGCTCGTCAGTCAGAGGTAACGAAGATTAATGTGGAGTCGGTATGTACCTATGCAAAGACCATGTCGGACACTGTAGTTTTCTCTGGCCCCCTGCCGAACATGACTAGTGATCTCATGTTTAGTCGCATGAGGTCTTTTCACCGCTGGTTGTCGGGTTGGTGCCCAGATAATAATGTGGGTTTCATAGATAATTGGTCGACGTTCTGGGGGAAACCTGGTCTGATAGCGAGAGACGGCATACATCCCACCCTGGATGGAGCCTCTCTCTTATCCAGAAATATGTTAGACTTTATCACCCGAAAACCGTGACTACACAGAGTTGAGTCCAGGAGGCGGAGTCGCAGTTCTACACGCTTCTCTGCGTCTCCCTTAGAGCAGTCACCCACTCAGAACTACATAGAGACGGTGTCTGTCCCCCGACCACTTAATTCACTAAAATCCTTTACATCCAACAATAGAAGACGAGTCACCCACAGCAACTTAATTAATATTAGCACTAATTCAGCCATAAAGCAACAGGACTGGAGAGTGAAATGTGGACTTTTAAACATTAGATCTCTGTCATCCAAAGCTTTGTTAATAAATGATATAATATCAGATTATAATATTGACTTGCTCTGTCTTACTGAAACCTGGCTGCATCCTGATGAATATGTCAGCCTGAATGAATCCACTCCTCCCAGCCATATTAACACTCATATTCCTCGTGACAGCGGCCGAGGTGGTGGAGTTGCAGCCATTTTCAACTCCAGGTTACTAATCAGCCCTGAACCGAAGTGTAGCTACAAATCATTTGAGAGCCTTGTGCTCAGTCTCTCCCACCCAACTTGGAAATCACTACAACCAGTCATATTTATCACTGTGTACTGCCCTCCAGGCCCATATTCAGAATTTTTATCAGAATTCTCAGAGTATCTCTCAAGTCTAGTACTCAGGACAGATAAGATAATCATGGCAGGTGACTTTAATATTCATGTCGATGTTGATGGTGATAGCCTTGGCTCTGCCTTCCTCTCTTTACTAGAGTCAATCGGCTTTTCTCAGAGAGTAAATGTGCCCACCCATTGCTTTAACCACACCCTTGACCTCGTCCTGACATACGGCATTGAGGTTGAACACTTATCTGTCTTCCCACAGAATCCCCTCCTGTCAGATCATTATCTAATAACTTTTGAATTCCTGGTATTAAACTACTCACCACCTGAAAAAAGCATACTCACTCGATACCTAACTGACAGTTCTATATCTAAATACAAGAAGGTGATTCCCTCAGTATTTAATTCGCTGCCTTGCCTCACCACAACTATAGATTTATATGCTGTTGCAGGTCCATCTAAAATAGATCAACTTGTTGAGAGCGCTGCAAGTTCACTGCAAACGACCCTTGACTCCATTGCTCCCCAAAAAAAGAAGTTAATTAAACAAAAAAGAGTCGCACCCTGGTATAACTCTCTCACCCGTACACTAAAGTTAACCTCTCGGAGGCATGGACGAATATGGCGCTCCAGCAAACTGGAAGAGGCTTTACACACATGGAAAGAGAGTCTCAGAATGTAAAGGAAGGCCCTACGCAATGCCAGAGCTGCTTATTACTCCTCACTGATAGAAAAAAACAAAAACAATCCAAGGTTCCTCTTCAGCACGTTAGCTTCACTGACTAAATGTAACTACACTATTGATCCACGTATTCCTACAACCCTCAGCAGTGATGACTTCATGGACTTCTTTAACGACAAAATTCTGACAATTAGAGACAGAATTTATCACCTTGTTCCATCCACTGGCTCTAATCTGCCCTCAGATGCTGTTAGTGTAGAGACAGATGAAATAGCTAATATTCACCTCGACACATTTACTTCAATCAACTTCGCTGAACTAGCTTCACTGATGTCGTCATCTAAAACTTCAACCTGTCTTCTGGACCCTATTCCATCCGGATTGCTAAAAGATATCTTCCCTTTGATTAGCCCTTCCCTACTAGAAATACTCAATATGTCTTTATTATCTGGCTATGTACCACAGTCCTTTAAAGTAGCTGTAATTAAACCTCTCCTTAAAAAACCTGCCCTCGACTCAAGTATTTTAGCCAACTATAGACCCATTTCTAATCTTCCCTTCCTCTCTAAGATTCTGGAAAAAGCAGTTGCTAAACAGCTGTGTGACTTTTATACACAAATCTACATACAATAACTTATATGAGGATTTCCAGTCAGGTTTTAGAATGCATCACAGCACAGAGATAGCTTTAGTTAAGGTTTCAAATGATATTCTCAATGCGTCTGATAAAGGATTCATTTCCATCCTTGTTCTGTTAGATCTTAGCGCTGCATTTGACACAGTCGACCATCAAATCTTGTTACAGAGACTAGAGCATCTTATTGGTCTAAAAGGGACTGCACTAAATTGGTTTAAGTCCTATCTTTCAGATCGTTCCCAATTTGTCCATATCAATAATGTTTCTTCTACCCATACCAAAGTTAATCATGGGGTTCCACAAGGTTCTGTGCTTGGACCAATACTTTTCACCATCTATATGCTCCCATTGGGTAAAATCATTAGAAAACACTGTATTCATTTCCACTGTTATGCTGACGACACACAACTCTATCTATCAATTAAGCCAAATGAAACCAATCAGCTAGCTAAACTTCAAGCCTGTCTTAAGGATATAAAATCCTGGATGACCTGCAATTTCCTTCTACTGAATTCAGAAAAAACTGAAATTATTGTACTCGGGTCTGAAATCCTGAGGAACTCAATATCCAGTGATATAGGTATCCTGGATGACATCTCCCTGGCCTCTAGCTCCACGGTGAAAAACCTGGGAGTCGTCTTGGACCAAGACTTGTCATTCTCTGCCCACATTAAACATATTTCTAGGACTGCTTTTATCCACCTACGCAACATAGCAAAGGTCAGACACTTCCTGTCTCTGAAAGATGCAGAAAAACTTATCCATGCATTTATTACTTCCAGGCTGGACTACTGCAACTCTTTACTGTCGGGTTGCACCAAAAAGTCTCTAAGGACTCTCCAGCTGATCCAGAATGCAGCTGCTCGTTTATTAACCGGCACTAGAAGAAGAGAGCATATCTCACCTGTATTAGCCGCTCTACACTGGCTTCCTGTAAAATCTCGTATAGAATTTAAAATCCTGCTCCTCACCTATAAAGCACTCAACGGTCAGGCTCCATCCTACCTTAGGGATCTCTTAGTCCCATATCGCCCATCAAGAACATTACGCTCCCAATATGCAGGCTTATTGGAGGTTCCCAGAATTTCTAAAATTAAAACAGGAGGCAGAGCCTTCAACTTCCAGGCTCCCCTCCTGTGGAACCGTCTTCCGGTCTCAGTCCGGGGGGCAGACACCCTTCCTATATTTAAGAATAGGTTAAAAACTTTCCTGTTCGATGAAGCATATAGTTAGGGCCGGCCCTGGCTGGCCTAGTCATAGTTATGCTGCGATAGGATAGTCTGCCGGGTCCTCATGAGATGCCCTGGGCTTCTTTTTCTTCTTCTATCTGTGATACTGTTGTACCACTACTGTACTTTTAAATCTGCTGTGGTTCCGGAGTCCTGCCCTGTGTTTTCCCTTTCACAGAGCATGCTGCAGTACAGCCACTGAGGGATCTACGGATGTTGGAGGGTCTGAGGCTGCCTTGGTGAAACCTGAAAGCTATGATGGATCCTGCTCCTCATCCTCCACTTCTACCAACATTCATTACATTTCTGTTTGTTTGTATTATTCAAATTTCTCTGTAATGTTCTCCACCTGCACACATCATCTACTGCACGCCTGTCCGTCCTGGAAGAGGGATTCCTCCTCTGTTACTCTTCCTGAGGGTTCTTCCGTTTTTTCTCCCTGTTAAAGCGGTTTTTCAGGGAGTTTTACCTTGTACGATGTGAGGGTCTAAGGACAGGGGATGTTGTGTTGCTTTTGTACCCAATGTAAAGCCCTTTGGGGCAAATCTGATTTGTGATTCTGGGCTATACAAATAAATTGAATTGAATTGAATTCAATCTGATCACTCAAATCGCACCAGAGTGCTGCATTTTGGTTTTATAGCAAACAAGAGTTGTTTTGTTTGATTTAAACAAATTAAGTAAAAAAAAAGCGTAAAGTTCTATATCTGTTGCTTTTTTTTGTGTGTTGTTGATAAATTGGAAGAAATCTGCCCTTTAACTGTGAAATTTAATTACTGTTCAGTTCCAAAATACAACTACAGAATGACAAATGCGGAAGTGGAGGATGAAGACAAACAGACAACAAATAGACTAATAAATAGTCCATTAAGAGATATCTATAAACAATAAATACAGAAGGAGGCAAAGCAGACTAATTGAACGCAGGCATGTAAGTATAGGAGGGAGGGTTAAATTTGGTTGCTGATCCCAAATGTGTTTTTGTGTGTGTATGCACAAACCTGAAAATTACTCACCAGATGCGGGCATATAGTTGACCCTAAATTAGCAGAGACTTTATAACTATATGATTATGCTAAGTGTGTCACAGGTCAATGGTGTCAGACTCAATGTGAACTGCCAAAGTCAAGCATGATATACATACACACAGGCATTTTGGTCAAATTGCAAATGGTTTAGAGTTTATAATAGTATATGTTTATCTTAAAATATAAAAAATAAAATGTAAACAATACCTTCACAGTTCTGAAAGTATTCGAGTAAATTGACTGTAATGAAGCAATAGAAAAATTATCAGCAGCTGCAGCAACAATAAATAAAATAATACATGATACTTGCGGGATTTAAAGGTTCATATTTGCTTCTAGTAAACTTCTTAGTAGACAAAAAGGGAACTTCTCACATATCTGTATGTCCGAACCTGAATCCAACTCATACATGAGTCAACAAGGACCGACAGTGGATGTCCATTAATGGGCATAAGTAGAGCTGTGACTAAAGCTCAGTCAGTCAACCTTATGTTCATTGAATTTGGTCAATTTAATCTTATCATTGAAACAAGTTTAAATTCAAATATGAGATTGATCAGTTGTTTGGTTCATAAAATGTAAAATGTTGATCAGTGTTTCCCCAAAACCTCAGGGTTTGTGTTTTTTTTTATTTTTTATTTTTTTATTTTTTCACTGTCCTAGAATAAAGTGCAATTGCACCTCCACTTAGGGGGCAGTGGTGCTTTCATTATCAGAGTGTGTGCAGGGAGCATTTGCTCGGTGTAGGTGTAGAGTATGAGTGTAGACACAAAGTGTAGCAGACCCTCAAGTGACACCATGAAAAAATATTTAACAGGGATGAGAAGACAGGCAGAGAGAGATGGAGATAAAGAGACAAACGAAAGTCCCCTGAAAGCGCTTGGTTTCACTGTGAAAGACCGTTGTCTTACTGTGTCTAAAATGTTGGCAGCGTGAAGCCAAATAAATTAGAAACATTACATCACGCTGATAAGCCAATATTATTTAATCGTATTTTTCGGTATCATATGGGTTGACATGGTCATTCAAAAATGTTTATAGTTTAATTTAGGATTTACTTTTATTTTTGAATTTCAGATGCACTTTAAATCGTTTCTGTTACAGTTAATAAAGCTATTATTTTGTTGTAGGTTGGTCCCTATTTTTTTTTATCTCTTATACGTTAATATGGATACCGTTTTATTTAGAGATGTACTTTTTTATAGCCAAAGCTATTTATATATTTATTTGTTCATCTATATTATTTATAGATGGGTGGGGGGGGCGCAAGATGTTTTCTTCTTCCATACGCGGGCATATGGAAGAAGAAAACTATCAAGGAAGCCTAAAGAAAACAGAAAATGACCAGGGAAGAGAAGAACCAGAGAATCTAGACATTTTTCTCTTAAAAATGATTCATATCCATTAATTGTTTTATCAAAATCTCCAAAAATAATTGTAAATAATTTAAATTCTAGCATCTATTTTAATTGAAGGTTGTAACCAAGTTGTTTGAAGTAAAGCTGCAACTAATGACTATACTGATTTTTCTGATTCTTGAATATTCTATTGATTGAGACAATTAAATAACTCATTGGTCAGTTCATAAAATGGTGTAAAAAGATGAAGATTCCTAAAACGTCATTTCTCCAGACCAACAGCTTATAAACCAAAGATCATCTAGGAAAAAAACAGAAAATCAGAAATTGTAACCATATTTGAACATTTTCTTCTTGAAAATGACTCAAATCCATTAATCAATTATTAAAATAGTTGGATATTAGTGTGATATTTGGGAATTAATTAATTGATTAATCACTGCAGCTCTATTGGAGTTGATGTAACTTGTTCACAGCTGAATTTTGACTTACCTACTGAAATGACAGAAACTGCCTTGTGTCTGTGCTGTGTTTTCGCAGATCATTCATCCCGACAGCAATAAGACTTTATAACATAACATAAACATAAACCTCACTGTAGTCACTTTGTCACTTTTTCTCTTCACACACACCCTGCACCTTAAGTGTGCATTAGCTATGTATGTGTACATCTGGGTATGTGCGTGGATATGCATGTCCATATATATATATATATATATATATGCAAATATGTGTGTATGTGTATGTATGTACGTGCATGTATGTATATATGCTTTGCTTATGCATACTCTTTTCTTACTATTTATTAGCATTTCCTTGCCATTCTATGTCCATAATGCATACTGTGTATGCGGATCAACAAATTCTGTGAATTTGTACATTGTGTTGTGTGTTTTTTATTTCTATTTTTTTATAGTTTTTTTTATCTTCTTCAGCTTTATTTTCTTTTCTTTAGTCTGGAACGCTGCAGTAACAGACAAATTTCCCCGTTGTGGGATCAATAAAGTTTTATCTTATCTTATCTTTATAGGTAATAAAACGAGCAGCAGAGTTCCCAAAGGCTTCATTCTGAGACCTTTTCTGTTCACATGAACATCATTACATACATTTACATCATCATATCACTTGGGGAATTCTAAATAAACACTGTGTGAATGACACCTTTTGGCCCTTTATAGTCAGTGCAATGCAGTTAAGGAGCAATCTCTTTGTTTCTTAATAAGTAGTGTGTTTGCTCAGCTGCAACCTGTTGGTTTAATGTCTGTGGTACTTAGTTTTTTAGTTTGTCAGTTTCTATATGCAGTACCTTACTTGTTTGAAATGCATACATTCATATAGGTTTATTATAATTATTGAGTTGCTTTGATTCATGTCAACGTATGTACAGTGTTTTTTAATTCATTTACAATGCAGACACTTCCCTGGAAGAGAATGTTTTGGCATTAACTAGCTGCCTTGGTATTGGAACAACGTTATGCAGTTTGAAATAATTATTATCCCTATTAATAATTCTTAGATGATTCTGAAATTTCTTTGTTGAGTGATGCTGTTTTTAAAGATAATTTATTGGAATTTTAGTAAAGGGTCACTGAATTTGAAACAGTGGTTAGTTAAGTCCTTAGTAATTAATTCCTCGAGTTACTAAATGGTTTTGTGTGTATGTAATTACACAAACACATTAACCCTGTTTATTCCTGTATATTTTTTACTTAGTTTTCACGGTTTATCTAAGCTGATAAATATCTGCAAATATCTGCCAAAATACATTTCTGGTATGCTCAGATCATCTGGGACGATTCTGTTTGCTGTTAAGCAACTTTTAGGCTTTTTATGCTTCACATAAATGCAGGTTCATCTCAGTTCTCAGTTCTTTCAAATCAGCAAAACAAATTCTCTTCATTTGATTAATATCCAACTTTTAAACTTTAGTTCCATCAGATTTCCCTCTTAACTGTACTTAAATTCATTTTTATTTTATGCTTCAGTATTGAAGCTCATTAATTCTGTTTCATTATCTCAGCTTCCTTTTGCTTTATGTTTAAACACTGATTAATAATTGATAATTCCACTGCTTGTTAAGCAGCAGATTTAGTAAACGACTTTATCATACCTTTCTCTCCTTCACCTCCTCTGAGAGGAATAAGTGACCCAGTTGCCATGGCAACCAGAACTAACAAACAACAGTGATACCATGGAATCACACACACACACACACACACACGAACACACACACACACACACACACACACACACACACACACACACACACACCTCTTCTGCTACTCCAAGAGGTGATGTAATAGCTGATCAGTTGCTAAGACAGCATCGTGAAGAACAAAACAATCACAACACCACCAATTGCTGTGTTTGTGTATGTATGTGTGGGTTTGTCTGTAGGTACAGACCCGTGTCTGATCTTTATATTACAGGTGAGGTCAAAAGTCACGTAGCTCATGTATGTCTGATCATTACTTTATGCTTTTAGACTGGGTTCTAGACTGGTATTGAAAAATCGTACATAGCATTACATGACATCAATAGTGTAGTAACAGTTACAGAGGATTTTTTTTTTTTTTTTTTTTTTTAACTCTGAACATATTCAGACCCACCCAGCCACACAGCCACCCACCCGCCCACCCTCCCTCCCTCCTCCCGCCCCTCCCCCCACTTTGACTGGACCAAAACAAGACTGGGTTCTAAGCTTCGTGGAGTAGTGAAGCGATGTTATCAGGCTGCTGTGATGAACCTCTGGATTTGAATGGTCACCAGCTTTGATTTGACGTCTACAGCAGAATAAGAAGTTTTAATCTAATGTTTAGACAGTGACTATAACACCTGATAACATGTCAGCTGTGTGTATGTGTACGTTTGTAGGCATGTACATGTGTGTGTTTAAATTAACTTGAAGAGATTATCTGACATTCTTACATTGTATGTAATATGTAAAAACCTCATCAAACTTCCTGTTGATAGAAAACTGACGGTATTGTCGATATACACACAGACACACACACACACACACTCGATCACCATTTCCTGAAGCCAAAAATGACAAAATCATCACATGTCCACAACCGAATTTTTCAATCAATCAACCAATCACATCTGAAGAGAGTTGCCACCAGATTAATGAAGAATACTGTTTGTCAATCATCAAGTCCATGCCTCAAAGACTGCAAGCTGTCAATAAAGCCAGAGGGGCTGCAACTAAATACTAGTGAAGTGTTTTGATTGTTTTTTGTTTGTCTGTTTTTCATGATTCTATATTTTTTCCTCGGGATGGAGTGATTACGGATATTTTTCCCTGTGCTTGGTCTATAAAAGTAACATTTACTGACCACAACAATGTTCTTTATTCATTTCCTTTAGTATTTCTGAATGCCAAGGAGCTGCACTTTGGAATCACTTCATTATTTGTTCATTCATTTGATGAAAGTTTGTTCTACAGAATGAAATGTCTCGGTGAGTAAACTAAGTCGTCTTGTGACCACAATTCTATTCCTTTTTCCTCCCTTTAAGCCATATAACTATATATTACCTATACATTTACACTGTACTATTGAAATATATTTTTTGTGTAAAACTATAACATTATACTCACACTATAATACAGTGATTTTAGAAATTGTATTGAGCTTCATAACTGGTATTAAGCATTGCAGATTCATTTTTATGAGTATGAGATGTTCTTGTTTGTTGAAGAGCAATAAAGAAAACAGATCAGACACGATTATCAGACCAGTCAGTCATTAATTTAACTCACCATGCCATGGTTGAGCCACTGAGGTATGAAATTGTCCAGTAGTCGTGGGTAAACAAGCTCTCTGTCATAGAGGTACAAAGACCAGAAGGTGAACACCACAAACTGCAGAGAAGGAGAAACATGATGTTAACCAAAAGTTGTCCAATTGTTGAAGAACACACAGCTGTTAAAAAAACAGTCAATGAAGGATGTTGTCAGTTCAGTAACAAAAATATCCTATCCACCTGGAATATATTAGCAGCAATAACTATTAGGCGTGTGCCACAAAATGATTCCTAGAAGAATTGTGATTTTCATTTACTTAGACACAGAATCTATATAAAACAAATTCCTTTGGCTTTCTGCCTCTAATGAGCACATGCCCTGACATCAACACACAGGATAAACCCCTTTTTTTTTACCAAATGCATTGGAAGACTGAAGTTGAGATGAGCTTTACAGTGTGCAAGGTTTGCAAAATGATGATTATAGCACATTGGTAATACCACACAACAGGCTCCACAGGGGCAGAGTGGGACACTAAAATCCACACTAACCACAAATGCCTTAGATTAGATTAGATAGCTCCTTTATTGTCCCACAGTGGGGAAATTCACAGTGCTACAGCAGCATTGAAAGAAGTTAAAAAAAAATAAATTAAAAACAATATACAGATATATATACAGTATAAATATAAATGTATTGCACTGTTTGGCTATATACACAATGGCTATATACAGAGGTCTATGTATACAATGTCCGTTTTTTCTGTTAGGGGGGGGGGGTTTACTGAGAGCTGTACTTGTTGTACAGTCTGACAGCTGCAGGAAGGAAGGACTTCCGATATCGCTCCCTCAGACAGCACTAGTTCCAATGCTAGCCTAAACTTAACACCAGACCTCATATCAATGAGAATCAAAATGAGATCTGGGACCATCCATTCATTTGTTTGTGGAAGTACAGAGCTTTTCATTGGGCACTTCGAATGTCTGTCAAATGTGTCATACATATCCGATAGCCAATCATATCAAATATACCTATGACAATGAAATGGTTTAGCAGTAAAAGTTGCTCATTTTCAAAATAAAATTGCAGTCTAAATAACTTGGAACACTTTCTTAAGTTGCATCAAAAGATATAAAGTGTGGATCCACACTTATCAAAGTTATGTCATCATCTTGCTGCACCCTCCCCAGTTCTATGATTAGTTTCCTTGCTGTGCAAATTGGGTCCTTACTGTCCAGACTGAATTTCAGAGTGAAGTGAATTTGCGTGCAAAGAATGCGTATACCCAGGTTTCCTACCTGGCTACCATTACACCATGCAGACACAAAACACTCAATGCAATTTAGGGAAAGGATAAAAAAAAAAATTACAAGGTAATGAACAGCCCTCGGATTTCAGAAAAATCAATTTTCAAGAAATGGAAGGAATATGGCACAAAAAGCAGATGGAAGACGCCATGCTGTGGGATGTTTCTCAGCAGCCGGTCCTGGAAGGCTTGTAGAGATAGAGGGCAGAATTGAATTCTGCAAAATATACTGAAAACCTGGGGGACAATTTTATTCAGTCCGCCAGAGAAATACGGCATGAAAGAGATTTATTTTTTCCAGCAAGACAATGATGATAGCATACTGCAAAATCTACACAGGAAAGGTTAATAAAAGAACCATGTAAATGTTCTGGAGTGGCAGCATTAAAGCCCCGACATCAATCCTATAGAAAATTTGGGGCTAAACTTGGGGCTAGACCATCATAATATATTGATGCAAGCTAACATTATGTTACATACCAGTAATTAAAAAAAATTAAAATAAATAAGTTAAGAAATTTGGCTCGGTGCCAATCTAATGTTGCTAATTTAGTAAACTAATTGATAGATACTCAAATACTCAAACTGGCATTCAATGAAGATCTGGTAAAAAGATATGACCCTTTAGATATGACCTAGGGCCCTTCTTGGACCCCAGATTCAAGAATCTGCTCTTCATCACAATGAGGACCAGCTGGAAATACATGCTAATGCTACAAAGGTCTGCAGCACATTAGGTAAATTACCGGTTATTAAACTGCATTTTTACATGTTATAAATATCTAGCATTTTCTTGTCAATCTTACATGGTTGTATTGTAGTGAAAAAAACACTCAGCACCTGCACGGAATCTGTTATCTGCTGCCTCAGCACAGCCATGGACATGCTCACCAGACCAAGAATGTAAACTGATAAGGTGGCAGATCAAAACACACACAATCAAGCCTGATTACCTTTCACTGCTAGCTCACTTACTCTCAGGGTATTAAGGCTTAAATGGCTAGCGCAGCTGGCTAACAGGGCCTAGCTGCAGGCGCATGATGGACAGGAGGATTAGCTCATGCTAACAATGGTTAAAGCCTAAGCAGGCTAAGAATTCATCCACCTATCCATTCCTACATCATCCATACATCTCTCTTCCTCCTCTTTCATCACTCTTGAGTGCTTCTTTTCCCCTTTTGAAGGTAACCTCTCATACATTCATCCATCCACCTTCCCTTTCATCCTTACTCCTCCTTTGGTCAGTCAGTCTCCGTCTCTGGATTCAAGCCACCCTTCCATCCCCCTCTTATCCCCTCTCCTGTCGTCCTCTCCTCTTCTCTCCCTCCCTTCCCTTCTTCTTTTCACTTATAAATCTTGTCTCTTGTATTCTTTCTCTTCTTGTCCTATTCTCAAATTCTCTTCTCCTTAAATTAGATTTCAAAGTGATAAGAAAAATGGAGGATCTCCATTTTTATTATCACTCTTAAATATAATTTTCTCTTTTTTTTTCTTCATGTCCTATTTTGTTTTTTCATTCCTTGTCTCCTTTTTTGTTTCCTTCTAACTTTTCTCTCTTCTTATCCCCTCCCTTATTTTTCCTCCTCTTTCTGTTTCCCTCCTTCACCCTCCCTCCTTTTCTCTTCTACTCTCTCATCTCCTCCTTCCATACTGAGATGTCCAGAGAACAATAATTCTAACACAGATTTTCCCCTCTTTCTCTCATCTGTCAGCAGTTAGTTTCTTTTCATTGGCACCTCTACACTTTGAGCTTGAGAAGAAAATCGGCAGACACTGAGTTTGTTTTGAAAGTATCTGTGCCCCACACACACACACACACACACACACGCACACACGCACACACGCACGGGCCTGCTGATTAGCCACTTCTGCTGAAATCACCTTCTCACATTTCCCTCCCCTTCTGGAGTCTGGCCAACTGGGTGGCAAGACCAAAGTCTGCGACGGTATTCACCCCGATGTTGTCCCGATATTCTCCCGGTATTCTCCTCTGTATTCTCCTGGCACTCCCGGGTATTCCCCGAAATTCAGAACAAGAAAGAGGAGGCCGACACTCCGCCACGTCTGTCCGCTTGTCTACCACCGACTGCCCGCGTGTTCCACCTCCTCTCTCCAGCTTCTCAGGTGGCGCCACAGATCCCACCACTGCCACCAAATGTGGGCGACCGAACCAGAAGATCGGATCAGGGCAACCAGGCGAAGAGAAGTTAGGAGGCAGCAGGGCTCAATTTTGCCAACAAAAAGGCTCACACAATGACACTCACAGTGTGAAGAGGGGGGGGGGGGGGTGTGTGTGATCACCTTCTCACACTAATACAGAGAAACGTGTTTTTCTGGGTCACATGGGATTTTTTTGTTGCAGCACCATGAGTGGCCCCTAGGTACTAAAGAAATCAGCATGCTGCTGACAGGCGGTGCCATATCCAGGTTTTACATCTATGGATCCATAGAAAGGTTAAGCACTACTTGTGCATCCCGGCACAAGGGTTTTGAGAGAGTTTCTTACACTGCTGGTGATATAGTGACAGTTCAGTCTTACACCAGAACATGTAGACCAGCTTCTTTTGCTACAAAAGAACCTGGATGTTGCAACTGTAAAGAGACTGTAGGGTCCAGTTGACTAATCAACCCTGAACCGAAGTGTAGCTATACAAAGCCTTGTGCTTAGTCTTTCTCGCCCAACTTCACTACAACCAGTCACATTTATCACTGTGTACGCCCTCCGGTCCCATATTCGGAATTTTTTATTCCTAGAGTATCTCTCGAGTTTAGTACTCAAGACAGATAAAATAATCATGGCAGGTGACTTGGTTGTGCATTTCTCTCTTTAGTGGAGTCAATTGGCTTTTTCTCAGAGTAAATGTTTTAACCACACTCATGACCTTGTTCTGACATACAGCATCAAGGTTGAACACTTATCTGTCTTCCCACAGAATCCCCTCCTATTAGATAATTATCTAATAACTTGTGAATTTCTGCTATTAAATTACTAACCACCTGAAAAGAGCATACTTACTAGATACTTAACTGATATTCCCTCAGTATTTAATTCACTGCCTTGCCTCACCACAGCTGTGGATTTATATGTAATGCCATTGCTCCTTATTTCTCCTCACTGAAAAAAAACAAAAATAACCCAAAGTTCCTCTTCAGCATGTTAGCATCACTGATTAAATGTAACTACATTATTGATCCAGGTATTCTTACAACCCTTAGCAATAATGACTTCATGGGCTTCTTTAATAACAAAATTATAAAATTTAGAGACAGAATTCATCTTGTCTTATCTTAGCTTTACCTTGTCCCATCTACTGGCACTAATTTGCCCTCAAATGCAGTAATTGTAGAGACAGATGAAATAGCTAATATTCACCTTTACTTCAATTCACATTTACTTCAATCAACTTCGCTGAACTAGCTTCACTGATGTTTTCCTCCAAAACTTTAACCCTATTCCATCCGGATTGATATGACATTTTCCCTTTGATTAGCCCTTCCTTACTAGAAATGCTCAATATGTTTGTATTATGTGGCTATGTACCACAGTCCTTTAAAGTAGCTTAGTATTTTAGCCAACTATAGGCCCATTTCCAACCTTTCCTTCTTCTGTAAGATTATGGAAAAAGCAGTTGCTAAACAGCTGTGTGACTTTTTAAACAGCAATAACTTACATGAGGATTTCCAGTTAGGATTTAGAATGCATCACAGCACAGAGACGGCTCTGGCAAAGGTTTCAAATGACGTTCTCAACGCATCTGATAAAGGATTTATTTCCATCCTTGTTCTGTTAGATCTTAGCGCTGCATTTGACACCATCTTATTGGTAAAAAGGGAATGCACTAAACTGGTTAAAGTCCTATCTCTCAGATCAATCCCAATTTGTCCATGTAAATAATATTTCTTTTATCCATACAAAGTTAATCAAGGGGATTACACAAGGCTCTTTATCTATCAATAAAGCCGAATTAAACTAACCAGCTAGCTAAACTTCGAGCTTCTCTTAAGGATATAAAGTCCTGGATGACCTGTAATTTTCTGCTAGTAAATTCAGACAAAACAGAAATCCTGAGAAACTCAATATCCAGTGATATAGCTATCCTGGATGACATCTCCCTGGCATCTAGCTCCACTGTGGAAAACCTGGGAGTCATTTTTAACCAAGATTTGTTATTCTCTGCCCACATCAAACATATTTCTAGGACTGCCTTCATTCACCTAAGCAACATAGCAAAGGTCAGACACTTCCTGTCTCTGAAAGATGCATATCCATGCATTTTTTACTTCCAGGCTTGACTATTGCAATTCTTTACTGTCAGGTTGCACCAGAAAGTCTCTAAGGACTCTCCAGCGGATCCTGAATGCAGCTGCACGTATATTAACTGGCACTAGAAGAAGGGAGCATATCTCTTAAAAACAACATTTGAGATGCTCTGAGCTTCTTTTTCTTCTTCCATCTGTGATACTGCTGATCCACCATTGTACTTTTAAATCTGCTGTGTTCCCGGAGTCCTGCCCCGTGTTTTCTCATTCACAGAGCATGCTGCAGTGCAGCCACTGAGGGATCTTTGGATGTTGGAGGGTCTGATGCTGTCCTGGTCCACCTGAAAGCTGTGATTGGATCCTGCACCTCATCCTCCACTTACACTAAAATCTATTGCACACCTGTCCGTCCTGGAAGAGTGATCCCTCCTCTGTTACTCTTCCTGAGGGTTCCTCCGTTTTTTCCCTGTTAAAGGAGTTTTTTTATGGAGTTTTACCTTGTACGATGTGAGGGTCTAAGGACTGGGGATGTTGGGGGGCTGGGGGTGTTGTGTTACAAACTGTAAAGCCCATTGGGGCAAATCTGTGATTTGGGCTGTACTTGAATTGAATTGAATAATTGAATTGTAATCTTCACAATTCACAGTTTTCTGTCACTTTTAGCTAACAGATTTGTGCTTTTTTTTAATTTCCTTTAAAAAACATAATCGAAAGTAGGACTGCAACTAACGACTCTTCCGATAGTTGATCCGTCTATCTATAATTAAAACAATGAATTGATTTATAAACAGATTAGGGAAGATAGAACCAGAAAATTTGGAAATTTTCTTCTTTTAGTTGCCAACTATCTCTACTACTTCTTAATCGCAGATTATTATATGGTAATTTTATTAATTTTAAAAACATTTTTACGATATTATCAATAAACAACTAGTTGTTTTTTTGTTTCAATATCTATATGTTATGAATCTTGTTCTGTTTTCTTTTTTCTACAAGATGCCTCTGTCTCACATGAGGTGAGTAACATGTCTAAAGTATCTGTGGCAGACATTTGGACCTGGCCAGTATTGTCCCTTGACTAATATGTTCTCTGTTTTCAGCATGCCTGCACACGCACCTACTTTTCCACAGTCCCACACACACAAGAAACTGCATATGGATGCACTTGCACATATTAACATGTAATAATATGAAATTGCACACACACACACACACACACACACACACACACACACACACACACACACACACACACACACACACACACACACACACACACACACACACACACACACACACACACACACACACACACACACAAAAGCTGTGGTTTGGTTATCATCATGTCTATTGTGCTGTGTGTAAACTAACACACACATGGCTCCATCCCAGCTGAGTTCTCTACAGAGGTGTTTGTGGTTCTCACCGCTCCTACAGGAAAGGCCAGCACTGCCATCATCCAGTCCCTCAGGCCAATCAGCTTCCGCAACTGCCGCTCCTGCTCCCTGCTGTCACCACTTTTAGTCAGAAGACTGGACACATCGATCAGGACACACAGCCCGAAAAACACTGCCTGGATCACCTATAGGGAGACACAGGTGCAAAGAGAGCTTACATTGGAGAGAGGGGTTACACGGCTGATAAGAGTAAGAGAGAGAGAAAGATCTTACACAACTTGAGAGAGAGAGAGAGAGAGAGGTTACACATCTGGATAGAGAGAGAGGGTACACAGCTTGAGAGAGGGAGGGGTTACAGAGTTAGAGAGAGAAAGAGAAGTTACACAGCTGCAGAAAGAGAAAAAGTACACAGCTGGATAGAGAAAAAGAGATTACACAGAGAGAGAAAGAGAGAGACGAGGAGAGGTTACACATCTGGAGAAAGAGAGAGAGGTTACATAGATGGAAAGAGAGAGAGAGAGAGAGAGAGAGAGAGAGAGATAGAGGTTACACCGTTGGACAAAGAGAGAGAGAGACTGAGGATCAGTTATCAAGATCCTGCTCTCAATGTCTATTAAACTCAGATATTCACAGTTTAAAGTCTGATATTCAGTCTGGCTGCAGTAGATTGTTTAAACTGTGGAAACTGAGTCTGATCCACAGCAGTAAAGTTACATCAGATTTTTTTTACATTCAATCCAACATTTTTCTTTATGTCTGAACCTCTTTATGTTTACATTTCTTCTTCAAGTTACTCAACACTTGATATATACAAAATAATCAGCAAATTTGCATCTTGTTTCCAGTTTCCTAGCAACAGAGTTTCTGCACTGCATGAATACTAAGCATATCAGTGTCAGTGATGTTTCTGAGAGTATTGATTATCAAATCTCATCAATTTTTTCTCTTATAAGAAATATGTTCACCTAAACTCGGAGATTATTACTCAAACTGACTGAAACCCTGTTTTAAAGTGTGTGTGTGTGTGTGTGTGTGTGTGTGTATACGATGAAACTGACTCAGGCCATTGATATGATGTGATGGACCTGACCTTCTGACGAGAGAAAGATGGAAAAGCTGCAGACATTCATTCATTGGTACAGCAGTCATAGGTTTCTATGAGTGTCAAGGCTCCGAGCACTAACAACAAAAACTATCAAAGCATTCGTTAAATAGATGGACAAACAACACTAAATATTTAAGAATCTTTACATTCAAGAAGTGGCAACACATATGTTTTTTAGTTACAATTATTGGATTATCGAAATAGTTTCAAATTATCTTCTGACTTCTTATTTATTTTCTTATTTACTGTTCATGGACAACCCCCATCACCCTCTGCATGGGGTAGTGGGTGCGCTTAGCAGCTCCTTCAGCCAGAGACTCAAACACCCTCGCTGCAAGAAGGAGCGCTTTCGCAGATCATTCATCCCGACAGCAATAAGACTTTATAACAACACATACAAATAACCCTCACTGTAGTCACTCTCACTTTTTCACTGGTCACTTTTTTTTTTCTCTTCACACACACCCTGCACCTTAAGTGTGCATTAGCTATGTGTGTGTACATGTGGGTATGTGCGTGGATACGTATGTCCATACATATATATGCAAATATGTGTGTATGTGTATGTATGTAGGTATGTACGTGCATGTATGTATGTATATATGCCTTGCTTATGCATACTTTTTTTTTCGTACTATTTATTAGCATTTTCTCTCCATTCCAAGTCGATAATGCATACTGTGTATGCGGATCAACAAATTCTGCGAATTTGTACATTGTGTTGTGTGTTTTTTTATTTTTTTTATAGTTTTTTTATCTTCTTCAACTTTATTTTTCTTTTTCTTTATCTGTAACACTGCAGTAACAAACAAATTTCCCTGTTGTGGGATCAATAAAGTTTTATCTTATCTTAACCTTATCTTATCTAACATCTGAAAAACAAAAACTGAAAATCATTACATTTGAGAAACTACTGCTGACAAATGCCAGAAATTCTTAATGTTATTACAAAATAGTTGCTTATTAATTTTTCTGCTGTTCAACTCAGTGATTAATTTATTACATGTTATTAGATTAGAGTATTTTAGTAATATTTTTGTGATTATTGTGACCAAAAAGGTTTAATTTAGCAGCAGGTTTTTCTTTAATATTGATAAAATATTACAATGATACTAGTTATTGAATTTGCTAAATCAATTTTGCAAAATCAAATTTCTTGGAGCAACGTTTACATGTTAATCAGTGTTTTCTGAAAGCTGAAGATTCAACCCTATATGTTTTTGTCCAGACTAATAGTCCACAACCCAGGTTTATTTTATTATACTATATATGACTGAAGAAACAAAAAATTATCAGATTTGAGAAGATGGAACAAGATAGTTTGGATTTTTTCTTCTTACAATAATTGCAATCCATTAATAAATTATCAGAATAGTTAGGTATTAATGAAATAGTTGAGTATTATTAAAATAGTATAAATTAATCAACTCTGAAATGGTGAGAATTAGCCTAATTTGCAGTCATAGTAATGAAAACTCTGAATTGGACACATTTTACAATGGTGTAAAATCATTTTAATTTCTCTCATTTGAAAAAATATATTTTTGTACTTTAATTTTCTTTCATTCCTCATTAGGGTCGCAGGGTTTATTCGTATATTTTATATATATTAGGATTTCAGTATAGAAAATCAGAATTATGAGATAAAAGTAAAAAAAAAATACAAAAAGTGTAACATTAAATTAAAAAGTAAAACTTATTACTACACAAAAGTATAAAACATAGTATAAAACAAAATAAACGGATTTGAGAAGACGGAGCGAGATTATTTCGGAAAATATACTTAAAAAACTCTCTAATCCATTAATCTATTATCAGAATAGTTGGTAGCTATTCAATGAATCGACTAATCGCTGCAGATATAATTATAACGTGCGGTACGCGCGCAGCTCGCTCCCGTGGAGGCTTCATTTGTGAAGGGAAGCAGTCTGAACCGCGATACCTCAGTCACTGTTTAACACGCTGCAGGGAAAAACACAACTTATTATCGATCATTTATCGCCTTTTTCCTGTATAACTGATCGAACCGAGGGGGACACGTTTTCTCATTCGAACATGATCACAACACGCAGCAGCAGCTGCAGCAGTCGGGGCTAAGCTAACGCATTAACCCCCAGCTGTTTGCGGGTAAAACTGGAACCTGCTTCCGGTCTCACCAAGTCTATGAAGGTCAGGAACTTCCAGCTGCCGCCGTAGGTCTGATGCGCCGGCATGTCCAGCGCCTTGTAGTGACACAGGATGGAGAAATACGACATGAGGATGGTGACCCGCAGAACCTGCGAGGGTATCAGCGCCATGATTATCTCTCTCTCTCTCTCTCTCTCTATCTCTCTCTCTCTCTCTCTCTCTCTCTCTCTCTCTCTCTCTCTCTCTCTCACCCGTTTCCTCTTGAACCTCCTCTCTTCCGGGCTGTTTCTCCTTCTGGCACCTGCTCTTGCCACCTGCTAAGATCTGCTACCGCGTGATGGAGGATATATACGTATCTATAGATCGCTAACTGACTCTAGACGACCCTGTACAATGAGCCGCGTCGCTACTCGGCCGCCATCTTGTGTCGGGCCGCTCGTTCCTTTAGCGCGTTAAGCCTAAACTACTAAAATAACCATAACTTACTTAACTTTTATCTGATTTTCAAATGCTTCGTGTGTTATAAATGTAATTGATGCTGTTATGAAACTAGATACTTATATTTACATGGTGATTCATGGAGTTAAAGTATTGCAGTATTATAAGTTGATGTAGTAAGGTATTGCTGTATTATGAGTTGATTTAATCAGGTATTGAAGTATTCTGAGCTTCTGTGCACTGTTATGATATAGGTCTCCGACTGCCTCATCATCATCATCCTGCTCCATTTTTAATCAGTCCATTTCTGTTTTAGTTTCTGCTTAATTGCTGCAGGACTGTGTTATAATAAAGATGACCTGCATTCTGTCAGTTTGATTCATCATATGGGTATGCTTAGTTCAGTGGTTAAATATGTTAACCACCAGCACCAGGTTTTTTTGTTTATAAACCTTAATAAGCTGTGGCCTCAAAGCTTACCATTGCAACTTAGACAGAAATGTGGAGAAAAACAGCATTTTTCTCCTTCTTGAGCTTTGATTGACCAAACAGCAACCCCCACACTCTGTTATAGAGACAGACATGGCCACACTTAGAGGTTGCCCATTCAAATACAATTAAATCTTAAATATTTTGAGCACATTGTGACAATCAGAACAACTTTCTCCACAAAGTTGGAAAAAATCATGTATGTACGTTGTAAATTGTGACCAGGAGGAGAATGGAAAGAGAAAAATTCTAGATCTTTTTTGTTCTCACTCAAAATTTCTGCAAAAATTATCAAGGTCATTGATCAGTGATACAGAAAAATGCTGAATAATACATCAATACACAGGACGTGTGCCTACAGTTTAAAGTTTAAATGGAGTCTCTACATGAAAGCATGCCTAAGCAGTAGGCAGCAGTTGGCAGCTGTTTCCTAGCTTTAGGTAGGAGGTTCAGTGTGACTGACTTGGAGCCTTAATTAACAAGTGCAGCTCTAATGTTCACATTTCTATCATCTGAGCTGAATCTGATAACTATGATATACTGCAAATGTTTTAAAATACTCTGATTCAGAAACTGGATTCAAACCAGTAACATACTTATGAGAATTCAGAGCATTTATTCAGACAAATATTCTTATGCATTCACAAACATCCATCCATCCATCCATTTTCTATCCCGCTTATTCCCTTTCGGGGTCGCAGGGGTCTGCTGGAGCCTATCCCAGCGCATTTTATGGCGAGAGGCAGGGGGATACACCCCAGATGGTCGCCAGCCAATCGTGGGGCACACACACCATTCACACACCATTCACACACACACTCACACCTATGGGCAATTTAGATTTGCCAATTAACCTGAGCATGTTTTGTATTGTGGGAGGAAGCCGGAGTACCCGGTGAAAACCCACGCGGACACGGGGAGAACATGCAAACTCCACACAGAAAGGTCCCAGACCCAGGCCCCAAGGCGGTCTTGAACCTGCGACCTTCTTGCTGTGAGGCAACAGTGCTACCCACTGCTCCACCGTGTCGCCCAATTCACAAACATCTACATCAATAATATATAAAATGACATACTCAATACCTCACTGACAGTTCTATATCTAAATACAAGAAGGTTTTCAGTATTTAAGGTTTTCATCAGTATTTAATTCACTGCCTTGCCTCACCACAGCTGTGGATTTATATGCTGTTGCTTGTCCATCTGAAATAGATCAACTTGTTGAGAGTGCTGCAAGTTCATTGCGAACAACCCTTGACTCCATCGCTCCCCAAAAAAAGAAGGTAATTAAACAAATAAGAGTCGCACCCTGGTAAAACTCTCTCACTCGTAAACTAAAGTTAACCTCTCTGAGACATGAACGAATAAGGCACTCTAGCAAACTGGAAGTAGCTTTACATGCATGGAAAGAGAGTCTCAGAATGTACAGGAAGGCCTTACGCAATGCCAGAGCTGCTTATTACTCCTCACTGATAGAAAAAAACAAAAACAGCCCAAAGTTCGTCTTCAGTACGTTAGCTTCACTGACTAGATGTAACTACACTATTGATACACATATTCCTACAACCCTCAGCAGTGATGACTTCATGGGCTTCTTTAATGACAAATTTCTGACAATTAGAGACAGAATTTATCTCCTTGTCCCATCCACTGGCTGAATGATTTTGCATGCCCAATTTTTCATTTTTTATTTGTTAAAAAAGTTTAAAATATCCAATAAAGTGTGTTCCACTTCATGATTGTGTCCCACTTGTTGTTGATTCTTCACAAGAAATTACAGTTTTATATCTTTATGTTTGAAAAGGTCACAAAGTTCAAGGGAGCCAAATAGTTTCGCAAGCCACTGTATCCATACAAAAGTTAATTATGGGGTTCCAGGAGGTTCTGTGCTTGGACCAATACTTTTCACACTTTATATGCTCCCATTGGGTAAAATCATTAAGAAACACTTTATTAATTCAAACTGTTATGCAGACAATACACAACTGTATATATCAATTAAACCGAATGCAATTCTTTGCTACTAAATTCAGACAAAACAGAAATTATTGTACTTGGGCCTGAAATCCTGAGGAACTCAATATCCAGTAATATAGCTATCCTGGATGACATCTCCCTGGCCTCTAGCTCCACTGTGAAAAACCTGGGAGTCATTTTCGACCAAGACTTGTCATTCTCTGCCCACATTAAACATATTTCTAGGACTGCCTTAATTCACCTACGCAACATAGCAAAGGTCAGACACTTCCTGTCTCTGAAAGATGCGAAAAAAAACGTATCCATGCATTTGTTACCTTCAGGCTTGACTACTGCAATTCTTTACTGTCCGGTTGCGCCAAAAAGTCTCTAAGGACTCTCCAGCTGATTCAGAATGCAGCTGCACGTTTATTAACTGGCACTAGAAGAAGGGAACATATCTTACCTGTATTAGCCTTTCTACACTGGCTTCCTGTGAAATCTCAAGTAGAATTCAAAATCCTGCTACTCACCTATAAAGTTCTCAACGGTCAGGTTCCATCCTACCTTAGGGTTCTCTTAGTCCCATGTCATCCATCGAGAACATTACACTCCCAATATGCAGATTTATTGGAGGTTACCAGAATTTCTAAAATTAAAACAGGAGGCAGAGCCTTTAAATTCCAGGCTCCTCTCTTGTGTAATCGTCTGTCAGTTTCAGTCCAGGGGGCAGACACTCTTATATTTAAGAATAGGTTAAAAAATGTTCCTGTTCGAAGAAGCATATAGTTAGGGCCGGCTCTGGCTGGCCTAGTCATAGTTATGTCACGATAGGTTAGTCTGCCGGGTCCTCATGAGATGATCTGAGCTTCTTTTTCTTCTTTTTTCTTCTTCCATCTGGGATACTGATGATCCACTTTTGTACTTTTAAATCTGCTGTGTTTTCTCATTCACAGAGCAAGCTGCAGTGCAGCCACTGAGGGATCTACGGATGTTGGAGGGCCTGATGCTGTCCTGGTGAAACCTGGAAGCTGTGATGGATCCTGCGCCTCATCCTCCACTTACACCAAAATTCTGGTGTTTTTCCCTGTATTGTTTCCACCTGCACACATCTTCTACTGCAGCCTGTCCATCCTTGAAGAGGGATCCCTCCTCTGTTACTCTTCCTGAGGGTTCTTCCGTTTTTTTCCCTGTTAAAAGGGTTTTTAGGGAGTTTTACCTTGTAAGATGTGAAAACTGTGTAAACGCATAGGATAGTGAGAAACAATTCATTTGTATGTCAAGTACATGTGAAGAAATTGACAATAAAATTGACTTTGACTTTGACTTTGACTTTGACTTTGACTTTGAAGGTCTAAGGACAGGGGATGTTGTGTTGCTTTTGTACAAACTGTACAGCCAGTTGGGGCAAATCTGTGATTTGTGATTCTGGGCTATACAATTGAATTGAATTGAATTGAATTTAATTTAATTGAATTGAAATGAAATGAAATGAATTGAATTGAATTGAATTGAATTGAATTGAATTGAATTGAATTGAATTGAATTGAAATGAAATGAAATCTGCAAATATATTCTACCTGTTTGTGGTTTGGAAGAGATTTGGGTGAAAATGCTGGTGACATTCTAACTCTTGTAGAGATGCAGAGAGATTGTGTGTATGTGTGTGATTGTGCATACCACAATATTCATTTCTACCCAAAAGAGACACACAAACACACTATGCGGCTCTGTAGAGCAACATATTTGCTTCCTCTTAGTATCACTACAAAAAAAATCAGTTTAAAAAAATGAAGCATAAAATAAAGAAGTTCTTAGCAGTTTTATGTAAAACTGCCCAGTGAACTATGTCACTGATATATGTCAATTCTGCAACTTTCGAGTATTGCATAATTGTATTAGGTTCTTCTTAATCTCTCTAGTTATGTATTTTTTTTTATAATTCACAGTTTCACCTCACAGTGCAAACATTTTTCTAACAGGATTATATAACACTATTATAGAAGATTAAAGAAACCAGAAGGTATTCAGATTTAAGAAACTGGAACCTGAGAATTTGGACATGTTCTTCTTAAAAATAACCCAATTCAATCATCAATTATCAGAATAGGCAAGGCAAGGCAAGGCAAGTTTATTTGTAGAGCACAATTCATACACAGGGCAATTCAAAGTGCTTTACAGTTACACAAAATCACAAAAGGAGAGCAAAACATACATAAAATCACAAAAGGAAAATCATAAAACATAGAATTCATCATTAATTTAAAAAAGAGTGAAGAGTGTAGATAAGATACTTTCAGTTTTCATATGCACGGTTAAACAGAACTGTTTTCAGCCTGGTCTTAAACATTGTCAGCGTTGAGGCCTGTCTCACATTCTCTGGAAGACTGTTCCAGATTTTAGCTGCAGAAAACTGGAATTTAGCTTCACCATGTTTAGTCCTGACTCTGGGCACCTGCAGGAGACCAGTCCCTGAGGTTCGCAGGGTCCTAGATGGCTCGTATGGCTCTAACATGTAATAGATGTATTTTGGTGCTAGACCATGAAGACACTTGTACACAAGTAAAGCTGTTTTAAAGTCTATTCTCTGAGTGACAGGAAGCCAGTGCAGAGACATAAGCACTGGACTAATATGGTCATATTTTCTGGTTCTAGTCAGGACTCGAGCTGCAGCGTTCTGAATGTTCTGTCGTTGTTTAACAGCTCGTTTAGAGAGGCCAGTGAGCAGGCCATTGCAGTAGTCTAACCTGCTGGAGACAAATGCATGGATCAGTCTCTCCAAGTCTGGTTTAGACACTATTTTTGATTTTGGCAATGTTTTTTAAATGGTAAAAGGCTGTTGATATTGTTGACTTTATGTGGCTGTGAAAGTTCAGGTCTGAGTCCATTAGCACCCCTAGATTTCTAACCTGTGTTTTTGGTTTTAGAGAACGAGACTGAAGGTGACTGATTAAACGTTCTCTTTGCTTCAGTGGCCCAAAGACGATTATTTCAGTTTTTTCTGAGTTTAGCTGGAGAAAGTTGTTTTGCATCCACACAGTGATTTGTTCAATACAGCGACAGAGTGAATCCACAGGCCCATGTTCACCTGCTGTCAGAGACACATAGATCTGAGTGTCATCTGCATAGTTGTGGTAAGACACATTGTTGCTGCGTATTAGTTGGCCTAACGGAAGCATGTACAAATTGAACAGGAGGGGCCCCAGGATCGAGCCCTGGGGAACACCACAGGTCACAGACATTTTGTCTGAAATGCAATTTCCAATTTCAACAAAGTAAGTTCTGTCCTCAAGATACGACTTAAACCAGTTTAGAGCAGGACCAGAGATTCCCAGCCAGTTCTCCAACCTCTGTAAAAGAATATCATTGTCCACAGTGTCAAAGGCAGCGCTCAGGTCCAGCAGAACTAAGACTGAGACTCTGCCTGCATCTGTGTTCAGGCGGATGTCATTTATCACCTTGATAAGAGCTGTCTCGGTGCTATGGTGATGTAGATGTTAATTAATTTAATAGTTATTTGAATAATTGACTAATCATTGCCTGAAGGGGAAGGGCTGGGCTTCCCGGGCCTCCTTCCACAACCTGTGGACCTGCTTAAGGCGGACTTGTGCCGAGGGACTCGAAACCTCCCCCTCCTGTGCAGGAACAGTGGAGGTTGGAAGCTGGACATAGCCATTGAGAGGGACATACCGGTGGCAGAGATGGGTGGAGTTGTGAGCAGAAATGGTTCAGCACAACTGGTGGCTGATCTGACACCACATCTGCAGTGAGCCACTCCCAGCAGGCAGGCGGTGGCACAATTGTTCAATGGGAGGCACAGACTGGCTAGTTTTCCCGAATGGCAAGAAAGAGGGCATCAAAATTGCTGTTATGGGACCTGCGGAGGTAGGACAATGTAAAATTTAAGTGTTCCAGAAAAAGAGCCCACCTGGCCTGTCTAGTGTTAAGCCTCTTGGTGGTATGGAGGTAGGCCAAGTTCTTGCAATCTGTCAGACAAGAAAAAGGGTTTCAGCACCCTCCAGAAGCCTCTGGAGAACTCAAGGTTGTGGTAGGTGTCAGAAACCCTGGTTAGGTCTGTGTTGTGAGGCACTAGTTCTTTAAGTGCGCAGGGATACGTTATGTTAAGTAGGCCCGCTTGCAGCGAGTTCAGGTCACAACTACATTACAGCCTGTGTGTGTGTAACTTGATATAATGGTCGCTCAATAAAGGTCCTATCTTTATATGAAGCATTCCACTCGATTCTTCTACATGGTGTCAGAAGTGTCAGAAGTTAAACCCGAAGATGGCGAAGTTTCCACCTCCTGAGAATTTTGATTTTACTCGTCCTGAACTGTGGCCAGAATGGCGCCAGCGCTTCAAACGATTCAGGATAGCAACGAAACTGCACAAGGAAACAGAAGAGGTACAGGTCTGTACACTGCTCTATTCACTCGGAAAAGAAGCTGAACATGTTTTCAAGACATTTAGTTTTGCTGAGGAGGGAGACGAGAATAAGTACGAGGCTGTCTTGGAAAAGCTGGACAATTACTTTGTCCCTAAAGTGAACGTCATTCACGAACGAGCTCGTTTTCACCAGAGACTACAGAAGCATGGGGAGAGCGCAGAGGAGTACATTAGGAGCTTGCATGAAATGGCGGAAACCTGCTCATTTGGAGGAAACAAGAATGAAAATATCCGCGACCGGTTAGTAGTCGGCATATTGGATAAAGAACTCTCTGAAAAGTTACAGTTGACATCTGACTTGACACTAGACAAAGCCGTTGAATTAGTGCGTCATTCTGAACAAGTAAAGGGACATGTTAGTGAGCAAGGCGCCTGTGCTAGCAGTAGCACACAGTTAGATGAAGTGGCCAAGAGAGGGCAACGACCGGCAGCGAACACAGAGCGCCGCTATGATCAACAACAAAAAGTTGGCGCGAAACGGACATATGAGCGGAGAGGAAGAATGTGCTACAGGTGCGGAAAATTTCATGCTGGAGAAGACAGATGCCCAGCGAGAAATGCTGAATGCCACTCCTGCAAAAAGCTGGGACATTTCGCTGCTGTCTGCCGTTCCTACATTGTCAACGAGGTCAGTACACATGCAGAGGGCAACGAGCAGACCCCAACAGAATACTACTTGGGTGCAATCACACAGGTGACTGATTCAAATGATGCTTGGACTGTAAAATTACCCATTCTTGGAGTTCTTGTGAACTTTAAAATTGATACTGGAGCAGATACGAGTGTCATATCAGAAAAGACTTTCAGCCTTATGAACAACAAGCCGAAACTTAGAAAAGTTGGAACTGTACTGGATAGCCCAGGGGGCAGGCTGAGCTGTTTAGGCTATTTCATAGCAAATACCAAGCAAAAGCAGAAGCAGTTCAGGTTTAAAGTGCATGTGCTTAGTGGAGATGGTAGCCATCTTCTGGGGAGGAATGTAGCAGTGGCAATGGGTCTAGTTAAGCGCATTGCAGAAATAAAACAACAGAAGACCCTCCAACCTACAGAGGTTGGAACCCTGAATGTAAAACCAGTTAAGATTACGCTGAAGGAAGGGGCGGTTCCATATAGCGTGACAACAGCAAGGCGTGTATCTGTGCCAATGCTCTCTAAAGTCAAGGATGAACTAGACCGCATGGTAGCTAGTGGGGTTATCACAGAAATTAAAGAACCAACTGAGTGGTGCGCAGCAATGGTACCAGTACCGAAGAAAAACAATGAACAGATTCGAATATGTGTGGACTTAAAGAAATTGAACAAAGCCGTGAAGAGAGAAAAGTTTATCCTGCCCACCATTGATGATATCCTGCCTAAGCTAGCTCATGCTAAAGTGTTCTCGCTGCTTGATGCAGCAAGCGGTTTCTGGCAAATACCATTAGAGCCTGAGAGTGCCAAATTGACCACGTTTATCACCCCATTCGGGAGGTACCTTTTTAATAGACTCCCTTTTGGGATCACTAGTGCCCCCGAAATTTTCCAGCGTGAAATGACTGAACTCTTGAAGGACATAGAGGGCGTAGTAGCATACATGGACGACATCCTAGTCTTTGCAGAGACGCCTGAGCTACATGAGGAGAGACTGCAGAACACCCTCGATACATTAAGGAAAGCAGGACTGAAGCTGAATCACGATAAGTGCCTCCTTCGCCAGCGGCGGCTCAGCTACTTGGGTCACTGTATTGATGAGCATGGAATCCAGCCAGATGAATCTAAAGTTCAAGCCATCACCCAATTGCAACCACCTAACAACGTCCACGAGCTCAGGAGGATCTTGGGCATGATTCATTATCTTGGCAGGTACCTCCCACACCTGTCAGACATCACTAAGCCGTTGACTGACCTGTTAAAGACTGAGGTAATATGGGGGTGGGGCACAGCACAACAGGAGGCCTTCAAAAGAGTGAAACAGCTTGTTACAGAGGCTCCTGTGTTAGCATTCTATGATGTGAAACGCGACACTGTGGTTAGTGCTGATGCAAGTAGCTATGGACTGGGCGCAGTCCTACTGCAGTCACATGATGGACAATTAAAGCCTGTAGCTTACTGCTCCAGAACAATGACTGATACTGAAAAGCGCTATGCGCAAATTGAAAAAGAATGTCTCGCTGCAGTCTGGGCATGTGAAAAGTTCTCCAAGTACTTGTATGGCCTTGACACATTCACACTACAGAGTGACCATAAACCACTCATTCCACTGATTAACAGTAAAGACATAGACTCTGTGCCCATGCGGTGTCAGAGACTGTTGCTGCGCATGCTTAGGTATAACCCAACAGCTGAGTACGTCCCAGGGAAGCAGTTGATCATCGCAGACACCCTCTCTAGACATCCTCAGCTGGAGATGACTCGGGACGTCGCGGAGTTGACCAGCGAGCTGGAGGCGTATGAGGAGGCCGTTCGAGACGCATGGCCCGTATCCCCCAGCAAACTCGACATGATCAGACAGAACACACTCAGGGATGATGAGCTGAGGTCAGTGGAACATTACGTGCTTGGAGGATGGCCGCAGTATTCTTCTGAAGTGCCTTTAAAGGTAAAAGCCTTCTACTCACACCGTGACCAGTTGACAGTCTCACAAGGCCTAGTGTTGTACAACAACAGGATAGTGATACCTAAGAGCATGAGAATGGAGATATTAGAACGCATACACGATGGCCACCAAGGAATTGTGAAGTGTCGTGAACGAGCTCAGTGCAGTGTGTGGTGGCCAGGTATAAGCAAGAACATCCAGGAGAGAGTGAGCACCTGCAACGTCTGCCAGGAGATCAAGCCCACTCAGAGGAGGGAACCCCTTCTTTGCACACCACTTCCAAGCCGCCCATGGGAGAAGGTGGCAGCCGACATTTGCCACTTCAATAATAAGAACTTTCTAGTAGTGGTAGATTACTTTTCAAGGTACATTGAAATTGCTCACCTCAACAACATGTCAACAGAGACAACAATAGCCAGTTTGAAAAACATCTTTGCCAGATGGGGCTGCCCAGTCGAACTAATTACTGACAATGGCCCCCAATTTACAGGAACTGTTTTTGCCCACTTTGCTAAAGCATTTGATTTCAGGCACACCACCACAAGTCCCCACTATGCACAGGCCAATGGGGAAGCAGAAAGAGCTGTGCAGACTGCTAAATGGATCCTCAGACAAGCCAACCCTGCTTTAGCGCTGCTGTCCTACAGGGCAACGCCATTGCAGGCAACAGGAGCAAGCCCTTCACAGCTGATGCTGGGCAGACAAATCCGTTCTACGCTTCCTACGCTGGAGGCTAACCTGCAACCTGCGTGGCCGGACTTCCAGAAAGTGCGGCAGCGAGATGACCTTGCCAAGCTGCGCTACAGTCATGCCTATGACTCCAGGTACAAGGCGAGGCCGTTGCCTGAGCTTCAGCCTGGCACCCGTGTTTCAGTAAAGCTGGACAACGAGAGAGGATGGACCAAATCAGCTTCTGTGGTGCGGAAGCACCACACGCCACGGGCGTACATCGTTCAGACGGAGAATGGTGAGTTGCGGAGAAACAGACACCACCTCAGACCAATTCTGCCAGCCACGACAGCCCTTCAACAAGAACAGGTTCCGGTGGGTCCAAGCGCACAGAACGAGGAGAGTGACTCACAGATTGACAGGCCAGCAACACCCGACACTTGGAGCCCAGTCCCTCCCGCTCCCTCTACGCCTGTGTTCCCTGAAACTCTGAGACGCAGTGAGAGAGCTGTGAAACCACCAGACAGATATGGAGACTATGTGTAGAGTGCCTTAACCTACCGCAATATCAACAAAAGAACTTAAATGAGTTGGAATGGTTTCTGTTAAAAAAAAAAAAAAAAAAAAAAAAAAAAAACTGTTTCCGTGTAAAAAAAAAAAAAAAAAAAAAAAAAAGAGAGTCTGTTACTGTTGATATATAATGTATTGACTTGTTTGAGGACAGAAAGAAATTGTTTTATTGGTATTGCAAATGGTAATCATTCACATAAGGAAGATATCTTTAATACAGAAAGTTAAAGAATATTACATTCTAGGTGTTCATGAAATGTAGGAATATTTTCCAGGTTAAGTTTCTACTGTTTACACTCATTCATATCTTGCAGGTCTTAACAGACTCAAAGAAAGGGAGATGTGTTGTGAGGCACTAGTTCTTTAAGTGCGCAGGGATACGTTATGTTAAGTAGGCCCGCTTGCAGCGAGTTCAGGTCACAACTACATTACAGCCTGTGTGTGTGTAACTTGATATAATGGTCGCTCAATAAAGGTCCTATCTTTATATGAAGCATTCCACTTGATTCTTCTACAAGGTCCAGGCCCTCAGCGAGGGTAGACTAAGGTGACAATGCTGATTGGAAACAGTTCACATATTAGCTCATGCTCCACCGGCTTATCACTCCAATGGACCAATCTATATGAGGGTTATGGAGTTTCAGCCAGGGTAATCCAAGAACTACAGGTGTGTGAGGAGATTGAATGACCGACAGCTGAATAAGCTGGTGCTACCCAGAGGTAATGAAGGAGGAGGAGGCAGTCTGTGTGGTCACCTTTTAGGGCTCAGAGAGTGGGACCAGGAGAATTGAGTGTTTGGCTGCCAGCTAAATGAAATGAAGCCCTTGTTCACCCCAGAATTCACCAGGGGAGTCACAAGCAGACAGTTAGGGCCCTGCAGTGCAGGGCCCTTTGGATCAATCTGCTTGCAGTAGCGAGGGTCAGAATATCCACTACGATGACCACCACCCATGTGGTGGATGGAGAGCAGGCGGTCAAAACACTCTTCATTCACAGTGGTAGGCTAAGGGAGTACTGGCCTATCAGTTTCCCCTTTGCCACCAAATTGTGGTGCAGTGTGTGTGCGGAATCCATTTGTGGCCAGAAAATTCTATCACATATTTGTGGTGGGATCCGGAAGCAGACACAAAGAGGTTGGCAATGAGTCCCAGTAAAGAAGTCTTTATTTTCACAGGGTCATGGGCTGCCAATGCTGCCAATCCCAGCATACTTTTAATAAGAGCCAGGGATACACCCCAGACAGGTCACCAGCCAATCACTCACACACTCATCCTTATAGCTAGCTCAGGAGGTTTAGCTGGTAGTTTAGAAAAACAACAAGCACATTTCTAGTTAAAGCCCTTTGTGGCAGGTCAAGAAAAATCTTACGTAAGCAGAGGCAATGAATTTTAAGAACAGTCAAACTCAACCTACAGACCAGCTCCAAACACCTACAACATTATCTGCTGCAGATGGTGTCACTGTGGTCTAATTGTCCATGCTGTATTTAAGGGAAATGCGGAAGAAGCCTTTTCTGCACACATTCAGCAAACAACATGATCAAATTCTCCTATAAGCACTAATGCAGAGTACAACATTCTGGAATTGCCATCTCAGTCCTCAGACCTAAATGTTAAACCTGAAAAACCTGTGGTGTGATTTAAAGTGGGTGTCCATGCTCAGAAACCATCAAACCTGACTGAACAGGAGATGTTTTGTAAAGAACAATAGTCAAAAACACCTTCAACCAGAATCCAGACCCTCATTGAAAGCTATAGGAAGTGTTTGGAGGCTGTTATTTCTGCAAAAGAGGATCTAAAAAATATTGATGTAATTTCCCTGTTGGGGTTCCCAGATTTATACACATGCCTACTTATGATTAAGTAATTACTGTACACATTCTGTAAATCCTATAAACAGTGTGATGCGATGTGACGGAGGAGCCCGCTAGGACCAGCTAGCTTAGCGCGTCGCCGAGAGACACGCAGACAGTGACCCAACTAACTGTAGCAGTTTGACTCTGCCAATTGTTGACATATCGGCCAGAATTTGTGGATATCGGACCGATACCGATAAGTTAGAAAACGTGACATATCGGCCGATATATATCGGTTGGCCGATATATCGTGCATCACTAATTTTTATTTATTGTTACTTTTGTAAGTTTCAAGTGATTTCAGTGAGAATTGTGGGTTTTTACTTCTTTAACTGAGGGTTACCAACAATTTTGTCCACGTGTGTACAATGTGTATACAATGTGTGCATTGTGCATTTAGTCATACTTCTAAAACTGCCATTGGCAAATTGGCAGCATGAGAAGTCCATGTTATGATAGTTTGCGATTTACGTACAAGGTGCTGGTGGAAGGAGTCATGGTAGCAGTATAAAACTATTTCAAGGTGGAAGAGAGTGTCAGAAGCATAGCAGAATGCGGGACATATAATAAAAATTGAGTCAATGTTGTGCTGTGACCAGAGCTACCCCTGGCTAAACTGGGGCACTAAGCAGAATTTTATTTTGAGGCACCACTACCACCTAAATTAAAGAAATAAATCATAAACTGCCATTTAGGTATCAGATGAAACATGAAAATGTCATTTGAAACCCTCATTGTCATCTCTTTGCTTTGATGCTGTGTAAGTCCTGACTGGAAATCCTAGCTAGGTTAAAGCTACTTTGAAGGACTGTGGTACATAGCCAGATAAACATGTTGATCATTATCAGAAAACAATTGCTTATCAAAGGGAACATTTCTTAAGAAATCCTGACATATAGGGCCAGAGACAGGTTGATGTTTTGGATGAAAACATCAATGCAGCTAGTTCAGAAAGGCTGTTTGAATAAAATTACTCTAGAAAAATATCTTTTTTCTGTCTCTATAACCCCTGTGTTTGAGGGCAGCTTGGTATCAGTTGATGGAACAAGGTGATACATTCTGTCTCAAAAATGAAGTCATTACTGCTGAGTGTATCAATAGAGAAGTTACATTACGTCAGTGAAGGTAAAGTGGCCGTTCTGAGACTCTCTTTCCATGCATAGAGAGCTTCTTTCAGTTTGCTGGAATGCCATAATCTTCATGAGGTTACGTTCAATATGTGGGTTTGAGAGTTATACCAGGGCCCAATTCTTTTTTGTCGAAATAACATTTTTTTAGATGAGCAATGGTGTCAGGAGTTGTTTACAGTGAATCTGCAGTGCTCTCAATTTTAAATGGAAAAGGAGCTCTATAGAAGTCCACAGCTGTGGTGAGGCAGGGCAGTGAATTAAAAAGTGAGGGCATCAATTTCTTGAACTTAGATATAGCACTATCAGTGAATCTTGTGAATATATTCTTGTCAGGTGGTGAGTAGTTCAAGGAGTAGTTAGGAGGAATTCAAAAGTTATTAGGAAATGGTCCAATAGAAAGGGGTATCTGTGGGAAGACAAAAGTGGCAAAACACAAAAAACGTTGACACAATACTTCAGAACAAGGTCAAGGGTGTGGTTAAAGCTAATATATTCCTCATGATACAGTCAAGTTTCAGTGAGATAGAGCAAATCCTTATAATCTGATGTCATATTGTTTGTTCATACAACTATGGATGGCAGATATATATGTTTAAAGTCGACATTTAACCTTCCAGTCCTGCTGCTTTTTTATCTATATTAGTGCTAATTTAGCTTTTTCTGCTTCTTTTGTAGGTACAAAAAAAGATCACAGAGGCCAAGGAGATGCTCGTGCTGGAGCTGCGCAGGAAAGCTACAGAAGAGGTGGAACAGCATGATCATCTTAGGGAGCCACCTGTCAGAAATATCACAAGGTGCAAGCCATCAGTAGTCTGCATAGTTGTTTAATAAAATAGCAGGTGAGGAATCAACATCACTGGGCCTTGCACCATTAAGAGCTGGCATTCAGTTAGAGACATACCTTGGAAAGTCCACAATTGCTTTTTACAATACTGTGGAGCTCACAGAGTGTGATTTCCAATTCTGGCTCAAATGTCAAAGAGATATTGCCAAAAGTATTTGCTCACCTACCTTGATCACATATAAATTTAATTGACAATGTTGAATGTCTGTATGCAATAATTTTGTTAAATGTATGTCCTGTGTGTCTGTCTATCTGCTAAAATTGTCACAGCCTCAGCTGTGACTACTTATGTTTTCCTGTGTGTTTTCCCTGTCTATCTTTTCCTTGTGTTTTCAGGTAGAGGTGGGGTGCAGTAGTGCAGTACTGGCACACTTAACAACAATCTCCTATTAACTGCAGCATTTAAACACCAACTCTTCTCCGGTCCTTGCCAGAGAGATCTTTGTACTCCCTAGTAACATGTAGGTCTCCGTGCAATGCTGTGTGTGCTGTGATTCTCCATGTACCTGGCTTCTCCTTTTGCTGCACCAGGTACACCTTCTTCACCAGACTCAGCCCTGCCTGTCTGCACCGGACCCTGCCCCCCAACTCAGCTCCCTGTCATCTCTTCCCTTAACCCGCTGTCTCATCGGTCTCTGCCTTAATCCTTGCATCTTCCCCTGTAACTCACTCACCGAGTGTTAATAAAGACCAATGCCATCTAATCCTGTCTCTGTACTGTGTTTGCTCAGGGGTTCAGACCACAAATTGTGACAAAACTATAACTTTGCTTTTAACTGTTTTTTGGGGGGGTAAAAATTACTTTTTGTGCTCATAACACAGTAAAACTTGTGACACCCATGTACAAGAAAAAATACTGAGAAAGATGGTTCAAATAACAGATGGTATCTACAAAAATTATAACAACGTGTAATGGCCGGTTCTTGGTATCGGGATCAGCAACTACTCAAATGCAACTACCTACTGATAAAATATATATCTTCTCTGTATTTTTTGAGTTCTGGTTCAGCATAGCTGAACATGTTAGTGTGAGCAAAACATGTTTCACCTTCCTGCTCATTTTCATATGAAGATCACATGTAAATTGTGGCTGCATCAGTAGCTGCTGCAGCTCGGTTTCCATGGTGTCATCTTGTCACAGTGTCGCCATGGGGACTCTGGGGTCACTGGTGATGAGGTCTCATTCCGATTAGAATCATGTTGGAGACAGCAGATGGTAATCCACTTATCACTGACACACATGCACACACACAAAGGATATCTAATCTAATCTTATCTATCTGTCTATCTATCAGAATTATATTTCCGATAAAGATTATTCATTAAGGGAGACCTAAATGCATACAAAGACCAAAATACCATAATCTTACAACATAGTTCATATTGAATTTAAGTAGTTTGTGTCCTGTGTAGAAAATGAATGAAATTGGATTAAAAGCTTACATTTTTCTTTCATTTGTTCTGCAGTAGTCAGCTTGGATGCTTTAGTTGTTCTTTCTTTCTTCCTCCAAATTAGGGACTGATGCCACAAGTTATTTACTTTAAGATAGATAAATAAATGTCAGATAAAAAGCAATAAGTCACTAGCCACTTTCCCATTGCACAGCCCGGTCGGCCCGGGCCGTAAGGGGGGCCCCTCGGTGCTGATAGCCTCAAGCCGCTAGCCCCATGCCCTGAGAGCTGTTGTTTGCACATTACGGGCGACTAGTATCTCCAGGTTACACCCTTGCTCGAAAAAACCTCACTGATCCAGCTCATTTTCAAGCAGGATAGGCGGTTATATGGCCAAGTGTCAGACAAGAAACTACTGCCACACATTTGCGACTGCAAATACGAGGGTTATTGACACTGAGGAACCATAAGTAACCAAGCAACAATAAACAAACGTCGACATGCAGGCTACAGCAACGGCACGGATTTTTGACTAGCAACGCTTCTTGCGTTTTGGAGGCGAACAAAGTGCCTTATATGTCATCCTAATATGATGTACAATGCAAACGTGTAGTGGGTTTAGCAGTTTACACAAGGCCACAAAAAAACAAACATCATGTTGATAATACAAACACTTACCAGACTCATCTTGCTCCTGTGGGCTAACATTTGTGTCCGGCTCTTCCTGAATAATGGTCATGGTGTTACGACTTGTCCCTTGGCAGGGACGATGCCCCAACACACCATCCATCAGGTCAAAATAAGGAAATTAGGGACATAGATACAGGTAAGCCAGCCATCCCCACTTTATTTTGGTTCCAGATGGTGCCCCCGCCCCTACCTGGACACCGCCTCTAGGCCCGTCGCGGCCCCTCTAGGAATGTGTGAAACCCCTTCGCACCGAGCCGCCCCTGGAGGGTCGGCTTCGGCCCGGTAATGGCAAAGCCGCTACTGTGTCTCTGATTCTCCAGGTAAAACCATCTAAAAGGTTTGATCATATAACTCCACAACAAACCATATACTTCAACAGTCTCAACTTCTTTGCATCTCGTCACGCATGGGCTGATGAAATCTTCTCTCCTATGAGGGTACACATGTCATTGGGGACAATTATCAGATCATTATGTGTCATTACCTGTTCTCAGGTACAATGTGCAGCTATTTGTACATCTGAAAACTGCATGTAAAACTCATGCTAACAGTCTGACATCACAGCCAGAAGCTGTAGCACATTTTTCAGCAGGAATCAAACCTGTGATGTTTCAGGTATAGCATTCTTTCATCACTAAGATCTGCTTATGGGAGCTGCTGTATTAGAACAGGATCTGAACATTTTTAAAGGCTAAAAATACTTTATGGAGGCTGATTTAATTTATTAGCAGGAGAATTGGCCTGTGTATTTTACCAAATGTGTTGATCTCATCACAAGACTCAAAGTCATCAATGATTAGTGTCAGGATGACACTATTATGATATTGGATCAATCTATTGATTATTAAAACCATTAATCCATTAGTTGTTTGTTCATAAAGATTGTGTGAAGTGTAGATCTGTGTTTCACAAAACTGAAGATTCAAGATTCAAGAATTAACTGAATCTAGCAATTGATCACCTTTTTTTGATTTAGGTTAAACATGGAAAAATATTATTATATTATTAATATTTTTTTTCCTCTGTGTTTTCATTTATCCCGACAGCAATAAGACTTTATAACATAACATAAACATAAACCTCACTGTAATCACTCTGTCACTTTTTCACTGGTCACTTTTTCTCTTCACACACACCCTGCACCTTAAGTGTGCATTGACTATGTATGTGTACATGTGGGTATGTGCGTGGATATGTATGTCCATATATATATGCAAATATGTGTGTATGTGTATGTATGTAGGTATGTACATGCATGTATGTATATATATGCTTTGCTTATGCATACTCTTTTCTTACTATTTATTAGCATTTTCTCTCCATTCTATGTCCATAATGCATACTGTGTATGCGGATCAACAAATTCTGCGAATTTGTACATTGTGTTGTGTGTTTTTTTTTATTTTTATTTGTATTTATTTATTTATTTATTTATTTATTTATTTATTTTTATAGTTTTTTATCTTCTTCAGCTTTATTTTCTTCTCTTTATCTGTAACGCTGCAGTAACAGACAAATTTCCCCGTTGTGGGATTAATAAAGTTTTATCTTATCTTATCTTATATTAGATGAGTGAACGATTTGAGATAAAATGTCACCATTATAATAAAATGTCAAACAATTCAAACTTGTTTCCTTAACACAAGTCGATATTGACCAAAATGAAGAAGAAAACTTCAGAAAAACACTTAGATAAAAAAACTTCAGATCAAAAAATAGATAAATAGTTGAAATGAAAAAATTAATTAATATAAAATAAAAAGTATAAAATTTGTAGATGAAAAGTAGAAATGTTAGATAAAAAGCTAAAAATATTTGATAACCAAGTAAAAAAAAAAAAGTGAGAATAAAGGGTAAACGTGATAAACTTTTTTTTCTTTTCCCCAAGCCTGAAGGTTCTGGAATGTTAGCTGAATACAGTAATCCCTCGTTTATCGCGGGGGTTACGTTCCGAAAATGACCCGCGATAAGTGAAATCCGCGAAATAGAAAACTTTATTTTTTTTTTACAATTAGCAACTATTACATGTATACAAATACAGTGACTCGCGTGTAGGCCGTTTCACTGCTCTTCAGACTGGGCCGCTGCATCCTGACTGCGCTCTGCAGTGTTCTCTTCTTCTGAAGCCCGCGGTGCAGGTGTGTTTGTTCGGGAGAACAACATAGTGATAGGCAGCTGTTGTCGCTCTTTTTTCTTGTTTGCAAACGAGACGACAAAATGATAGCACAATTCGTAGCATGTTTTGATACAAGAAGCGGGAGTGAGTTTTTAGCGAATCAGAATGCAGAACACAATGCACCAAAAAAAAAAAAAAAATGCATTATGAAAATCCGCGAAATAGCGAATCCGCGATAAGTGAACCGCGAAGTGGCGAGGGTTCACTGTATTCCCATTTGATGGTTTCTAGATGATAAAACACATTTTAGTAATTTTGATGACATTCTAGGGAAGAAACATGTTCATAGAATCCAGTGTAGAATGTTCCTGAATGGTAAAATGATGTTCTGTCAGACACACAGACAGACAGTGAGACAGACAGTGAGACAGACAGACACACAGTCAGTCGGTGAGACAGACATTCACTCAGACAGTCACTGAGACAGTCAGTTTGTCAGACAGACAGAAAGCCTGTCAGACTGATAGACAGGCACTCAGTAAGGCAGCAAGTCAAACACTCAGTAAGACAGTCAGTCAGTCAGACAGTCAGACACGGGCAGTGAGACAGTCAATCAGATAGTCGGTCAGGCAGACATTTAATCAGACAGTCAGTCAGTCAGTCAGTCAGATAGACTGAAAGACAGATGTTCAGACAGGCACTCAGTAAGGGAGTGAGTCATACACTCAGTAAGACAGTCAGACAGACAGTCAGCAAGACCATTAATCATAACAGATAGACAGTCAGTCAGTCAGACAGTCAAGCAGATGGACAGTCATTCAGAAAATAAAACACGACAAACACGGGCAGACAGACATTTGCTCAGATAGTCAGTCAGTGACTCAGACAGATAGAAAGTCTGACAGACACTCAGTAAGACAGTAAAACAGACATTCACTCAGACTGACAAATAGACAGTCGGTGCCTGAAACAGTCAGTCAGATACACAGACAATCTGTGGTTCGACAGTAAGAAAGTCAGAAAGTGTCTGTCCCACTAACTGTCTCACTGATTTCCTGTATTACTGACTGACTGCCTGTGCATTTGTCTAGACAGAAAGACACAGTCAGACAGTGAGACTGTCAGCGAGACAGAATTAGTCAGTCAGTTAGACAGACAGGGAAACAGTCATCTAGACACTCAATCATACAGATGGTATGTCAGTGAGACCGTGAAACAGGCAGTGAGACAGTCAGAGAAACAGACCGTCAGTCAGACAGGTCGTTCCAGAGGTAACCAGCCTCGTCCTCATCCAGTGTCTCCTCCTCCCGCCCCTCCCTCCTCACTCTACCCTTGTTGCGCGCTGGGGGATCCGACGACGTCACACATACATACGCGCGCACACACACACACTCACGTACGCACACACGCACCCTCTCTCTCTTTCTCTCTCTCTCTCTGCTGCTATTCTGGGAAGTGGCGCTTGGAATAACCCCGCGTCGCGTTCTCAGTGTGTGTGTGTGCGCGCTTGTGTATGTCTCTCCTGATTTCACCCTCCACACATGCACACGTACACACTCATATTCACGCTCAGTGCTGCGCGCGCTCGCGCAGCGTGTCCGCCTGCAGTACAGCAGCGAGGCTCCGGCAGCAGGATTCTCAAGGATCCGCGATTCCTTCCATTTTTACGCGCAACTTTTCTTCTTTCAGACGCGCCACCGCGACACTTCCGCCATTGCCTTCTCCGAAGCCGCCGCCTTCGCGACTCCTGTGGATTAACGAAGTGTTTTCCTGCGGGCGTCAGTCCCGCCTGGGACTAGATCCGCTGTCAACAGGGCAGCTTGTTGTGATCAGCACTGACGGAGGCGCACATCCAGAGCGCGGACAGGGGGTGAGTCCCATACACACACACTCACACACCAACACGCGCTGACGGACACCGCGTTCTGTTATCACGTCACTTGGTCGTTTGTTGAGCTTATAGAGGCTCGGCGGTGCGGGGGAATACCCCGGGCACTCATCGCACTGCACGCACATTACCCGGGGTTGCGTAATATCCTGAGGAATTTGCAGCGAGGCTGGAAGGCCGGAGAGAAGAGGTGCAGGAGAAGAGAGGAGGTGCAGGATCAGAAGCCGTGAAAGTGGCAGCTCAGCTCACCTCAGTTGACGATTTAGATTTTCTTGCGGTTTGTGCTGTGAACGAATTATGGTTCACCTGCACACCGCGCATGACGCTGCTTTAATCAGCGCGCGCACTCTTCAAAAGTTGAGTTATGACCTTAGTGCCGCTTGCAATGTTTTTCCTTGTTGCCGTGACATTCATGACACACACTATCGCTGCTCTTACACTTCGTATTCGCAAAAGAAAACTCGTTTTTTCTTATTTCAAAGGCACATCGTTTGTTAGAAAGGGAATAGGGGGGAGAGGGCACGCGAGAGAGAGAGAGAAGAGAGCGAGCGAGAGAGAGAAAGAGAGGTGGGTGGTGCGCTGGCTGGTTCCGGGAATGTTCCATGACGTGTTGTCGTCTAGAGAGGGGCCCCGGCCAGGGGGATTCCGACGGACGGCCCGGCCTGTAGCTCTGTCTCTTCTCTTTCTCTCTCTCCCTTAACAACATGCTGATTTCCTGTGAGCTGGAAACAATTCTGTTTCTTCATTTTCTGCGTTTCCACACAGCAACAGATGTAATTATTTATAGCCTGTTTTTCTGCCACAAATCCTCTGATTCACTCTCCTTTTATTCCTGACTGCACCAACCATCAGAGAGAGATTAGGGATCAGAGGTCAAAACACTACTGTATACAGGTGTAGCAGGTAGAACTACATTGATCAATTATTTAGTTGACAACTATGACATTAATTACCAACTATTTTGGTAATAAATTACTAATATAGAGAAACAGCAAAGATTGCAAATAATATACATGATTATGGTTTAATTACTTATAATTCAATCAAAATCAGAATAATTGTTAATCATTTCAGCTGTTGCCAGGAGTCTTGACCCTTCAAATCCGTTTTTCAATTAGTAAATAACTAAAAACAACAACTGGTCAATTAATTGCTTCAGTGGTTGATATATCCAGGTCCAGTATCAGAACAGTTTGTCAGTGTGTGTTCAACTTGTCACACTAAAAAAAAAACAATCATTAGGACATGAAAAGTGCAGCATGAACCTTTACCCAAAAATAAATAATAATAATAACACACACACACACACAAAGATACTAATGGCACTTTATTAATAAATAAAGCTGGAATATTATCTGTGGGCAACTTTTTACTAACATCACTGTCACATCTTAGTGTTGTTATCCTTTTGGTGTTAATTTTAAACTGGGACACTGTAAAGATTATATTTTTAGAAATGGAGGCGCAGAGGCTTAAACATGATAGGGACAATTTTGAAAAACTCACAGTGAATCTGTGTGTGTTACGGTTTAAACTGATGAAGAGATCATCACAGTATCAGATCATTACAGCCTGTGTTCTTCTGAGTGTGTATGTGTGAGTGTGTATGTGTGTGTGTGCACGCTACAGACAGAACCTACGCACCATCTGTCCTGCTGCCACCTCAGATGGTGTTCTGCATAGGAGCAAACTCACGCACACATATACAGCCGTGGTCGAATGTAACAAAGTACATTTCCTCAAGGATTTTAGTGTGTAAAATGTATCCCGTTATGAAATGTACAATGAGCAAAAGATTTAGACTCTTCAAATAAAGTGATGGTTTGTCAATTTATTTCATAAACCTTCTACTCAGACTTTTAGGTTGTTACTTGATCCAGACTGAATTCTTGAGGCTGATATCAGGACTCTATGGGTCCAACATGCATCTGGATTGTTTCAGTAATTGATAGATCAATCAAGTATTAGAATATGTTGGAGAATTCCCTTTTTTTCTGTGGGCTTTTTGTTATACAATACATTTCTGCTTCCTGATGTATTTACATCACTGATCCAAACACAAAAGTAAACATGCTAAAAACTGCATGCTAAAGAACATAACTGTTGGTTATAATCTGTCAGATGGAAGCATACTTGATTTAGAGTGGATATCTTTATTTTATTGTAACAGTGCAAAAGATTAATTTAATAAGATTTTTTCTTCCAGAAGTTTTTAAAAAATATTTTAATAATAATATGTGTCAATTTGTGTGGCACTGCACCACAAATTGAATCTGCATTGGTATGCCATGCTCGCTTATACGTTAATGAGTGAATGAGTTGGACAGATTGATCAACAACTTTCGAAACATGTGTTGTGCCTGGGCAATCATACCAGAACTGAGTTTCGCGCCTGCATGCCAAGCCTGAAGCCTATTAATGAGGGCTTGAACAAACCCCTAAAGACAATAAAAGTTGCTTTACAACAGAACGGACAGACACAGTGGAGCCTTGATCTGCAACATAGTCTTTTGAGTAGCTTACTCAAAAACAGAGATGCTGACATTTATTTGCTAATCAAGCAGGATACCACACGGGGATCCTATCAGGGGGCCCCCAGAAACTCCTTTTGGCCGAAGTGTTGCCATAGGCAATAACAACTAAGGATAAAAGGCAGAAAAAATGGAAACCAATGCTTTCCAGTCTTACCGACTGGAAAGAGGGCTGTCGACCCATCCTTGGTCGACAGTTTACATTGTTGTTAATACGATCATCTGATTTGAGTGCAGCTCTCGCTTGCTCACTCTCTCTCTCTTTCTCTCCTTTCACGCCACAAACAGTTGCACATACACTTTTATTAACACATATAGACACACGATGCCCTGCGCATGTTTCCCATGCTTTCTTCGTTTTCGAATCACATGTTGTGGATAAGTCTCTATCTTTTTCACACACACAAGTATCCGGGTGTGTACCGTTCCAGCCTGACCACTACCGGACGTTGTTCCACACTCTGGTGTAGCTAATTTTATAGAATCCCACATTGTCTCTGCGTACACACACACACACACACATACACACACACTTGCATACAACCCTTTTTTTTTTTTACTGTTGTTTGTCCGTATAACCTGTAGTTGGTAGATAGTAGTTATGGTATATGGTAGGATTTGTTTAGTCTGAAGTGTTTGCAGAAGACAATAAATCCTGTTATATTTAAAAAAAAAAGTTGTCCTAGTATATTATGCTTGCATACTGTGACACTAAGCTGGTTAAAGGTAATTAACTCCTTTATTGTTTACTATAGGAATATCAATATTCCCACAAATATTAGTGTTTCTAAGTGAAGCCTTATAATTGAGACTCCAATTGGTTATTGGTTCGGATTTTCTGGTGGTGCCCCGCCTATAGTTAATTTAAATCAATCAATTAATTAATTTTAATAATATTTAATAATCATCTTTGATGGTTATAAAATCATGCTAATAACCAAGTTTAAACTTCCCCTCATTACAACACATGTCAAAGTACGAAACATGAAAAACAGATCAAATGTTTAATATTTCACTCTATTTGTAATGAATCTATATAATATATGAGTTCCACTTTCTGAAATGATTGGTAGAAAATATAAAATAGTCTTTTTCATGATGTTTTAATTATTTTGGATGCACCTGTATATTAAAGTGAGAAAAAAAAATAATTATAAAGTAAATAAAAAAGAGAAATATTATGATATGATTGACGTGATCCTGGGGTCCCATTTATCACTTTCACCAAGCTTGGTGAATGTGGGACATTCAGATCCAAAGTTATTGATGAAAATCTTTGGACCAGTCAGATTACAGCCTGACCTGCTGCCAAGCTGAGGTGTTACCATGGTAACTGAATCCTCTGGCTGCAGGGCCTTTAAAGTTGATGACATCACCAACTGTCACTGACTGCTGCTTCACTGCACAGCCAGAAATGAAATTTTGCAAAAACAGCACTGAACTTCCACTTATAAAATGTATGTATAAAGTGTAAAAAAAGTATTCACTAAATGAGCATATCTTATGTGTGTAGCTCAAAAAATGTAAGCACAGGAGCAGTTTACATCCATAGAGCTGATGGAGGCCAAACCATAAGACTTTCTTTTCCAGTCATCACACGTGAGTGCTCTTAATGTATAATTCATTTACATGTGATGCAGCTGTAGGAGAAATTTGTTTGGAAACCTTTTTTTTCAACTCGAAGATCACTGAAAATGTAATCCTCATGTTATAAATTGCACCTCTGGAGTCCTTGAATGGTACACGTATCATATTTTTTAAGAGCAGAGAATGCCAATCAATTCAATTCAATTTATTTATATAGCCCAGAATCACAAATCACAGATTTGCCCCAAAGGGCTTTACATTTTGTACAAAAGCAACACAACATCCCCTGTCCTTAGACCCTCACATCGTACAAGGTAAAACTCCCTAAAAAACCCTTTAACAGGGAAAAAAACGGAAGAACCCTCAGGAAGAGTAACAGAGGAGGGATCCCTTTTCCAGGACGGACAGGCGTGCAGTAGATGATCTGTGCAGTTGGAGAACATTACAGAGAAATTTGAATATTACAAACAGATAAACAGAAATGTAATGAATGTTGGTAGAAGTGGAGGATGAGGAGCAGGATCCATCACAGCTTCCAGGTTTCACTAGGACAGCATCAGACCCTCCAACATTTGTAGATCCCTCAGTGGCTGCACTGCAGCATGCTCTGTGAGTGAGAAAACACAGGGCAGGACTGCGGAACCACAGCAGATTTAAAAGTACAATAGTGGTTCATTAGTATCACAGATAGGAGAAGAAAAAGAAGCCCAGAGCATCTCATGAGGACCAGACTAACCTATCCCAGTGTAACTATGACTAGGCCAGCCAGGGCCGGCCCTAACTATACACTTCATCGAACAGGAACGTTTTTAACCTATTCTTAAATATAGGAATGGTGTCTGTGACTGAGACTGGAAGACGATTCCACAGGAGAGGAGCCTGGAAGTTGAAGGCTCTGCCTCCTGTTTAATTTTAGAAATTCTGGGAACCTCCAATAGGACTGCATATTGGGAGCGTAATGTTCTTGATGGGCGATATGGGACTAAGAGATCCCTAAGGTAGGATGGCGCCTGATCGTTGAGTGCTTTATAGGTGAGGAGCAAGATTTTGAATTCTATAGGAGATTTCACAGGAAGCCAGTGTAAAGAGGCCAATACAGGTAAGATATGCTCCCTTCTTCTAGTGCCTGTTAATAAACATGCAGCTGCATTCTGGATCAGCTGGAGAGTCCTTAGAGACTTTTTGGTGCAACCGGACAGTAAAGAATTGCAGTAGTCAAGCCTGTAAGTAATACAGGCATGGATAAGTTTTTCCGCATCTTTCAGAGACAGGAAGTGTTTGACCTTTGCTATGTTGCGTAGGTGAATGAAGGCAGTCCTGGAAATATGTTTAATGTGGGCAGAGAATGATAAATCTTGGTCAAAAATGACTCCCAGGTTTTTCACCGTGGAGCTAGAGGCCAGGGAGATGTCATCCAGGATAGCTATATCACTAGATATTGAGTTCCTCAGGATACAATAATTTCTGTTTTGTCTGAATTCAGAAGAAAGGAAGAAGAAAATTGCAGGTCATCCAGGATTTTATATCCTTAAGACAGGCTCGAAGTTTAGCTAGCTGATTGGTTTCATTTGGCTTAATTCATAGATAGAGTTGTGTATCGTCAGCATAACAGTGGAAATTAATAGAGTGTTTTCTAATTATTTTACCCAATGGGAGCATATAGATAGTGAAAAGTATTGGTCCAAGCATAGAACCTTGTGGAACCACTTGATTAACTTTTGTATGGATAGAAGAAACATTATTGATATGGACAAATTGGGAACGATCTGAAAGATAGGACTTAAACCAGTTTAGTGCAGTCCCTTTTATACCAATAAGATGCTCTAGTCTCTGTAACAAGATTTGATGGTCGACTGTGTCAAATGCAATGCTAAGATCTAACAGAACAAGGATGGAAATGAATCCTTTATCAGATGCATCGAGAATATCATTTGAAACCTTAACTAAAGCCGTCTCTGTGCTGTGATGCATTCTAAAACCTGACTGGAAATCCTTGTATAAGTTATTGTTGTGTACAAAAGTCATCACTGCTGAGGGTTGTAGGAATATGTGTATCAATGGTGTAGTTACATTTAGTCAGTGGAGCTAACGTACTGAAGACGAACTTTGGGCTGTTTTTGTTTTGTTCTCAGTGAGGAGTAATAAGCAGCTCTGGCATTACGTAGAGCCTTCCTGTACATACTCCGAGAGGTTAACTTTAGTGTACGGGTGAGGGAGTTATACTGGGGTGCGACTCTTTTTTGTTTAATTAACTTCTTTTTTTGTGGAGCAATGGAGTCAAGGGTCGTTCGCAGTGAACTTGCAGCGCTCTCAACAAGTTGATCTATTTTAGATGGACCTGCAACAGCATATACATCCATAGCTGTGGTGAGGCAAGGCAGTAAATTAAATTCTGAGGGAATCACCTTCTTGTATTTAGATATAGAACTGTCAGTTAGGTATCGAGTGTGTATGCCTTTTATCAGGTGGTGAGTAGTTTAATAACAGGAATTTAAAAGTTATTAGATAATGATCTGACAGGAGGGGATTCTGTGGGAAGACAGATAAGTGTTCAACCTCGATGCCGTATGTCAGGACGAGGTCAAGGGTGTGGTTAAAGCAATGGGTGGGCACATTTACTCTCTGAGAAAAGCTGATTGATTACTGACTCCAGTAAAGAGAGGAAGGCAGAGCCAAGGCTATCACCATCAACATCAACATGAATATTAAAGTCACCTGCCATGATTATTTTATCTGTCCTGAGTACTAAACTTGAGAGATACTCTGAGAATTATGATAAACTCAAATTATGATCAACTGGTCTCTCAGCGCAATTGACAAGATTTTTTCCTAAAGAAGCAGAGGCATCGGGGAGCCTGCTTGCCCAGGCGGGACATACCACGCTGGGTACACACAGGATGCTTGGAACAAGTGGAAAGTGTTGTGCCTGATGGTCCTGTCTGTGGAGGATTCTGAAGATATTTATGTATTTGGAACACTGATAGCCAGGATCCTCCTGATCGGCTCTGGGATTGCTTTGGTCTATCGCAAAAATTCCAAGCAGGGTGCGGTCAACATTGGGCTCGGACAGCACCTGCAGAAAATGGAGACTCGCGGGGACGAGAATAAGAGCACTTTGATGGAGTTACATCAGAAAAAGACACTGATTGAGTAACTTTTGACCAAATCGGTGAAAAAGGACAGAAAGCTGATTGAGGAACTTTTGACCAAATCGGTGGAAAAGGACAAAAAGTTGGTTTACATCGGGGGGCAGACCGGAGAGTTGTGTCGCCGCTTTTCGGAACTGTCTACAAAGACTAATGAACTATATGTGCTCTTTGACTGACTCGTGAGCAGAGCTTGAGAACCAGAGACACTATGAAATTGGAGGAGAAATTACCTTCTTTTTCAGTTTAAAATTATGCTGCCATGTATTAACTTCTTTTCTGTTTAAAATTATCACGCTATCATCCCCGTCTCGGAATCGGAATCTCAAGGGCAGACATCTGGGTCGCTTATCACTGGTTGGCCTTCACTGAACGTCAACAACTTCCACACTCAGAGCTTTTCCTCCCTCCCTAATGTAAACCTCGTTAAAGTTACCGTGCACATCCCGGGCACAAATGTTTCCATTGTTTCTACTGTGGTGTCAAATTGTTGTTTTTTTTTGTACTGCTCTGCTTGTTTTAATCTTTGTTTCCAAGAAATGGCGCCACGGTAGGCAGCCTGTTACACAGCTCTGTAAGCTGCAGTAACAATCAAATTTCCCTGTTGTGGGATCAATAAATTACTATCCTATCCTAAAAATTCAGAATATGGGCCTGGAGGGCGGTACACAGTGATTAATATGACTGTTTGTAGTGATTTCCAAGTTGGGTGGGAGAGACTAAGCACAAGGCTCTCAAATGATGTGTAGCTACACTTCGGTTCAGGGTTGATCAGTAAACTGGAGTTGAAAATGGCTGCAACTCCACCACCTCGGCCGGTGTCACGGGAAATATGAGTGTTAATATGGCTGGGAGGAGTGGATTCATTCAGGCTGTCATATTCATCAGGATGCAGCCAGGTTTCAGTAAGACAGAGCAAGTCAATATTATAATCTGATATTATATCATTTATTAACAAAGCTTTGGATGACAGAGATCTAATGTTTAGAAGTCCACATTTCACTCTCCAGTCCTGTTGCTTTATGGCTGAATTAGGACTAATATTAATTAAGTTGCTGTGGGTGACTCGTCTCCTATTGTTGGATGTGAAGGATTTAAATGATTTAAGTGAATTAAGTGGTCGGGGGACAGACACTATATCTCTATGTAGTTCTGAGTGGGTGACTGCTCTAAGGGAGATGCAGAGAAGCGTGTAGGACTGCGACTCTGCCTCCTGGACCCATTTCTGTGTAGTCACGGTTGTCGGGTGATAAAGTCTAACATATTCCTGGATAAGAGAGAGGCTCCATCCAGGGTGGGATGTATGCCATCTTGCTATCAGACCAGGTTTCCCCCAGAACGTCGACCAATTATTTATGAATCCCACATTATTATCTGGGCACCAACCCGACAACCAGCGGTGGAAAGACCTCATGCGACTAAACATGAGATTACTAGTCATGTTCGGCAGGGAACCAGAGAAAACTAAAGTGTCCGATATGGTCTTTGCATAGGTGCATACCGACTCCACATTAATCTCCGTAACCTCTGACTGACGAACACGGGCGTCGTTACTGCCGACGTGAATAATAATCCTTTCAAATCTAGGCCTAGTCCTAGCTAAAAGCTTCAGGTTGGATTCAATGTCACCTGCTTTGGCCCCCGGGATGCAGCTAACTGTGCACCCTGGTGTTGCTAGCTTCACCTATCGGACTACAGAGCTGCCAATTACCAGAGTTTGTTTCTCAGCGATATTTCACTGAGTGGGAGAAATCTGTTCGATACGTGAACAGTGTTGTTGGTACCCGAGGGCTTTGGTTTAGGACGCTTACTCCCCCTTTGAACAGTCACCCAGTCGTGCTGTTTTTCCGGCGGCTCGGAAGTTGCCGGGGTGCTAGCGCCTAAGGTAGAGGCTAAGCTAGCGTTAGCTCGGCCCGGGCTAATAACTCGGACCGCGGTGGTTACTGTTGGGGAGCTGCGGGTTACGCTGGGGGGGTCCGGGGAGACTAGGGACCGTCTAGCTACACTAGCATATGACTGGCTATCTAACATACGGAGCCAAGCTTCCACCTCCAAACCCTCGCCTCCAAGTCTAACACAACATTACATTTGATACAAGTACTGTTACTACTAATGGAGGCAGGGGAATAGCTAAACAACAGACATCCTGAGCAGGAAAAAGCAGTAGGAGAGGGAGCGAGAGAAGCCATCGTAGCTAAGTTAGCTGAGCAATTCAAGCTAGCCGAGCAAGCTAGGTTAGCTGAGCCAAACAACCAGCGACCCGGGATATGAGCGAGGGAAACGCTAAAGTAAGAGACAGTAGGAGGGTGCTTAAATGACACTATCGTACGTTAGAAGGATTAACTTTGGAGATGCCAATTGAATTTTTTGAAATGATAAAAGAGAAAAAGTAAGCAGCGATGCAAAGACGCTGCCACACACACAACAAAGCTTAGAGTAACAGAGAGTGACGCAATACACTCACCGTACATAGGCAGAGGAGAAGGAGCCAGTCAAGCTGATATATTTTTTATTTCTGTAGCACAAAAACTATGAGCACATGAGCAGGTTAAAAAAATGAAAATTTGAGATTGTAGGGAAAATTGAAATCAGATTTAAAATGAGAGTTGATAGAGAGTCTATAAGCTTCACTTAGAGCAGACATGTCCAAAGTCCGGCCCTCGGGCCAATTGCGGCCAGTGGACAAATTTTTACCGGCCCGCGGCCTACCACATGAAATCAATAATATGCGGCTCGCCAGCACTGTTGGCCACAATATAAAATAAATGTGTACAAAAAGCTATTTTTTATCTCACCTGAAGATGGCAGTAGCCCTGTGGCTGCACTCTGGCCGCCGTGACCCTTGGCCTTACGTGATCGTTTCAACCCAGCCCATTTCTAACATGGCAGCTGTAAACAAAAAAAGGAAAGTTGACCGCGAGGGCCGCCGCTTTCAGGACAAGTGGAAATTTGAGTATTTTTTCACTGAAATACGAAACAACTGTGTCTGCCTAATTTGCCAAGAGACTGTAGCTGTTTTCAAAGAATTCAACATCAAGAGGCAGTACCAGACGAAACATGCTAGCTACGACAAGCTAACTGGGAACGAACGCGGTGAAAAAGTGAAGCAACTGGAAGCTGTTTTAACGGCACAGCAAAGCTTTTTCACAAGAGCCCGTGAGTCAAATGAAAATGCCACAAAGGCAAGCTATGAAGTGGCAACGCTGATTGCAAAGCACTGTAAACCTTTCACTGAGGGTGAATTTATTAAAGACTGTGTAACGAAAATGGTTGAGAAAATTTGTCCCGCGAAGAAGCAAGAGTTTGCCAATATTTGCCTGGCTCGTAATACTGTGGTACGGAGAATCGAAGACGTTTCATTAGATATTAAGAGACAGTTAGAGGCAAAAGGAACTGAGTTTGACTTTTTCTCGTTAGCGTGCGATGAAAGCACAGATGCGTCTGACACCGCTCAGTTACTGATCTTTTTAAGAGGGGTGGACAATGACATGAACGTGAGGGAAGAGCTTCTGGACCTCCAGAGTCTGAAGGGCCAAACAAGAGGAACAGATTTATTTGTTTCTGTTTGTTCCACCGTAGATGACATGAAACTACAGTGGAAGAAAATCACCGGGATTATTACAGACGGCGCACCTGCCATGGCTGGCGAGCGAAGTGGATTATCAAGCCTTGTCTGTAACAAAGTCAGCGAAGAAGGAGGCAGCGCTATTAAACTTCACTGTATTATTCATCAAGAAGTTCTCTGTGCCAAATATATGAAGTATGATAATGTTATGAAACCGGTGATAAAGACTATTAATTATATTCGCTCAAAAGCGCTGTGCCACCGCCAGTTTCAACAGTTTCTTCTTGACATCCAGGCTGAATACGGAGATGTTTTATATCACACTGACGTAAGGTGGCTCAGTCGGGGGTCCGCGCTGCAGCACTTCTTCTCTCTCAGGGAGGAAATTAGACAATTCTTGACTAAAAAGGGACATCCCATGCCACAATTAAATGATCCTGTTTGGCTCGCTGATTTGGGATTTTTAGTTGACATAACGCGACATCTGAATGCGCTGAACACAAGCCTTCAAGGGCAAAATGCAGTGGTAAGCGAACTGTATTCACACATCAAAGCGTTTAGGACCAAGCTGCTACTTTTCCAAAGACACCTGTCACAGGCACAGCCCAATACCGCACATTTCCCGTCGCTGCAGGAAATTGTGATTAGTTTCCCACAGATCAATATCAGTGCGCAAATGACAAAGTATGCAGCAGACATCTCATCTCTGGTTGAGGAGTTTCAGCAGCGCTTTCGGGACTTTGCAGCTATTGAAAAGGAGATCACGCTTTTTTCCTCTCCTTTCTCCGTGGACCCTGATGATGCTCCAGAACACCTGCAACTGGAGATCATTGAGCTGCAGTGTGACGCCGAGCATCGCAGTCGGCACCAACAGCTTCCTCTTGTCAACTTTTACCGCCAGCTAGATAAAGGCAGGTTCCAAGCAATTCGGACATTTGCTAAGAAAATGCTGAGCTTGTTTGGCTCCACATACATGTGCGAGAAGACATTCTCCGTTATGAACATTAACAAGAGCCGCATGAGGACGAGACTGAGTGACTCTCACCTGCGTGACGTCTTGCGCATCAAAACCACTGCTCTTGAGCCAGACCTGGACTACATACTGCAGTCAAGATCCCAGTATCACCCTTCACATTAGTGCAGGCAAGATATTTGTTAAGTCTTCTGAGTTGAATAAATTCTTAAATCTCAGTTAATTATTTTTTTTGTGATGGTCAAAATCACAGTTTGAATATGCAGTGATCATTGTTTTGTTTTCAGCACTGTTCCTACAGTGAGCATATAATAGTGAATAATATGTAATGTTTCACATGAACTAAGATATCCTTGATAGTTTTCTTAATTTTTTGTGGTTTGTGATTTCGGTAAAAACCTAAATAGAACCTAAATGTAAAAAAAATGTAAAAGTAAAAGTATGTCATTTGTAATTAAAAAAAAACCAAAAAGTTAATTTGTATTTAATGTTAATGGTTCAAAGAATGTCAGGCTAAATAGTCGGCCCCCACACATTTTCACCTTACCAAATCTGGCCCTCTTTGCAAAGTTTGGACACCCCTGACTTAGAGCTTTGCAGAGCCCAGACTATAAGACTCTCAGCTTCAGTGGTCACATCAGAGTGATCCGGATAAAGTGTTTTGATTTTTGAAGAAGTTCAATCTGCCACTGAGTCACATTAGTTTTAGGCAGATTGTAATTACCACTGGCTGGACCCTCGGACTATGTGTGTGTGTGATTCAGTCTTTGGATGAAATTTCTGTGGTTATTTTCACAAACACTTTGGGTGTGAGTTTGTCTGGTAAAAAGCTCAAGCAGCCTCTTTTTATTCCAGGAAGAATTAAAGGGGCTATGTGGAATTGTCTTGTAAACCTTTGGTCCAAATGAACATTGTGTGTTTGCTTAAAACCAAAAAAAAAATCATTTAAGCATCTGTTTTATTTTCTAAAACTTGTGTTGTTTATGAAAATTGTTTGAATCATCGCAAACTAAACATGGATGATACTTATATTCCCATTTATAGTATTGTAGTGGCAATTTCAAACCCTGGCCCTATATGTATTCAACCCAAAAACTTTTGACTGTTGCAGACGCAGAGTGAGGATATCTCAGGTGTGAATGTCACTCGAGGGATGGAGACGGGTTTTATTCAGCACATGGGGTGTCAGGGGACAATAAGTTCTAAGCAGGATTCCATAAACAATCATCTGGGATGGAGCGCAACAGTAACTGGCCATACTGGAAGGTAAAACATCTTCTCCCCTCAGACCTCAAAGTATTTTCGGAGAAGGGACAGCTGACCGCTGATGTCTGTTATGTTATTAATGTTCATGCTTTCCGGCTGAGATGGGGAATAAAGTTCTGTCAAGGCTGTCCATGTTTGAGGAAGGAATTAAAACATTGATTGGACAGGGAAAGTAGGTTTTTAAAAGGACTCCAATAACCCAGAAAGATTTTGTGGGTGTTGTGTGTGGGTGAGAGGAAGATTATTTTAGTAGAACAGTAAAGCAAAAATAATAACCCTATGAAATACAGATGAAAACCCTAGTAGCACTGGGTTGATGTATATTTTGGTATTTTTTATTTTGTGTTGTTTTTTTTGTGTTGGCTTTTGTTTTGTTTTCCTCGTCTCCAGTGTTGAGCATTGAACATTTGGAGGTAGAGAACATTAGGCATTACTGTGAGTGTGACTTACAGTAGACACAGTAGAGCAGTGATGTCAAACATATGGCCCGAGGGCTGGAAAGGTTCAATCAGGCCCGCAGGATAATTTAAAATTGAAAAAATGTATAAAAGACACAGAATTAATTAGGGCTGGTGTAGCCAGGCCAACTACCTCCCACTGCACAAAGTGCACTAGGAGCTAATAATTTATTCTATCTATCTATTTATCTATCTATCTATCTATCTATCTATCTATCTATCTATCTATCTATCTATCTATCTATCTATCTATCTATCTATCTATCTATCTATCTATCTATCTATCTATCTATCTATCTATCTTCTGTCAAAAGTTTGGCTCGCTTCTCCTCCTAGGGGAAAGGACAAACCCCCACAATAGTTATAAAGGCTACCGGATTCCTGGCTTGATCGAGAATCGTGTGGTATGTTTTTTGGTGGCGATATCTGTTACTATGGCGACGTAGTCACCATTTTTGTGCGAGATTTTGGTGCAATGCATTCCGGATGGGGAGTCCTGAGTTGTGATGTCATCGGTAGAGTGTAAAAACATAAAAAATTTCTAACTCGTGGCCACCTTAATAATTTTAACATCATCATTTTAACACCATAATAATTTACACCAAAATGTCGGCACGACCCTCCCGATTGCTCCAATGTGAGTAAGAAAGCTGAGAGTTGTATGGTTTTGGCCCTATGACCCTCCAAGTGCAGCTTCGCGCTCCTGCTCTTCCTATCCCTCCATTATAAATTTTCGCTGACTTATCCTGCATTTTAGTAAAACATTGAATTTCTAACCTGCTCCTGTGCCCACATTTTACAAGCTACGGAAATAAAAGATACATTAACACGACGAAAATTTGCAGCGGGAATTGTCTAGTATTTTTGATGCAACTCATCGATTATCCGCTAGGGGGCATACTGTTTTGATCAGAGTAGATGACAGCAGCAGACCAGTCCATCACTGAGCACATGGTATCAATCCGCCATCTGCTGCTTGTTACAATGTTGTTACTACCCCGGTCTCTACCCCTCCACTACACCCTCATTAGTCAAAATGTCATTATCCAAACAGAGAAAGGTAAATACGGAATGTAGAATTTCAATGACAAATTAACTACGTCCTATTTATTTATAGAAATTCAGGGATTAAATTTTGATTTTATATGCACATGTGTAAGATTCCTTTCTTTATAAATCTCATTTAATCTTAAAATGCATTACTATATTTTTCATTCATCCAATTACTTGTTAAAGTTTTGTGCCTTTGCACAATCCGTGATCGTGAAGTGTCGCCCCTTCTCTTTGCCGAGGGAGATAAGTTTGATCCTGCTGGTCGCTACCTATATCCCCCCAACTAACAACAGCAACAGAAGTGCAGCGCTGAACGAACTGTACCAGGCTATCAGTGAACAACAAACGGCACAACCAGACGGTTTCATCATCCTCGCTGGAGATTTTAACCATGCTGATCTCAAAACTGTTCTTCCCAAGTTTCATCAACAAATCCACTTTCCAACAAGAGGACACAACACTTTGGACTGTGTTTACACTCAGCACAAAGGAGCATACAAAGCCACCCCCCTGGGGTGAGGTGATCTGATCACATAATGGTGAGGTGATCAGATCACCTCACCATTATGCTAATGCCTGCATACAGACCGAAAGTGAAAATCATCAAACCTGTTCTGAAAGAAATAAGGGTGTGGCCGCAGGAGGCGACCTCAGCCTTACAGGACTGCTTTGAGACAACAGACTGGGAAATTTTTAAGGATGCAGCCACCTACAACGGCATCACAGACATTGAAGAATAGTTTCTTCGCACGCTTTGAGGACCAGAACACCACTCACCCACAGAAAACACCACCACCTCTGCACGACCAGCCCCTGTGCCTGTCTGCTACCAGCGTGAGGAGAACACTCTCTGCGGTCAACATCCGGAAAGCAGCGGGTCCAGACAACATCTCTGGTAGGGTGCTGAAAGACTGTGCAGAGGAGCTGACAGATGTTTTTACAGACATCTTCAACACCTCCCTGAGGCAAGCCATTGTGCCTTCAGGCTTCAAAACTGCCACCATCATTCCTGTGCCAAAGAAATCCTCCCCATCCTGCTTCAACGACTATCGTCCTGTGGCACTGACACCCATTATCATGAAGTGCTTTGAACGACTAGTCCTGTCACACATAAAATCCATCCTGGAACTTACCAGTTCCCTTACAGCGCAAAGCGATCCACAGACGATGCAATTTGCTCTGCCCTCCACCCAGCACTCACCCACCTGGACAAGAAAGATTGTATGTGAGAATGCTGTTCTTAGACTTCAGCTCAGCGTTCAACACCATAATACCACAACAACTCATCTGCAAACTGGACAAACTGGGCCTCAGCACCTCACTCTGCAACTGGCTGCTGGATTTTCTCAGCCAGAGGCCTCAAGCGGTGCGTGTTGGCAACAACATCTCAGACAGGATCATCCTGAGCACAGGGGCCCCACAAGGCTGTGTGCTCAGCCCCCTCCTCTTCACCCTCCTGACACATGACTGCACACCAACCCACAGCTCCAACCACCTTGTGAAGTTTGCCGACGACACAACACTGGTGGGCCTCATCACCAACGGCGACGAGACCCACTACAGGAAAGAGGTAGAGCTTCTGACCAGATGGTGCAAAGACAACAACCTCCTGCTAAACATCAGCAAGACCAAAGAGATTGTTGTCAGCTTCCAGAGAGGTCACACCCAACACCCTCCTTTGACCATCGACGGTGCTGCTGTGGAGAGGGTGAGCAGCACCAAGTTCCTGGGGGTGCACATCAGTGATGACCTCTCCTGGACCTCCAACACCGCATCACTGGCCGAGAAAGCACAGCAGCGTCTCTACTTCCTGCGTAAACTGAAGCGGGCAACTGCCCCGCCACCCATCATGACCACATTCTACAGAGGAACCATCGAAAGCATCCTGACCGGCTGCATCACCGTGTGGGGCGGGAGCTGCACTGACTACAACAGGAACGCTCTGCAACGCAACGTGAGAACAGCTGAAAGGATAATCGGTGTACCACTACCCTCCCTGCAAGATCTTTACACCACCCGCCTCAGCCGCAAAGCTATCTCAATTGCCAACGATAGAAGTCACCCTGCACACAGTCTGTTCAGCCTCCTGCCCTCTGGAAAGAGGTACAGGAGCCTCCGCTCCCACACCACCAGACTAACGAACAGTTTCTTCCACCAGGCCGTGAGACTGCTGAACTCTCTCCCCTCCCCACCCACGGGACTGCTGAACTCTCTCCCCTCCTCCCTCTCACCCCAGCCCCAGCCAGAAGGAACACCGGGCTGGCAAACCAAACCTAGGTCACTGGACTGTCCCCACCCCCACACACACACACAACCACCCACCGACCTAAATTGACTCTGCACATGCAAAAATGTGCACACACTTGCTGCTTGTATATTTATATTTATATATATATTGCTATTGCACTAGTCATTACATTACAACAACTACCTCATAATGCACATAACTGGGACAATCAGTACTGTCTTGTTTTGTCTGTTTTATCTTGTTGAACTTGTCCTTCCACTCCGTACTACTTATGTCTTGTCTTGGGGTACTCATGTCTTGTCCTGTCATACATGTTTGTTTGTTTCTAGTTTTAGTTTAGCACCTTACCGTTGTTGTTGTACCGTAGTTTAGGATTGTCTCGTCTTGCGCACCTGCACTTTGATGTTGTTGTACATGTAAACGCATAGGATAGTGAGAAACGAAATTTCGATTCCTTTGTATGTCAAGTACATGTGAAGAAACTGACAATAAAATTGACTTTGACTTTTGACTTTGATCAGTGGGATCAGTTGCAATGCATATATGGAAATGATTAAAGTAAATTGGAGGAAATCTAAGGTGTTACATAAATGTTTTTTAAAAGATATGTTCATTGAATATTAACATTTTTGAAATGTTCTTGTGCTTCTTTACACCAAAACAAAAAGACAGATATCTTGGTTGTACCAGAGTATGGTATATTTTTAATGGTTGACATTGACATCTGCTGAGGCCGTATGTGTCCAACAATGTGAAATGAGTTTGACACCCCTCATATAGATTAATTGTTCATGTGAAAGTAAGCTACAAAAAGCCCAAATGAAATCCGTGAACTAAAATACACAGGCAGAGCAGAAGGACAAATGGCAGAGGACACAATCTTTAAAACTTCACACCTTGGACAAAGGTCTCTTGGAACAATGGCAGGGGGAATTCAAAAACTAAAACAATGCTGCTGGTGCGGTTTTGTTACTAGGTAACATCTTAATCTATCCATTGGTACTGTTACTCAAATGTTTTCCCCTGGGTGGACCTTGCAAATAAGTCACTCAAATATGGAACTAGAATTTGACTAATCTGTACTAACACACTGCCATACATTTGACCAGTTATAACTTTGACAATGGAAAGTTATAACTGTGCTAAAGAAACTCAATGTCATGTGCAGAATATTTTAGATAATTTTCAATTATTCAAAGCATGACAACCTGTCACTCTGAAGCACTGCCCAAGTAAATGTTGTAATTTTTCGGACTCCTGAGGGGACTTATATGTTGAATGTTTGCAATACAGTTAAATACGCTAACAATTGTATTTTTTGCTAAATCTAAGTTTAGGCTTGCCGTGAAGCCTGCTAACATTCTGGCTCTAACTCATACGTGACCTCTCCTGTCACATCTGAGCAAAGAAATGTCGAAATGTGTATATAAACCTTAATAAATAAAATGTTAATCATTGGCCCCCAGTTTTAATAAACTAACAAAAAACAGTAACACATCCTTCCCCATGTGAATCTTTAACTTTTAAAAATAAAATTAATTAATTAATTAATTAAGAAAGCAAGTAATTGAGCATTTACATTTTTTTTTTATTTTGGGAACTTAAATGATTTTCTATTTTTTTTCCTTTTTTTAATATAAACTGAACAAAATATAAACGCAACACAACTGTTTTTGCTCCCATTTTTTATGGCCATTTTTTTAACATTTCTTTTCCACATACACACCTTACATACCATACACAGTATCTGTTTCTCTTGTGAGTTGTGATGGATTATCTCAGCAAAGGAGAAGTGCTCACTATCACAGATTTAGACAGAAGTGTTGCATTTATATTGTTCAATATCTGTTACTTTTTGTATGGTTATTAAGTTATATTTTCTCTGTGTATTTCTGCATTTTGGGGCAGCTGTACCTCAGAGACGTGGCTGTAGCTCAGTTGTTGTGTCTTTGGGCAAGATACGTAACCCCAATTTACCTCTGGCATGTGCTGTCGGTGTATGAATGGTTACATGGCAGCACTGTATATAGCCACTGCCATCAGTGTGTGTGAATGAACATTGTAGTTAAAGTGATTGAGTTGTTAAAAGACTAGAGAAGTGCTAGACAAATGCAGTCCATTTACTATTAAAATTTGCCTTGTCAGAATATTGTAATGCATTTTTGACTGTTATTCATGTGTTCAAAAGTCCAGAAGCCTGCCAAAACCCGGCTTGCAAGGAAATTTCTTTGAAAACCTTCAAAAGGCAACTTTTCACAGAGCATCAGTTCAGATGTATTGTCTTTTTTTGTTCAAATAACTCTAAATAACACCAAAATAAACACTGTTTTCTGGAGATCAGTCCATCGTTCTAGTCTTCTCTTCACATCCAGGAAACTGAGGACCAACAACAGAGCAGCCAAGTGTGAGGGTCATCTCACATGGGTCCATGCAACAGACCCCTCCACCATATACCAGAAGTTGGGGTTTCCCTCCTCATCCTGTGGGTCCTTTTCATCACAACCTGCAGAGAATGTCAACTGAATTCCTGGAATAATTCAACCAGCAGGGATCCTGGCAAAGCAAAAGGATTCCGACAGCCGACTGCGGAGCAGCAATGGAGCAGAATATGCACTGACAGCGGAGCTGAGAGGACATTGTGGATTCTCACCAGCCACTTGATGCAAGGACAGACAATGCGGCAATGGGCAATTCGAGGACAACACAAGGATCTATCATCGGGTGTTAATTTGAGTCCGGGGTGGGATGGTTTTGAAGTATAAATCTGTTTGTTAAAGTGCCCTCCAGGTCTTTTCCATCGAGAATGCCTGGATGTAAATTGAAATCTTTGCAATGATAATAAACTTGTCAGCGCGTCTTCATTTATTTCTCAGCAAAAGCAGAAAACTTCCATTACATGAAAATCAGTCAACTACAGTTTAAAATCTTCTAACTTTTAAACTGAGCAGAACTAACATTTGATTGTTTTGTTCATCTCACATAATTTTAATTCAAATATGTTTTTTCTTGTTTTTCAAACAAAGAAACTAATGATTATTTTCTGGTTTGTTTAGTCTTCTATAATAGAAAACTGATGATCTTTGGGTTGTGGACTGTTGGTTTAGACAAAAATACATTTTAGGTTGAATCATTATCTTTGGGAAACACTGATTGACATTTTACACCATTGATTAAACAAATATTTATTTGATTAATTGGTTCAATCACTTTATCTTATCTTTGACTTTTTTAACAGTAGCAGTTGTCCACCAGTCAGAAAATTGGTGGTACGATTCACGGCTCCTCTGAGTTGCATATCATTGTGTCCTTGGGCAAGACACTTAACCCTGATTTGCCTCCGATGGCGTGTGCCATCGGTGTGTGAATGAGTAGTTTCCTGATGTGTGGGCGGCTTTGTATATCGCCACCGCCATCAGTGTGTGTGAATGGGTGCATGGATTCTTGTAGTGTTAAGCACTTTGAGTGGTCAAAAGACTAGAAAAGCGCTATATAAATGCAGGCCATTTATTAAAAGATTACCCACCCCCCCTGAGGATTTCAGGAACAATTTCATTTTTCTAAATTTTCCTAAAAGTGAAGGGTCCATACATTAAAATGGTAACAATTTTTTGTGATTATCACTGATTACTGGTCCTTACCACCACCAACAAAAAAAACACAAATAAAACATGTGGCAGACCATGTCACATTAAACCCTTTTTATTGAAGTTTGAAACTTTAGCTCCCTGATTAAAAAGTCTAATTCTATGGATTAATTTCTAGAAACTCATCCATATCCCCTGAAGTCTACAGTTTTCTCTCCAGACACATTGCAAACCTCTCACATCAATCCAACAATAAACAAAAAATAAGGGAAATAAAAAGTAATCACTCTGTCATATTTGATTGTCATCTTTGTTTTTTTTTCTTTATCCATTGGGTTTGTGTTTGTCCACCTGCTGTGATTTGATCCTTTTCATCCATTGATATGTGGTCAAGTGTTTTTTTAAATTTCATCTTTTATATGCAAATCAGAAGATGTAAATGTAGCAGCATCATGTCAGTGTTTATATGATAAAATCAGAGCAAAAAACAGGAAAAAATCATTGTTTCTGGATTGTTTATTCATCTTCTTCTGCTTCTTACACTGACGTAAATTATTACTTAGCATCATAGTAAAAGTTCCTATTTTGTTCAACATACAGTATATTTATTATATTAAATGTAATCTCTCTATAAAAACAGGTTTGTGTCTGTCTCATTAATATTATTAAGCCATCGGGCAGTGTATAGTTGAGTTAGTGACATCACAACTTCATCACAAGGCTTATTACTTGACTTAGTTTGTGAACACTGTGTGCTTATCTATGAGACAGTTTTATTCCTAGGGAATAGATTTTACATTTTGGATCTAGGGACTCAGTGGTAGGCTCTTCTATCTGTGAGGCTGAGATCAAGACCCCGGGGGTGGATAAGATCTGCCGTGAGTTCCTCAAGGCTCTTGATGTTGTAGGGCAGTCTTGGTTGAGACTGTGGACAGCTCTAAATTATTATTTTAATACAGGAGAGTCAACCATTCTACATATGCGTATGGAGTATGGGGTTCCGGTCCCTGTATGCCCAGAGTCAGAGCTTGGTCCACATTGCTGGTATCCATTTATGGATCATTGTGTTTGAATCACTTCCAAATGGCTATGAGGCGGTTCTGGACCACCATCTGGTGCCTCAGGAGGGGGAAATTGTACACTGTTAACACTGTGTTCAGTGAGGGTAGGGTGCTGCTGACCCCGCCTCGGGATGTTCTCGATTGGTGGTGGGAATACTTCGAAGACCTCCTTATTCCCACCTGCACTTCTTCCACTGAGGAAGGAGCCAAGCTGTTGAGGGACTGTGGTTCAGTGGCCTGAAGATCAGATGCCTGTGTTTTTTAGATGATCTGGTCCTGTTGGCTTTATCGGACCAACTTCACCCTGGAGGCTGTATATGTGGTGAGAAAAGAAAGCAAGGTGTACACCTGAGTGGAAAACTTGGAGGAATTTGTTTGTTTGTGTTATTGTCCTAGAATTTTTCCTGCTGTCCAATGCAGAGAAGAGCAGCCAGAGGCCTGGGAAAGTCAGATGACTGTGTGCAGACCATGTGAAATCTAAGCAATTTTAGTCCCCCTTAGATGGAATATTTTATTTACAATTTGAGTGTGAAGCAGCTGGGGTTAGAATCAATGACTCTAGATCTGAGGTCATGGTTCTTAACTGAAAAAGGATGGAGTGAACATTCCAGGGGCCTTAAGTGGAGAAGATCACGAGTCAGTTCAAGTTGTTCATGAGTCAGGAAAAGATGGAGCGGAAGATTGAAGGATCAGTGCAACGTCTGCAGTGATGAAGTCTCTGCATCAGTCCATCATGGTGAAGAAGGAGCTGAGCTTTAGTTAGTGACTGAAAGGACATGATCATGAATACATGCGCCCAAAATGATTTTCCCCACAAGATGGCTCGGCTTTCCCTTTCGAGATATGGCTAGAAGCTAGGTCATCCGGGAGGGGTGAAAATAGAACTGCTATATGTTGTCTCTAATTGCTAAACTGCTTTTTGCTTTTTAGTCTTGAAAATCTTTATAAGAACATTCAAATGTTTTTACATTGTTTATTGTGTGAAGCAGGAACCCCATGACCTATAAAATCCTGCTGCTGATTTTTTATAAAAGAGTTTTCACAAAGTGTCTCCTTCTTTCTCCTTGTTTCCTTCAGAGCTTCGCCCAGTTTGTGGCTAAATTGGACCAGAGGACAAACAGACCAGCAAGTAGGACCCAAAACATTGTTTTAACCTATATGTGATTGTGGTTTCAGTTGACTCTAGCTGCAAATACCTTCTTTTCTGATAGTTGGTAGATCTATTAATTATTAAAACAATTAGTTGTTTGGTTCATAAAATGTTTTGAAATGTCTATCAGTGTTTCCAAAAGCTGAAGATTCAATCTAAAATGTCCCTTTTTTGTCCAGACAAACAGTCCACAATCCAAAGAACATCGGTTTACTCAAGAAACCAGAAAATAATCAAATTTGAGAGGCTGGAACCCGAGAATTTGGACATTTTCTTCTTAAAAATGACACAAATCCATTAATTGATTGTCAAAATAATTGGTGATTAATGTAATATTTAAGGAAATAGGATTATATAAAATTATTCAACAATCATCATGCATAAAGTTTTGTAACTATGTAACTATTTTGATGATCAATTAGGATTTTAAACCATTTTATGAACCATATATAATTAGCTGCAGTAAAGTTGTCAGTTAGTTGGTTGTTGGTGTCAGTGAATTATTTTGAAAAATATTGTGGAACATCAGCTGATTTATAGTGTGAATTACGAAGAATTTGAGGTCAATGTGGATTTTCATTGGTGAAAAATAGGTTTAATTATGAACCTTCATTATCAGAGAGATGTTGTGTGAGAATATTTGTCTTTTAATGTGCAGATCTTTCTATAAAACATTATAAAAGTTTGTATTAGTGATTCTTGTGTAAAATGGCTGATACTTTTGTTAAAGAAATAGAAGCTCAGGCTCTCAGAGTTCGAGCCATCTGTACTTTAACGGAACCACTTGTGCTGTTTTCTCCTGGTTGGTTGCCATGGAAACCGTACAACTTTGTTATCTGAGGTGTGAGCTCAGCTGAGAGTGTGAATGAAAGAATCTTTAAAGTTCCTGCTCAGGCCTGTATGTCTTTTACACTGACAGGAGCTGTTTCGACAATCACAGGTTCATAGAACGCCTGTAAGAGTTTTACACTGTCACCATAAAGACACCATAGAAACACTATCGAAGATGTTTTAGATCATTTGACCTCTGGATTATGGGTCCAGCCTGCTTCCACTGCACCACTCTGCTCTCTGGTAAGAATGCCAGTTCTTTCATACACATTTGTAGATTACTAAGCAAACAAAATGAGGACCAAACTAGCAACTGCTCTTTCTAGGCAAATCAATCAATTAATAATTAGCAGAGGATGGTTTCAATCTGCCAACATCTTTGTCATAGGCCCAGCATGCCATGCTGCTGTTAGCTGGAGCATTTGGCCTTGCATATGGATCCCAAAATTCTAAACAAACCCCTTTCCCATGAACACCTTAGAATTCCTTGAACGTTTGATAAAAAATTGGGCTCAAAATATTTGAGTTATGTTGCCAAGAGATAGATAGATAGACAAACAGACAGACTGACAAAAGCTGGCAATCACATAACCTCCTTGGGGTCGGTACTAAAGCAACTTAGTAATATAAACATAAAACATAATAAACATAAAAACAGTAGAAGAAAGAAAAAAATGTGTTCTGTTTGTGTGTGTGTGTGTGTCAGTGATATCACTTTCTCTTCCTATGCAGCAAAAACAGGTGGCTTTGTATTGTCTTATAGCCGCTGTTTTTATCTCACGCTTACATCAGTGCCTCCTCTATGTGTGGGTATGTGTGTGTGTGTCAGACACAGAAATAGATCATGTAAAGTAGAGATTATTATCTGAACATGCAGCCTTTAAACACACACAGTATCGCCTCTGTGAAACACAACTCTCTGTTTCACTTCTTCTGTTTTGAGTGTGTGTGCGTGCGTGTGTGTGCGCACGTGCGCGCATGCATTTGTATGTTTGTGAGGTGAGTTATGAGGACACAATATCAACAGCTTCAAACTGTCAGAAGAGAAACTGTTCAAATTCTGCCCATGTTTCACTCAAAAAAAATATCTGATTAATCAGGCAAAATGTTGAAAAATTAAGCTGTTGGGCAAGTTATCTAAAAAGTGAATTAGTTACATTTTATAGTTAATTCCAACAAGTAACTAAGGTATTGAGTCACAAATTATGAAAGTAACGAGTTACTTTGGAAAGTAACTTTTGTTACTTAATTGACAGTTTGTTCTCACCTGCACCTTCTTTAATTCGTAACATAACATAATAAATTCATGTTAAATTCATGATAAAACTGAATATTATAATTAAATGAACACTTAATACAATACATTATCAACAGAAACCATAAATTTAAACTACCTTTAACAGATTAACAAATTCTGCGAATTTGTACATTGTGTTGTGTGTTTTTAATTTTTTATAGTTTTTTTATCTTCTTCAACTTTATTTTACTTTTTCTTTATCTGTAACGCTGCAGTAACACACAAATTTCCCCGTTGTGGGATCAATAAAGTTTATCTATTCTATTCTATTCTACCTTAGTTTCATATTTTAATTTTTAGTTTCAACTGATAGTCTGGGGCATTTACTCATAATGTCATTTTTGGCTGCGAAAGGCTGCTCTCACTGTGATGCTAATGATGGAAAGAGTGAATGTTCATAACGGCTAATTTGCGACAGACACACAAGACATAGACATCTTAGATTTTTTGCTGACTTATCCACATATATTTTTCTATCTATTTACAGAGAACACCAAGTATTAAAATTAATAAATTATTAAGCTGACTCTGAGACTGTATGTCATCGCAAACTGGAAGAAGGAACAAATGGGTCTTGAAACTGCAAAGTTTCTTAAACCACGTAAGCATTTTTCAGTTTTTGATGCCTGGGCAGTTTTTAGAAAACCTGATTTACAGTAAATTAATCCATAAAAGGGGCTATTAGCAGGATATTTAGCTTTATAATGGATTATTATAATAAATTATCATAATAATCATAAAAACCTGTAGAATGATTTATCTTCACACACAACATGTTGATGATTTAATCAATGTTAAGAGTTTTAATATTGGCATGAATGCTCATTTCAGGCTGATATAAAATTTTTTAAACCTTTATTAGTCCATGCCATTATCACACTCACTTGCACACATGCTAGTATGCCAAAATAAACAAAGTGATGAAATAAAAGGCAGGAGATGAAGAGGAAGAAGAAGAAGAAGTGTATGTTCTGTTGCCATGGCGATCTCAGCTTGGTACAAAGGATGCAAGCTGTGTCCTTGAGAGGATCACATGGAGAGGGAGTACACACACACATACACACACGCGATCATATGTGTTGACTAACAGCTATGTTTATGTAATGAACGGCCTCTGAATAAGCATTGTGTCTCCACCCCTCCCCTTTGCTATATATCTGTGTGTGTGTGTGTGTGTGTGTGTGTGTGTGTGTGTGTGTGTGTGTGTGTGTGTGTGTGTGTGTAGATCACAAAAGAGATAACATCGCAGTAGAATTTGAATAGCATTTTGGGATATGACTGCTTGCTGCGACAACTACAGTTTCCCATTTCCTGCAGGTATCCAGATGTCCACTGGCCTCTTTGTTACTGAATTCAAATCACATGGAAAGCTGTGTGTTTGTGTGTGTGTGTGTGTGTGTGTATGTGTGTGTGTGTGGGTGGGGGGGTGGGGGGCAATAAGGAGCTTTGGTTTCGCTTCCGCATCATTCTTCATGCAAATGCAGGTTTGTTGCTTCTGCAGCCTGCTGCACGCTTCCTGTACACACTGTGTGTGTGTGTATTTTGCAGCCTGTACATTTCTGCATGATATGCGTTGGCCTGTACAGTATGTTTAATGTATGACCATGTTAAATATTTACGGTATATGTGTGATGACTGTAGAACTATATGTTTGCATGTAGTTTATACTGTGTATGTGTTTGTGTGTGAATCTGCTGCTGGTGGTATCAAATAAAAAGTGAGAATCACTAAATTCATTCTTTCTAAATGTTTCTTTGATCTTTGTTCATCTGAATTACGGAAAAAGTGAAAATCAGCAGCCTAGGGAATTGACTTTAGCATCACTGACAAATTAAAACATTTACATACAGATGACCATAACACAAACATTTTAGAGTTTTTTTCATCAAGCTGACCAAAACAGATCAAACCAGACAGGAGGTGAAGCTACAAACAGTGTACATTTTCTAAATAAAATGATTTTAAAATAAAAAAAAGCACACTTAGAAGCAATTATAAAACCTAAATCAAGGACCGGCCAGTTTTTCTAGAATGTTTTTTTGAATACTGAACATGGAGAAAATATTACTCTTTTTTGTGAATATTTAGTGAACAGGGAAGTTTACAGGTCAGAAATCAGCTTTAGAATGACAACTATAGCATCTTATTCTGTTGATTGTATAGTGAAACTGTATATGTAAATAATAAATGATAATGAATTCACACTAATTTCATAAAGTCTTTTCTGACTCAGAGGGGCTATAGAGCGATAAGTCTGAGAGCTCCTGATGTTTTTGGATTTCATGAACAAAACATGTTTCCAAAAGTCATACAGATTTGAAATTTTAATATGCTGTTTGGGGGCCAGACATGAGCATATAGATGTATATTTGGTTCTGATCGGGCCTGTACATTTTTAGTTTCCTTAAAAAGAACCAAAAGGGTCAAAACTTAGCCTGGCTCATGGTGAAACCCCTATCAATTCCCTCAAGACCCATCTCTGTAGGACCTTTGCAGGGACAAGTAGCCCTTGGTCCTGTTGTGGACAAGTATTACAACAGGACCAAAATATTCTGGTAGAGGACTCTCTGATATGTCACATACATAGATTTTATGTTTCTAGCTCAAAGTATGTGTGAGTTGTTAGGTCGCAGTCAGACCTTTGACACTTCCCAAGGTGCTACGGCTCTGGTATTTGGCACAGTTGATGGTTCTGCCCACTTGGTAAACATGTTCAAATATCAGCCTCATAGAATATGGAAGCTAGTAAAGTAAAAGGTTCTTAATTTAAAATTCAGAGGCATGAAATGGCCCTGTATGGTGATCTGTGACTCTTCTAAACTTTTAACAACAACATATCCAAAGTTAAGCTTCCTAGCCCACCCCCTGATCCACTTACTCAAATTTTAGACTGCTCGGGCACACTATTTGGCACTTTTTAAATTCAGATTTTAAGGCAGTGGCCCTTGGCCTCATGGCCATATATATATATATATATATATATATATATATATATATATATATATATCTTCCTTTTTTCTCTTTCTCCTATCTATTAGTTTCTCTCCGTTGGCATCTCTGCACTTTGAGTCTGAGAAGAAATTAGCAGGCATTGAGTTTGTTTTGAAAGTATCTGTACCACACGCACACACAAACATGTCATTGCCTGGATTTGGCTAACAGCTCAATGATATTAGACCTTCCGTTAACTGAAACTAGAGACGGCAGGAGGATCAGAGACAACTGTGTGTGTGTTAGACAGCGTTAATGTCATCAGGAAATTTTTGTCCTCCATCTCCAGTATCCAATTCCTTCTAGATATTATACAAGCAAAATATAGCAAAATAAAGATGAAACTAACTGTCACATGAAGATGATTCATTACAATTATTTTTCTCATTTTCACTGATAACCATTACAATAATTTTTTTCACAGCAACCTATATAAAACATATATTTCCTTTAGTATGATATGTAGAATTTGACGTGTGTCAGGTCAATTATAGTTGATTTCAAACACACATTTAAAAATATTTGACCTCCTGCTATTTGACAACTACAGCAGGGCATATTATGATTTGATTAAACTCTCATTAATCGGTCCTGCTGTGTATATATATATATATATATATATATATATATATATATATATATATATATTGCTGCTATGATCAGATATTGTTTCTAGGGTTTTTAAAAAAGGTTTTGTTACTGCTCTTTCATTTTGTATTAAAAAACACATACAAAACTAAAACCTGCAGATAAATCTCACCTTAATCCTTAAAATTACTTCATATGAGACTTTCTGAAACGATTGACAAAAAATATTAAACTTTTGCATGATATTTGAATTATTTGAGATGCATCTGTATTAGGTTGAGACTCTGAGTTTAATACTTTGATTTTTGAAAGTTAACATCCTTAGTCAACTATCATCATCATCATCACCATCATATTTTCTGCTCCATAGAAACATGTTAATGTTCATTAGTTTACATACATGTTTCTTTAATGATTTAGCATTAACTTTGTGTGAGTATTAATGTTAATATTCTTGAGCAGATTCTCTGCACAGAGACAGATGAGAGATTCACTCAGGTTTTCTTTCCACACCAAACAGATGAAGAGAGAGAGACACTTTTAAACACATTGAAACTCTGAAGAGCATCATCACTGAAGGAACATGTTGAAGGAATTGTTTCATGTACAGAGTAAGAACAAATTAAAGCAAAAACACATCAGTGTTTCCTTTTCCTCACCTCTCATACCTTGTTTCCAATCTCCTCTCTCTCCTTGTTCACTTGAGTCCTGTCCTCGTTTACTCTCTCTCTCCTCTCCAGTTTATATGTTTAGCTCTCTCCTCCTCCCGTGTTTTGCCCCTATAAAGATAGTTTCATTAGTTGTAGCATGTACCTCAGCATGAACACACATACACACACACACACATATACACTTCAGTGAAAAGAAGGGAAGTCTGTTACATAAGAGCTGCTCTTGCATAATTTGATACATATTTGATGCTGAATGGTGCAGTGGTAAAGTTGTGTGTGTGTGTGTCTGTGTGTGTGTGTGTGTATGTGTGGTCTCTCTCTGCCCCTTCTGACTTGTTGAGTCACAGTAAAGCTGAAGGTGAACAGAGTATCACAGTCGACAGAACCTGAAACATCCTGCTGCTGCTGCTGTTGTGCATCATTTCTACTGAATATTAAAACTGTTTTATCTATTGCCTCCTCCTCCTGTCATCTGTACAGTGATCCCTCGCCACTTCGCGGTTCACTTATCGCGGATTCGCTATTTCGCGGATTTTCATAATGCATTTTTTTTTTTTTTTTTGTGCATTGTGTTCTGCATTCTGATTCGCTAAAAACTCACTCCCGCTTCTTGTATCAAAACATGCTACGAATTGTGCTATCATTGTGTCGTCTCGTGCAGTTATGTGTACGTACATACAACAGCTTGGCAAATTTACATTAAGTTGGCCAAATTATCTTGTAATTTCGAACATCTCCTAAACCCATAATGTCAACGAAACGGCCTGGACGGACAAAAGCACCTGCGGATGGGCCCAAACGGCGGAAGATGCTACCTATCTCAGATAAAGTTAAACTTCTGGACAAGCTAAGGGAAGGTAAAAGCTATTCAGCCGTTGCTCGCCATTACGGAATCAATGAATCTTCCGTTCGTTACATAAAGAAGGAGGAAAAAAACATAAGGACGACAGCAGCAGTCAATTTTAATACGAATGCAAAAAGGGTTGTAACTGTCCGCAACAAGACCATGGTACGGATGGAGACGGCATTAGCTCTGTGGATTAATGACTGCAGGAAAAAAAACATAACCCTGGATACAAACGTACAATCGAGGGTGGCATGTCGGTGTACAAGGATCTTTTTGCAAAGAAGAAAAAAGAGCGACAACAGCTGCCTATCACTATGTTCTTCTCCCGAACAAACACACCTGCACCGCGGGCTTCAGAAGAAGAGAACACTGCAGAGCGCAGTCAGGATGCAGCGGCCCAGTCTGAAGAGCAGTGAAACGGCCTACACGCGAGTCACTGTATTTGTATACATGTAATAGTTGCTAATTGTAAAAAAAAAAAATAAAGTTTTCTATATCGCGGATTTCACTTATCGCGGGTCATTTTCGGAACGTAACCCCCGCGATAAACGAGGGATTACTGTACATATTTAACAAGATATTTACAGCCATACTGTAACTAAAATGCACAGTCCAACAATAATGTGAGACATTAGTCGGGGGGTTGATCGTTCGATTCCCCAGCTCCTCTAGGTTCCGTGTCATTGTGTCCTTGGGCAAGATACTTAACCCGATTCGCCTCCGATGGCCATTGTTTAAATGGGTGAAAAAACATGTGTAAAGCACCTTGAGTGGTTGAAAAGACTATAAAAGTGCTACACAAATGCAGTCCATTTACCATTCTCAGAAATGTAGACTCACCTTCATTCTGAAGATCAGTAGCACCTTCCTGCAGTGGTGGAGAGAATTACCAAGTACCAGGAAATACTGGTGGGATTTGAACCCACTTCACATCAGTACATCAGTGTCAGATCGCACCATTCGTCATTGTTTGAGCCAAAGTGGACTTCATGGGAGACGACCAAGGAGGACACCACTGCTGAAAAAAAATCATAAAAAAGCGAGACTGGAATTTGCAAAAATTTATGTTGACAAGCGACAAAGCTTCTGGGAGAATGTCCTTTGGACAGATGAGACCAAACTGGAGCAAACTGGAACTAAAATATAAAATCAGGAGTGACAAGGAGAGTTACAGGAGGAAGATGGAGGAGCAGCTCCAATCAAACAATGTCCGAGAGGTCTGGAGAAGCATGAACAAGATCTCTGGTCACCTCAAGGACAATGGAGGAGCAGCAGTGTCCACCGACCGGGGGTGGGCCAATGAATTGAATCTGTTTTTTAATAGATTCGATTCTGGACCAACAACCTCCCCCACCCCCCAGCTTCCATCAACCCCCCTCCGTGTGCTGTCCCCCCCCTCTCCCCCCTCTTCTAGCGCTGTGCTGTTGCCAGGTGCACTCTCCTCGTTGCATCCCACCACACCCCCTTCACACCTACCCACATCAAAGCCAGCCCCACCCCCCACCCCATTACACCTACCAACAACAAAGCCAGCCCTTACCCCCACCCCAGACCAGCCACAGATCTGCCTCACAGCTGATCAGGTGAGAAGTCAGCTAAAGAGGACAAAGGTCAGGAAGGCAGCAGGTCCAGATGGAATCAGCTCCAGATTGCTCAGGGACTGTGCAGACCAGCTTTGTCAGGTGGTCCTGCACATCTTTAACCTGAGTCTGAACCTGGAGAGGGTTCCTGAACTGTGGAAGACTTCCTGCGTAGTTCCAGTGCCTAAGATCGCACGGCCCAGGGAGCCCAACCACTACAGACCTGTAGCCCTGACTTCTCACCTGATGAAGGCCTTGGAGAGGCTCATTCTGCACCACCTTCGCCCACTGGTGAGCTCAGCACTAGACCCTCTGCAGTTCGCCTACCGGCCCGGCATCAGTGTGGATGACGCTGTCATCTATCTGCTGCACCGATCTCTCTCCCACCTGGAACAAGCGGCGAGCACGGTGAGGATCATGTTTTTTGACTTCTCCAGTGCTTTTAACACCATCCAGCCTGCACTGCTGAAAGGGAAGCTGGAGGGAGCCGGAGTGGATGAGCAGCTGACGGCCTGGACCATCGACTACCTCACCAACAGACCACAGTATGTCAGGCTTCATGACTGTGTGTCTGAGGTGGTAGTCAGCAGCACGGGGGCGCCACAGGGTACAGTGCTCTCACCCTTTCTGTTTAGTCTGTACACCTCAGACTTCACCTACAACTCGGACAACTGCCACCTACAGAAGTTCTCAGATGATACGGCCATCATCGGGTGTGTATCAGATGGGAACGACCAGGAGTACAGGGGGGTCATCAATGACTTTGTCAGCTGGTGTGAGATCAACGCTCTCCAAATCAACGCCAGCAAGACAAAGGAGATGGTTGTGGACTTCAGGAGGAAGTCCCTCCCCACCACACCGGTGAGCATCCAGGGAAAAGACATTGAGACAGTGGTCTCTTACAAATACCTGGGTGTTCACCTGAACAATAAACTGGACTGGACCACTAACACTGATGTCCTGTACAAGAAGGGCCAGAGTCGACTTCACCTGCTGAGGAGACTAAGGTCCTTTGGTGTGTGCAGGACTCTGTTGAAGACCTTCTACGACTCCGTCGTAGCATCTGCCCTGTTCTACGCAGTAGTCTGCTGGGGGGGCGGATGCTCAGACGGGGACAGGAGGAAAATTGACAAACTGGTACGGAAGTCAAGCTCTGTACTGGGATGTCCTCTGGAGTCGGTGGTGGTGGTGGGAGAGAGGAGGATGTTGGCAAAGCTGACATCCATCATGGACAACCCCCATCACCCTCTGCATGGGGTAGTGGGTGCGCTAAGCAGCTCCTTCAGCCAGAGACTTAAACACCCTCGCTGCAAGAAGGAGCGCTTTCGCAGATCATTCATCCCGACAGCAATAAGACTCTATAACATAACATAAACATAAACCTCACTGTAGTCACTGTCACTTTTTCACTGGTCACTTTTTTCTCTTCAAACACACCCTGCACCTTAAGTGTGCATTAGCTATGTATGTGTACATGCGGGTATGTGCGTGGATATGTATGTCCATATATATATATGCAAATATGTGTGTATGTGTATGTATGTAGGTATGTACGTCCATGTATGTATGTATATATGCTTTGCTTATGCATACTTTTTCTTTTTCTTACTATTTATTAGCATTTTCTCTCCATTCTGTTGATAATGCATACTGTGTATGCGGATTAACAAATTCTGCGAATTTGTACATTGTGTTGTGTGTTTTTTATTTTTTATAGTTTTTTTTATCTTCTTCAACTTTATTTTACTTTTTCTTTATCTGTAACGCTGCAGTAACACACAAATTTCCCCGTTGTGGGATCAATAAAGTTTTATCTATTCTATCTATTCTATCTTTTTGGTAAGTCCCTACGGTGAAACATGGAGGAGGCTCAATAATGTTTTGGGGCTGCTTTGCTGCATCTGGCACAGGGTGTCTTGAATGTGTGCAAGGTAAAATGAAATCTGAAGACTATCAAGGCATTCTGGAGAGAAATGTGCTGCCTAGTGTCAGAAAGCTTGGTCCCAGTCGCAGGTCATCCAACAGGACAACAATCCAAAACACACAGCCAAAAACACCCAAGAATGGCTGAAAGAAAAGCGTGGGACTATTCTAAAATGGCCTTCCATAAGCCCAGATCTGAATCCCATTGGACATCTGTGGAAGGAGCTGAAACATGCCATTTGGAGAAGACAACCCATCAAACCTGAGACAACTGGAGCAGTTTGCTCATGAGGAGTGGGCCAAAATACCCATTGACAGCTGCAGAACGCTCATTGACAAATACAGAAATCGTTTAATTGCAGTGATTGCCCCAAAAGGTTGTGCAACAAAATATTGTTATGGTAACCATCATTTTTGTCCAGTTTCATTCTTTTTTTTTTAAATAATTATGTTAATCAACAATGAGAGTGAGAATTGTGGGTTTTTCCTTCTTTAACTGAGGGGTACGTGGATATGTGTGTATATATGTGTGTATGTGTGTATGTATGTGTATATATATGTGTATATGTATGTATATATATATATATATATATATATATATATATATATATATATATATATATATATATATATATATATATATATATATATATATATATATATATATATATATATACATATATACGGGCGACACGGTGGTGCGGTGGGTAGCACTGTTGCCTCACAGCAAGAAGGTCGCAGGTTCAAGACCCGCCTTGGGCCTGGGTCTGGGGCCTTTCTGTGTGGAGTTTGCATGTTCTCCCCGTGTCTGCGTGGGTTTTCACCGGGTACTCCGGTTTCCTCCCACAATACAAAAAACATGCTCAGGTTAATTGGTAAACTCTAAATTGCCCATAGGTGTGAGTGTGAGAGTGAATGGTGTGTGAATGGTGTGTGTGCCCCACGATTGGCTGGCGACCATCTGGGGTGTATCCCTGCCTCTCGCCTTAACGCGCTGGGATAGGCTCCAGCAGACCCCTGCGACCCCGAAAGGGAATAAGCGGGATAGACAATGGATGGATGGATGGATATACATATATATACATACATAGAGGGCGACACGGTGGTGCGGTGGGTAGCACTGTTGCCTCACAGCAAGAAGGTCGCAGGTTCAAGACCGCCTTGGGCCTGGGTCTGGGGCCTTTCTGTGTGGAGTTTGCATGTTCTCCCCGTGTCTGCGTGGGTTTTCCCCGGGTACTCCGGTTTCCTCCCACAATACAAAAAACATGCACAGGTTAATTGGTAAACTCTAAATTGCCCATAGGTGTGAGTGTGAGAGTGAATGGTGTGTGAATGGTGTGTGTGCCCCACGATTGGCTGGCGACCATCTGGGGTGTATCCCTGCCTCTCGCCTTAACGTGCTGGGATAGGCTCCAGCAGACCCCTGCGACCCCGAAAGGGAATAAGCGGGATAGACAATGGATGGATGGATACATACATAGAGAGAGAGAGAGAGAGAGAGAGAGAGAGATGGATAATGGTTTCACTGTCAGAAACAGAGGATGAGGACTTTGATGGGTTGGATTGATGATGAGTACCCCGCTCTATTTTTAAATGCACACACTTGCGTGCTTATTTTAACCATGTGTTTTACCATGCCTGCACCTATTGATGATTGATTGATGATTTAAAAGATGTTAGTCCTTGTAATCAATACTCAAATAAAACACAACCAAACTCACTTTTGCTCTCGCTCTATTTGTGTATGCATCTATTTCTGTATATGAAACCCGCGCCCTATAGTTAGGTGCCTTATGTGTGTGTTAAATACAGTAATGGCACATAACTGAGACCGCTTTTAGTACGGTGCGCCTTATGGTTGTGAAAATATGGTAATGCTTTTTTTATTCACATTGTTTAAAGGAAAAAAAAAGTAATACAAAGCAACACAAACATTTGGTTTTATGTTGTGGCAGCCTGTACCAAATATACTGATGCACATAGTTCTAACTACAACATCTACAACTTCAACATGGGTTAACTCAACTAAGTATGAGTTATTATATTTAGTTTCATGTACACACCTAAGTTTGAGTAAAAATCAACAACTGCAGTCAGATTAAGACCCCAAGACCTACGATAACTTACAAATAAATATGACTTTTATTATTATGATATGTTGTGCAACTTACACTGCAAGTGTTATATACAGTGCGGCCCGCACATCAGGAAACTAACCACTTATACACTTATGGCACATACCATTGAGGTTAGGCATCTTGCCCAAGGCATAGACAATGAAATGGAATCCAGGGTTGAGTGGGAGCAGGATGGGATCAGGAGGCTTTCTGCAGGAGTGAAGGGGTGCAGGAATGGGATTTATTATTTCAATCCAGCTCAGAATTAGTGTTTTTCATACGTTAGTAAAGATCCAATTTATACAGAAGCCATGAAAGGAAAAGTTATCTTCGCCTGATAATATACTTGTCAAGTTCACCTGAACAATTAGGGACCAAATGTCAAACGTCAAACTGCCTGAAGTGTTGCTGCTTGTACAAACATAGAGATAGCAGGGGATGGCTTTAATCCATTCACCTCTGGGTTATGGGCGCAGCATGCTTCTGCTGCTCCATTGCTATTAGTTGGAGCATTTGGCCTTGCACATGCATCCCATGCTTAAATATTAAGTGATCTAGAAACCAGCATTTTTTTCTAGATCAATACCAAAATGCAATCATATGTTCATAGTACCATTCCTAACATTCCTAGAATGTTTGATGGAAATCCGGCCTGAACTTTTTGAGTTATTGGTTAGCTAGATACAGACAAAAGTTGGAGATCACATAAGCTCCTTGGCAGAGGCAAATATGAGATTACAAAGTTAAAAAAAATGACTTTATAATAGAAAATATTGAAACTATTTAGTTATGTTTCCTTGAAACAAGTTTGCAAGCAGTTATCAACGGGGGCCAATCCTCCATGTTCGAGTTGGCCCCAGCCCCCCTCTGAGCCCATGGATGTTGGCCCTGAGGGACTTTGGGGCAAGTGTCATGATGTGGGCTTATATGATCTTCTGTATTCAGCTGGAATCTGCAGCAGAAATGGGCGGGGAACACATCCGAAAAAACAGCTCAATTCAGGGAAATTGTGGATGTGGTATTTATGAATGTGTTATTTAAAATGTAAAATTTAAAGGCAAAAACCTTTAAATGTATCTAACGCCACCTATTGGGCAAAACTCAAATTTGGCTCATCCCCTCCTAGCATGATGCCAACCAAAGATCTCAAGTTTCTTGACAATAGCATCTAATTTGACTAAGATATTCAACAATTGGCCTTTTTTATTGCTAGCTATGCAATTTGTTTGTCGATAATGTGTGCAATTTTTGGCCAAATAAAATAAATTTATAATAATATAATATAATATTTTTGCAAAATGACTCAGCTCCATTCAGGTAATCTATGAATGTAAGGTTTTGAAGGTGCAACAGACAATGTAATTGGAAGTGCACCAGGAGTGCAATAGATTGTTGTTCTCATACATTTTTTCCACTTGGCTAATTATCACACAACTTTGCAGCTGGCCTCAGGAGTGCTCTTACATCATGCTCAGCGAATTATTTCTATCTCTATTCTATCTCTATCTGTAGTCTGTAGTCTGCACTACTATCTTAAGTTTGATGTCAAAAGGCTGTATGTGAGCTAAATATTTGTGTTTCTATCTAGCAAAAATGATTGTTTATAACTAGTGCATTCTAACCTCCACATTATAAATGGCACATTGATAATTACTATACCTACATACATTATTTGATTAGCGCAGGGTCGTCTAACCTTCCACTTCTGCTGAAAATTCACTAGGTCACCACATGTCCGTAAGCTACTTTTTCAAATTCAAATTGTATATATGAAGATTCATGAATACTTTTGCGTATTCATGATTCTTCATATATACAATCTTCAGGCGAGCCTTGTGAAAAGTTATCAACTAAATTTTGACATACTAAAAAATGGGCTAGTTACCAAACTTAAAACACTTGTTCCAGATGTCATCTAGATCAGGGCTGCCCAATCCTGCTGCTTGAGATATACTATCCCACATGTTTTGCGAATCTCCTTACTCCAACACACCAGATTCTAATCATGAACTCACAATCAAGTAGCTGAAGCTTGCCAAGGGCTTGTGAATAATTAGAAACAGGTGTGTTGGAGTAGGGAGATTCGCAAAACATGTAGGATAGTAGATCTCGAGGAGCAGGATTGGGCACCCCTGATCTAGAGGCTCTGTGCCAAATCTATTGCAGATTGGCCCATATAGGGGTGCTATAAACACACAAACATCAAGTCTCTGAACAGTTTCTCAGACTCGTGCAAAATTTGTTGAGCATGACTCACTTCTGAGGCCCGCTACAAGGTTATGTAGTGATTGGTCCACGAGGGTTGAATTTACGACTCCAAATAACCATACGCTTTTCACACTCCTGGTGGACTTCCTACTACACCATATATTGCACCATGTTGTTGTACATGTAAACGCATAGGATAGTGAGAAACGCAATTTCGATTCCTTTGTATGTCAAGTACATGTGAAGAAATTGACAATAAAATTGACTTTGACTTTGACTTTGACTTGACCTTCAGATTCCCTGAATGGAGCTGAATCATTTTGACAGAAATGAGCCGCAGTATTTATGTGTAGTTTTTTTTTTTATTTGCAAAATAGCAAAACCTGTAAAACCTACTCTTTCTAACTCTTTCTCATGATTTTGCCCATACAAAATTAAATTTGACACGTACATTCTTCTGATGAACTGATGAATTTATCAAGAGAATTTGGGGTTAAAAATTGCACACATTATTGACAAAGCTAGCTATAAAATGTAAACTGTTGAATATCTCAGTCAAACTAAATACTTTTGAGAACATATTTGAGATCCGTGATTGGCATTGTACTGGAAGGGGTTAAACCAAATTTGGGGAGTTTTTTTTCCAATAGGTGGGGCTATAATACATGAAACTGTTTTACATTCTGCATTTAACATACATTCATAACTACCATATCTGCCTTTTCATTGAATAAAACTATTTTTTTTTATTTACGACCCGCCTACTTCTGCTGCAGATTCCAGATGAATACAGAAGCTCAGATGTCAGCCCACATCCTGACAATCATCCAAAGCCCAATATCCATCAGGGCTTAGGGCTCCAATGGGTGTGAGGGAGGAAAAAACAAATGTCGGAAAATATCAGTTTAAATCAAATAAAATTTAGCGCGCTTTAAATTTCATATTTTCATATTAGAGAGAAATAGAGAGAGATTGGATTTTGCTCCAGCTGTTGTATCTCAGGTGGGAATGTGCGGAATTCCCCCCTCAGAGAAACATAAAGTGATATTAAAACATTCCCACACTGCCTTAATGAAGCGTTCCAATCCTGCATGTGGTATTTCGGATTTCTGGATGCTCAATCTATGTTCTGAAGAGTCACCAGCTGGATTCTTACAGTTTTTTAATAATAAATTTCTCAAAGGGAAATAAGTTACAACGAAGGTTTGTAACCTTCGTTGTAACAGACAACAGAAACCTATTGAAGATATTTATTATCTGAACAAACAACAGAAATAAAGAAGAAAAGGAAGAACTGTCAGGAAGAGTACCAGAGGAGGGATCAATCTTCCAGGATGAGGCATGCAATAGATGATGTGTGCAGATGGAAATGCAATTGATGGGAAAAGTTGAATATGCCAAATCAAATAGAATAAGAGAAATATATTGACTAGTGGTGTATGTTGAGGACAAGGTGACAAGATCTATCACAGCTTCTGGTGAACCAGGACAACAATAGACTCTCCAACAACCGAACATTCCTCAGTGGCTGCACTGCAGCATTTTCTGAGAACTCTGGGAACACAACCAATTTAGGAAGTCACAGGGTCATGAATATTACAGATGGAAGAAAGAAAAAGAAGCCTAGAGTATCTCATAATGTCCCAGCAGTCTAAACCTATCGCAGCATTTTAATTTTAGAAATTCTGGGGACCTCCAATTAGCATGCATTTTGGGAGTGTCTTGATGGGTGACATGGAACTATAAGATCCTTAAGGTAGAATGGAAACTGACCTTTCAAACTGAACTTTGTTAGTTAGAGGATTTTTAATTCTATTATTGATTTCACAGGAAGCCAGTGTAGAGAGGCTAATACAGGTGAGATATGATCGCTTCTTCGTCAGACAATAAAGAATTGCAGTAGTCCAGCCTGGAAGTAACAAATGCATTGACAAGTTATTCTGTATCTTTTAGAGACAGGAAGTGTCTGACCTTTGTGATGCTCCATAGGTGAACAAAGGCCGTCCCAGAAATATGTTTAATGTGGGCAGAGAATGACATGTCTTGATCGAAGTTGACTCCCAGGTTTCACACAGTGGAGCTAGAGGCCAGGAAGATGTCATTCAAGATAAAATAAGATAAGATAAGATAAGATATGACTTTATTGATCCCACAACGGGGGAACTTGTCTGCAGCGTACAGAGTAAAGAAAAGAAAAGAAAAGAAAAGCTAAGAAGATAAAAACTATAAAAAATAAAAATACACAACACTATGTACAAAATTCGTAGAATTTGTTGATCCGCATACACAGTATGCATTATGGACATAGAATGGAGAAAAAATACTAATAAATAGCAAGAAAAAAGTATGCATAAGCAAAGCATATATACATACATACATGCACGTACATACCTACATACATACACACACATACTCACATATTAACATATTTGCATATATATACAGACATACATATCCACGCACATACACACATGTACACATACATAGCTAATGCATACTTAAGGTGCAGGGTGTGTGTAGAGAAAAGTGACGGGTGGGGGAAAAGTGACTACAGTGAGTTATAAAGTCTTATTGCTGTCGGGATGAATGATCTGCGGAAGCGCTCCTTCTTGCAGAGAGGGTGTTTGAGTCTCTGGCTGAAGGAGCTGCTCAGCGCACCCACCACCCCATGCAGAGGGTGATGGGGGTTGTCCATGATGGATGTCAGCTTTACCAACATCCTTCTCTCTCCCACAACCACTACCAACTCCAGAGGACATCCCAGCACAGAGCTAGACCTCCGCACCAGTTTGTCAATTTTCCTTCTGTCCTCGTCTGTGCATCCGCCCCCCCAGCAGACCGCTGCGTAGAACAGGGCAGATGCTACGACGGAGTCATAGAAGGTCTTTAACAGGGTCCTTCACACTCCAAAGGACCTTAGTCTCCTCAGCGGGTGAAGTCGACTCTGGCCCTTCTTGTACAGGACATTAATGTTTGTGGTCCAGTCCAGTTTGTTGTTCAGGTGAACACCCAGGTATTTGTAAGAGACCACTGTCTCAATGTGTTTTCCCTGGTGTGGTGGGGGGTGACTTCCTCCTGAAGTCCACAACCATCTGATACACACCCGAAGATGGCCGTATCATCTGAGAACTTCTGTAGGTGGCAGTTGTCAGAGTTGTAGCTGAAGTCTGAGGTGTACAGACTAAACAGAAAAGGTTAGAGCACTGTACCCTGTGGCGCCCCCGTGCTGCAGACTACCACCTCAGACACACACTCATGAGGCCTCACATACTGTGGTCTGTTGGTGAGGTAGTCGATGGATAGGTAGTTGATGGATCAAAATAGCTATATCAGTATCTAGCACCTATCACCTATCACTTTTATCCCCAACTATTTTGATAATTGATTAATCAATCAATCAAAAATGCCCAAATTCTCTGGTTCCAGTTTCTAATATCAGATTATTTTTGTTAGTTTATTGTCTTCTATAATAGAAATGACTAATTCATTAATCATTTAAGTAGCTGATTTATTAATGAACTATTAGAATAGTTGTTTCTTGCAGCTCTGATCTCAATGAGTTAAATTATTCTATAAAAAATTCTGGATGTCAAAATATTTGAATAATAAATATTCTTTGGTGCAAACATTGTTATATAACAATGTAAATAATAGAGATTGTAGCTAGCCGTATGTGTGTGTGTATTTGTGTGTGTGTGTGTATGTGTGTGTGTGTGTGTGTGTGTGTGTGTGTGTGTGTGTGTGTGTGTGTGTGTGTGTGTGTGTGTGAGATACCACCATCATCAGCTGCAGTCGCTGCCCTTCTGATGACATTGGCGTAATGCTGGAATCACCCCCCCAATCCTGCCCCCCTGCATTGTTGCTGGCAGATAACAAGGTTATGTAACAGTTGAACTCTTCCCTGTGCTGCCATTATCGATTAGCAAGCAGTGTGTGATGTTGAGCAGACACAAACAGGCCTTAGCTGCCAGTACATCATCTGGCAGATCAATCACAGCATAATGAGATAAATGAGCTCTCTAATTAGTTAACAAACCGCTGGCTGACTGACTGACTGACACAAGCACAAAGAGCCAGGCTGCAGCTTCTCCTCCTGTCACATCTGTGATGAATAAGGAGTTTTAACTAACTCTAACTCGGTGTTTATTATTATTATTTACTATATTGTTCATTATGACTTTAATTCCATCAAATTTTGTGCTGGAGAAATCATATCAAAGAAGTAAGTTTAAGCTTATCAATGAGAGTTCGAACAAATGGTCCCCAAAGACAATAAACTTTCCTTTACGACAGGAAGGACAGGCACCCTGGAGCAAGCTTCAAGGAATTCTTTCGAGTAGCTTACTCAAAACAGAGACACTGTCATTTATTTGCTTATCAAGGATTCCACACAAGGGTTCCCATCAGGGCCCCCCAGAAAGCAGACTCCTTTTGGCCATAGTGTCACTGCTGATAACAACTAAGGATAAAAGACACAGAGTCACCAAAAATCTTCACCTTTTTTGTCCCGCACCTCGTGAAAGATAAGAAGCACATCACTGCTCATCCAATCTCGCAGCCAAGCGAGATGATAGGAGTCGGAATCCGCATACATTTCCAGGCCTCAATAGGAAACCCTCGCCAGACTAGACGTGTCTTCCCCCCCTTCTTATTCAACGGTCACTACCCAAAACAAGATGTTTCCCCCTTGGTTGCAGGCAAAGCCTGCCTAAGAAGAAGGACTGAGAACACTTTTCATGATTAAAAGAGAAAGGTCGGATATAAATACAAAAAGGGGGTTAGAATTTAAGGAGGAATAGAAATATCATAAATTAAATCTGAATTGAGATTGTTGGTGAATATCCATTATCTAGCTGCTGGATATTAAAGTAATGGTGAACTCTCTGGGAGATGAAGGAGACACAGAACAAGAAAAAAGTTACAGGAGTAAAAAAAAGGAAAAAAGCCTTTTGGGGATAAAATAAAGATGGTTCCAGCCAATCAAATATTAATGCCTCAAAGATGGAACAAAGGAAATTAATATTTCTCATTAACTAAAGAAGAAAAGAATCTGGAAATGCTGCTGCTGAAGATAAAACTGTTTCAGGGTTATAATGATCTGATATTTAATTCATCAGATTAGCTCAAACCTGACAGGTTGTTTTGACACAAATCTTATTATCAGATTTATACTAATGTCACGGGACATGGTCTGAACCCCAGAGCAAACAGAGGCAGAGGTGGGTGACAAAACAACAGTCTTTATTTGCTCTGAAGCAAGTGAAAGGGTGGCTGGCCGGGAGCGATGAAGTAGAACCGGACTGAAGGCAGCAGGGCAGGGAGGGGATGACAGGAGACCGAGCACTGGGTCCGATGCAGACTGGTAGGCAGGAGAAACGGAGGGGGACAGGATTGCTCAAGGCGACATAGGCGAGGCTAGGTCCATTGGAGCAGGCAGGGCTGGTGCAGAGGGAACAGGACACTATTAAGGGGAGAATCGTGGCACAGAGACAGAGTAGCTGTAGCCAAGGTAGCGAGCAGAGATGAGCTGTACGTTACTGACATAGAGGCAGGAACTTTCCTGCAAAGTTTAAGAGCAATGGGTAACGAGATGGAATTGGTGCCTCGCCTCTACCTGGAAACAGAAATAAAGGGGCAAAAACCAGGGAGAGACAGACAAGGAAAAAACACACAGAAGTCACAGCTGAGGCTGTGAGATGTGTGACCACGGGTGCTGGGGAACTGGTAGCAATGGAGCAGGCCCCAGGAGGTTGGTGAGTGGCTTTGCCACAGGCACAGACGGAGCAAGCCGAGTGTCCCGGAAGTGCCCACTGGCACTGCTGGCGTAAGAAGTTGAGGGTCTGAGCAACTCCAGGGTGACAGGTCAGCTGTGACAAGTTCCCCACTGCAACACCTGTAATTGGAGACAGTCAGGAACAAACAGGAGGTTAGGAGGGCAGTTACCTGGAGTTGGTGTGCTTTGGAGAGCCTCCTTGGCCTGCTGCTCAATCTCCCACTGGGCTGTCCCCAGGAAACAGGCGGGGGGAACGAGGAGGCTTGGTGTTCAGTCTGGCGGGAGAGGGCATCAGGCTTGCCCTTGTGGGAACCAGGATGGTAGGACAGGGTGAAGTTGAACCGTCCTGGGAACAGTGCCCGCCTGGCCTGTCGAGAATTTAGCCGTCTGGCTGATGGAAGGAAGGCCAGATTCTTATGGTCAGTCCAAACCAAGAATGGGTTTTAGCCACCTCCAGCCAGTGTCGCCACTCGTCCACCGCCAACACCACAGCAAGCAGCTCATGATTCCCCACGTCATAGTTCTGTAAAGCTGGTGAATGCACAGGGGTGCAGCTTCTCCGCAGAGTACTGGGACAGAACGGCTCTGACCCCCCGTCTCCAAGGCGTCCGTCTCCACAATGAACTGCCTGTTGGGGTCGGGGTGCAAGAGGACCGGACGTGAGGAGGGTGAGGGAAGCTGCCTTGCCTTCCTCTGTCAGTAGAAATTAACGAAACCCAGGAAGCATTAGAGCTGTTTCTGGGTCTTTGGGACTGGCCATTCCACCACTATCTGTATCCGGACCTGTCCCTTCTCAATGATGACCCCCAGGAAGGGAACTGACTCTACGGGGAATTCACACTTTTCAGCCTTTACATACAGACTGTCTTTGAGGATTCTCTGGAGAACCAGTCTGACGTGCTGGCAATGTTCAGCTGGGTCTTGGAAGTACACTAGGATGTCATCCAGATAAACAGCCCATGGGGGTGTTGAACGCTGTCTTCCACTCGTCGCCTCCCCGGATCCGTACCAGATGGTAAGCATTGCAGAGGTCCAACTTGGAGAGGACAGGGCCCTGATGAAGGGAAGAGAGTACAGAGTCTAATAAGGGCAGTGGATTTGTTTTTCAGTGTTTGCGGCTGGCTCATTCCTGGTGTCTTTCCCTCATCTGATTATCCAAATGGGTGGCTAGGGAAATCAATTCCTCCAGTGAGGCAGCCTCTTCCCGGACCGTCAGTTTATCACGGATAGAATCATTGAGAGATCATAGGAAAACCCCCTGTAGTGTGACCTGGTTACGCTCTTTGTGGCAAGGGTGAGAAAGACCACCACATAGTCATAGTCCCGCCACCTTGTCTGAGGGATAATAGATGGGTGGCGGCATCCCTGCACTTCACTGAATAATCAAACACCTTTATCATCTCTCCAGTAAAGGTCAGGTATGTGACCCCGGGATTGTCTCCCAAACAGCAGGACAATTAAGTTGTTAAGTTGTTGTAATTTCACACATTAGGTTCCTATGATTAAGATTATTATCTGATTATTTATTTATTTTTTGTACATTGTTTTTACTTTCCTTCAATTAACTGATATATAAAATTTTGTACAAATCATTTTTGACAGCAATTATAAAAAAAAGTTTTCAATCAACATCAAGTGGGATGTTTGATTTTCCTCAGTTTTGCTGTATCTGATCCTTTGCTCAGATGCTATGTCAGCAAGGTTAGCTTATATTTCAAATGAGTCACCTGATTAAAGATACAATGGAAGATTCAACCTAAAACCTTTTATCCAGACCAACAGTCCACATTTCAAAAGATTATCAGTTTACTAATATAGAACACAAAATGAGTGGAAATAAATTTTCTAAATGAATTTTGTAGTTGCTTCCTTTAGTCAGAGATTCACAGGAATCACATATCTCCCAGTTGTGGAAAAGGTTTTGAGTCACAGTTTTCTGTTGATTCTGTTTAAGCTACAGCAAAAAAAACTTCGGTTTTATTTGTTTAAGTGTTCTGTCAAAGTGATTATTTTAGTGGTTTTGACCAATATCTGTTGCTGGATCCTTCTAACTTCACCTCTTTGCTCATCCTTCTCCTCCTCATCCTGCTCTCCCCTGTATATTTCACATATGATCCAATACTAGTCTCATGGTACAGAGACATACAGCTGTTATAGCGTATGTGTGTGTGTGTGTGTGTGTGTGTGTGTGTGTGTGTGTGTGATAGCTGATGGTTAACAAATAAAGCGCTGAATTATAAATGTCCAATTAACACCTAGCATGGAACAAAACTGTATCTGAGCCAGATACATTAACTGTTTTTTTTTTGTTTTGTTTCCTCACTTCAAAACTGTTTATTAATAAAAAATGAAAAGGACAGATTCACAATCTTTTAAATCTGTCCAATGTGCAGTGTACACTGAAAACAGATTAAAGAATCCATATTACATTACATTTAATTAAAATATGCTGTTTCTCTGACTGAATGCATTCTTAATCTAAAATCAAACCATATTTGTATAATGTGTTAGTTAAGACATGAAACATGATGTATACATCAATGTTACACCATGCGCATGCTGCAGAGTGCTGAGGTCTGCAAAGGCACATGCGCGCACACAAACACACACACACACACAC
>JAYKQN010000001.1:26082500-26120000 GCA_036785175.1 Eupleurogrammus muticus | reverse complement strand
TCTCTTTTTCATTAATTTATTTCCTTTCTTTCTTTCTTTCTTTCTTTCTTTCTTTCTTTCTTTCTTTCTTTCTTTCTTTCTTTCTTTCTTTCTTTCTTTCTTTCTTTCTTTTTTCCTCTTAGCTCAGCTCCTCCTTCTTCCCTTACTCCTCCTTCCACAATCAGAGCCAGAGAATTGATACAGACCCATTGTATGAAGACATGAAAACTCAAGCTTTTTTTCCCCAAACTTCTCTGTCTCTACTTTGTCCTTTTTCTTTCTAGAGGTGTACAAGTGTGTGTGTGTGTGTGTGTGTGTGTGTGTGTGTATGTGTGTGTGTGTGTGTGTGTGTGTGTGTGTCTGTGTGTGTGTCTGTGTGCGTCTGTGTCTGTGTGTGCGTGTGAGGCTGGAATGTTGAGGCTCGTAAGTCACCTCTGATTTTCCACTCCCGCTGGGACACATCCCATTATCAGTTTTATATGAAATTAGGAAATTCCTCTCTGCCCCCCCTCTCTCCATGTGTGTGAGTGAGTGACTGTGTGTGTGTGTGTGTGTGTGTGTGTGTGTGTGTGTGTGTGTGTGTGTGTGTGTGTGTGTGTGTGCGTCTGTGTATGTGTGGTACCTGGCTCTGTAATGAACAGCTTAACTGTAAACTGGGAATTAAATAAAAACTGGGCATTTCCCCTTTTTTCCTTCTACTTCTCTGCCAAAAATCTCCAAGAATCATTCAATTTTCAGCTGTACAGCTCAGACTGTAAATAAAGATTTTTGAGATGAGGGGGTTTCTGATAATTGATCAAGTATCTTTAAGGGGTTATTAATGTTCTGCTGATCAAACTGTCATTACCGTCAGCCAGAAGCTGAAAAACATCAGGTTCAATCTTTGTGACACTTTTAAATATGATATAAACTTTCTGTTCTTCTTTCTTTCTTTCACCTTGTACTTGAATTTCCTTCAGTTTTTTCTGTAATACAGGGTTAGGAGTAAGGTTAATCTATAATAAACCATGAAACTCTCATCAGATGGGGGACTGTGGGCTGAATCATCATTTTAAGGTATTTGAGGTGAAAAGTGTCTCATGAACATGCAGCAGCAGAAACATCCATCACAGAGCCTGAAACCAGTGCTTGATTTTGTTGAGTCTGGAAAAGAACAAGGAAAAAATATGAAAGGGAAAATTGGACAGGGAGCAAGGGGACGACATGCAACAAAGTCACAAGCTGGATTCCAGTCTGCAACAACAATCCTCCACGGCTGCAGTTGGGAAACAGACCAGCAGCCACCGACTTAACGTCTGGAAGCTTCTCCCGGATTAGCTACAGGAAACCAGCCGTCGCTTGGAATTTGATTCAGTTCTAAGTGGTGAATTCTGCTGCCAGGATAATAAAAGAAGCAAGTGGATCCTAGAATCTATTGCCCACCATTGTCTGGTGGACAGAATGCTACAATTGGAACGCTGCAGTCAGAATGCCTCCATTGGACGCCACAGCCGGAAAGGTGCAGTTGTAATGCTTTAGTTGTAATGCTGCTGTCGAAATTCCACACCCACAATGCTGCAGTTGGAATATTGCAGTTGGAATGCCACATTCAATTGACATATCTAGAATACTTCAGCCAGAACACTGCAATCCAAACGCTGCTGTCTGAACGCTGTGGTTGGAACACCGCATTTGGATCACTGCAGTCAGAATACCTCATTTGGAACGCCACAGCTGGAAAGATGCAGTTGCAAAGCTGTAGTCCGAATGCTGCAGTCAAAAGCTACATCCAAAAAACAACAGAATGCTGCCATCTGAATGCCACAGTTGGAATGCTGTAGTTGTTCTCATTCTAAACACTGCAGTCTGAATGCAGTCTGAATGCTGCATGCTTAAGGCCATCTTCAGAATGCTGCAGCTGGATCCCTGTAGTCCAAACACTGCAGTCCGAGCACTGCAAACCAAATGCAATATCCAGAAAGCTGCTGTTGGAACACCACATCCAGAACACTGCAGCTTCCCTTTCATTTACCCCTGATCATTTACTTTAGCGAGAAACATTGGATGTAGAAAACAACCTTTAGAGATGGGACATCTGATATTATCTGATAATCAAATCCTGCACAAGCTTCTTTTCCTACCAACTTTCCAAACTTCGAGTTTGAAAAGACAAAGGTGGACAAGAGACACAGGAGGCAGAGGAGAAATACAGAGGTGTGGAATGTTCCTTTGCTGATTTTCCACTTGGTGTAGACTGGGACATTAAAAAGCCTCTGCCTGAGGAAGCTTGGAATCTATTTTGATCACTTCCCTTTTCTGTTTTTACCTAAGTTTTCATCCCCTGTTGCTACTCCACTGCTTTTTTCTTTGCAGCCGCCATGTCCTTGTCTATACTTATCAAAACAATCATGCAACTATGCAACCAACTAAACAATCTGCACCAACAACCACTGTTTTTCCCTCTGCACATTCTGTTTCTGTTTCTCTTGCTGTGCTTCCTGTTTCTTTAAACCTTCAATAAAAGGAATCTGAAGAGTACCAGTGACTTGAAATAAAAATCCAATAATACCTACAGTAAAAACCTAGACGAAAAGTATTAATATTCAGAGTTTCAGAACCAAACTTTCTACCAAATCTGATCCCAACAGAACAAAGTTAAAGTAAAGTTTAAGACAAATAAATTGTTTTTAACCACAATACATACTCATGTCCTTGTGACAGTCATTAGGATTATTTGGTTTCTTTAAAGTCATTGATTGTATGTTTTGGTAGTCAAATTTTATTTTTTGGGGGTTTTTGGGTGTTACAAATTCTGTAATTTTGTAATTTGTTACAAAGTTAAAACAGCACTAAGGTGAATTAAATAAAAATCTTAAAAAATAATACTTACCTAAATCAAATACTAGTTGTATTACAGAAAAGCAGCAAATTCCCATTCACTCGTTGGCCAAAATGGTTGATCTATGGGTCTATTTGTGTCAAGTTCAACCTCAAAAGTCTTGTTGGACCCAAAGATATTCACTTTGCTATCATAGAATTGTACAAAAACACATTTTCATATTTCATATCAGTGTTATGACCAACCATCACCTTTGTTTAAACAAAATGGCTAAACAATAAATCCACTTTTCAGCATCTTGTTTCACAGTCGTCACTGCTTCAAGCCTTTTGCCAACACCTTCCTCTGGTTTATTGAGTGACTGGTGGGATAGGTTCTTTACCCACTTGTCCTTCTCTTGTTAAGTCCTGATGTCCCAATTCTGCTGCCTCCTTTGTTCAGTAAAGTCTGGAATTTTAGGGTCTAGCTTGTATTGTGTTTGTGTTTGATTGGTTCAGGGAAAGATTGCTGTCTGTTGTCTGCTGGCTATTTGGTCATGTGTTTAACTGCATCTCAAGGTAAAACAGAGGTTGGTCCTATAATCCACAATCTTTCTTGAAACTACTACTAATATTAATTCATTTTCACACTCTGAAGCTTTTATTATCTGAGTTCCCGGCACTAATCCCAGAACTGAAGAAGCCACTTGGATAAGCAGTGAAATGCCTTCAACCAAACTGAGAATTCCTGTTGGTTTTTCCCAAATCATTAACTGACTATGGTTGTATTTCAGTAGTGGCAGCAGAGAAAGATGGAGTAATGTCGTTGGGTTGTTGTGGGAACTGACAGAGTCTGAAAAACCATGATAATCAACAAAGTCTATCAAAAATGTGGACTAAAATATCGATGACTGGGGAATGAATCATCAAATGAGTTAAACTGTCACATCACTTAATTTCCTTTGTCTGAATTGTTTCCTGTTTTATTTTGTTGTCTTCTTGTCTAATTTACTTCCTGTTTATGATTTCAAACCGCAAACTGAAAGATGGAGATGTTTACATTCATCAGTTTAATGATTCAAACCTTCACACAGGAAACTTTTTTATCTCTCTTTTATCTATCTTTCTAACTGTGAAAAAGGTGAAGGTGGTCATCATGAGGAAACAAACAGAACCAACAATAGTTGATGAGGTTTTCCTTTAGAACCAGTAGTTGGCAACAGTTACATCACTACAGTATTATAACCTGATCAGAGCTTAAACACTTCCTCCAATTATCCAAATCAGGACATCCATCCATCCATCCATTGTCTATCCCGCTTATTCCCTTTCGGGGTCGCAGGGGTCTGCTGGAGCCTATCCCAGCGCGTTAAGGCGAGAGGCAGGGATACACCCCAGATGGTCGCCAGCCAATCGTGGGGCACACACACCATTCACACACCATTCACTCTCACACTCACACCTATGGGCAATTTAGAGTTTACCAATTAACCTGAGCATGTTTTTTGTATTGTGGGAGGAAACCGGAGTACCCGGTGAAAACCCACGCAGACACGGGGAGAACATGCAAACTCCACACAGAAAGGCCCCAGACCCAGGCCCAAGGCGGTCTTGAACCTGCGACCTTCTTGCTGTGAGGCAACAGTGCTACCCACCGCACCACCGTGTCGCAAATCAGGACATAAAAAGTGTAAATATAAAACCTTTCAATATCAGTGTGATGGTTTAGCTTTATAAAAATGTGGGTCAAAGGTCAACAAAGAAAACAGAAGAGATGAGTTTTTGTAGATGTGTGAGTGTATGTGTGCGTTTAATGTATATCTGTGTGTTTGTGTGTGTGTGTGTGTGTGTGTGTGTGTGTGTGTGTGTTTGAGTATATGTGTGTTTGATTCCTGTGCTGCAGCAGCACTGCTGTGGATTTATAATCAATATCTTGATCAGTTTCATGAGTCATGAAACATTCTAACAGGATTATGGTTAAAACATGAGGACGAGCTGTGTTGTAGATTAACTGTGATCATGTTGTTAGATGTTGTCCAATAAAACGGCACAAAGCTGCACAGCTGGATGGGGTCATTTTCCAGTTTGGAAAGGCTTGGTGCAAACGGATGGAAACACACACACACACACACACACACACACACTGTAGGAGCAGCCTGTGTGTGTTTTGACAGACATTAAACAGAAAAAGACTGTCATAGTTTTTCCCGGCTTCCTTCTGGCAGAGAGAGGACAACTCGGAAAAATTCTGATTTAAAAGCATCTGTGTGTGAGTGTGTGTCTGTGTGTGTGTGTGTGTGTGTGGAAGACACATGTGACATGTTCACTTCTCTGGGACTGTGTGTTTTGATATTTTACATCCATTAAGTTGTCAGAGCATAGGTTTGTGTGTCTGAATGTGAAAGAGAAAGACACAGAGAGAGAGAGAGATGATTTTACACTTTATTTACATATTTACATTTTACAAAAGCATCAATTCAATAAATAAATAGATAGTGCAAATGTGCTACATGACATAAAAAACTCTGTAAAAAAGTTCTTTGTCAGTTACAGAACATAAAACATCTTCATGACACTAGCAACTTATAAAAGTGTCTAAAAGCATTCTTACAAAAAATTAAACTCCAACCATAGTCTTGATGTTTGCCAGCCACACCTCTTTTGCCTCCGTCTTTGTCTTCAATTCTATTTTTCCTGCTTATGTAGAAACATAAGCATGTTCTGAAGGGTGGTCTAAACCTCTTACATCTGCATTTGGGGCCACAAGATGTGAGTTGGTCTTTTCTGAAACTTGAGGTAGCCCCTTAACGTACCCCTCAAGAAGCTTATGCTCCTTTCTGTATTATTAGTACCACCCCACCCATTGGCATTGATGATTCTCCAAAAGTAGAGCATAATACAGTAGTCCTTAAACCTAAACTTCATTCAACATAAAAAATGAAGAACATGTTTCCTACCAAAATGGTATGCATACTAAATCAAAATAACCTTTTTTGTCATATAACTTAAACAAGTAACATTTCTCTCTCTTTTTTAAAAGAATACATTAACATAGGTCACCATATATGATATATCCAAAAGATTAAAAGTTCAATCAGTGCATCTCCTTCCAATTCAGGATATTCCTTCTCCACATTACACCAAAACTCAATCAATGTCTTTTCTCCATGTACCAATTTCAGGCCCCGGTCAGAAGACCCATCCAGCAACTGCTCCTGCAGCCTTGCAAGAAGCTTGTTGCTGCTTTCAATTGCAATGAATGGGTCCCCTACCCAGTCCAGGCTTTCTGTCTATTTGTCACTATCATTAAAGTACTGGTTAAATTCTGAATTGAACAGTGTAATAGGATATGGGTCACATCACCCTCACATTTTCTTTGCCACAGAGATTTTTGTGAACCATTCCACTTTCTCTTGATCTTCAGGATGTGACTCCTTGCCCTGGAATGAGAGCTCGTTGAATTTGGTAAACACATCAGTGAGATATACCAGACGTGCTACCCAATTCATGGCCAAGTTCATAAACCCTTAGTAGCGTTTTTGCATGAGGCAGCCATGGAAAAACGCTACTAAGACGTCTGTTTGAAGCAGTAGCTGGTCGTGTTGCGTCTTGTGGCAAAGAGCTTCGAACAGTCTGTAATTCTGTTGGATGAAGTTTATCATCTTCACAGCATCATCCATAACAGCATTTAGATTAGGGCTCATCCTCTTACTAACCAGACATTCCTGAATAATAATACATTTAATGTCAAGGCTTACCTTTTTTACTTGTCTATATGGTCCCTTCACACTTCCTGTCATTGCAGCCACACCATCAATACAGATGTGACTGCATTGTTTCCACTGTATACCATGTTCCTTAAAAACTGTCAATAACCAACATATTTTCCCCAATTGTCTTTCCTGGCATTCTTTTGCAAAACAAAGCATGCTTGTTTATCTCTGACACATCTTTGTAACGAACGAAGGCCAGGAGCTGCGGTCTCTGCTCAAATTTGTCATTTCATCCAGCTGCAAAGCGAACTGACTGGCTTGTTTGATTCTGCCCATACATTGTCCTTGAATATCAAGAGCCATATCATAAGATGAACTTCTCACAATTGTGTGAGGATTTTTTTTTGTTTGTGCCTCCATGTGCTTTGCATACATATTTGTGGCTTTCATCATTATATTCTGAATCTGACCTGACTTAAATTCACATTCAAGTTAAACACTCGTGTGGTATGTGTTGTGTTGCAGGATATCGCCCAGTGAAGATGTCATCTGTTACATTAACACCTCTTAAACCCAGACTGAGCATGTGCTGATCTACAGGTGAGTCACATCTTTTATAGCAGGTATTAATCAATGATCAGATCTGACTTCACCTCTCAATCTATTTACTCATCTCTCATTTTTTTTCTCCATTCTATGTCCATAATGCATACTATGTATGTGGATCATCAACAAATTCTACGAATTTTGTACACAGTGTTGTGTATTTTTATAGTTTTTATCTTCTTTAGTTATTATTTTCTTGTCTTTACTATGTACGCTGCAGTAACAGACAAATTTCCCCATTGTGGGATCAATAAAGTCTCTTATCTTATCTATCTTATCTATCCATTAGCTCTTCAGCTCTCCATTCAACTCTCCATCATCTTCCTATCTCTCCACCTGTCTCTACCCCTCTTTATCACCTCCGCATCTCTCTATCATCTCCACATCTCTCCATTATCTCGACATCTCCCATCTATCTCCTCCTCTCCCCATCCATCTCCTCATCTTTCCTTTATCTTCTCATCTCTCCATCCATGTGTGTGTGGTTCTTAAACAGCGGTGAATCTCAGCTTTTGTTTTTAGCCATAAGCGTCCCGTTGCACATAACCTGAATATATCAGCATTTACATTTCCAGAGTGATTCAGGGTTATCAATTTTCCACTCAGGACATAAACTATTCAACCCCTTATATCCACTGGATGCAAAACTCCAGGTGTTTCAGTACAATGATTATACAGTAAAAAAAAACAAAGCAGGATCTGTAAACAAATTGTTTTTTGGACAGGGCTTTTGGACATTTTCTTCTAAAAATTACTCAAATCCAGTTGCTTAGTAGTTGGTAACTAATCAATAAATTAACTAATTGTTGCAGCTCCAGTCATGATGTATCAATGGTAAACAATAAATTCTGCTGATTAAAAAATAAATTACATGAAAAATGAATGTGTTTACGATTGATAGGTTGTTTCATGGTTGATAATGTTGGAAAATTGTTTCAGTGTTGAAATGAGAATTGTGTTTTTTTTTCAGCATTGTATTATAGATAATTAAATGTTTCAAATGTGGTATGTGGATAAAGAATTTCTTTCCAGCACATTTTAACAATAATGCAATAATAACTGCAATAATTTTAATCATGACAATTTATTTATTTTTATACCATTACATCTGTAGTTGAGATATTTCATATTTATTTGAATAGGTAAGGATCTGCTGACTACCTGTGTAACCAGATCTGAAACCAAACACTGCAGCACTAAAAATGTTCACAAATACAATATTGTGAATAGAAACTAACCATAACTAACTAATCAAGCTATAGATGAATCAGCACCAATTTCTACGTGTGACAGTCTGAGAATTAACAATCAAAACATCTGAACTGTTGACTTAGCAATAAAAATATGACTTCCCTGATCTTAAACATGGAGTTTTTCAGCCTGATGGTAATTATTCTGCTAAATCAAGGGAGTCAAATTCAGTTTATTCATAAGTGACATTCAGTACAATTAGACCAGCACCGTTAGATCCAATCAGGTTTTTTTTGTAAAGAAACATATGATAAATATTACATGATTTACAAAACAGGAGAGAAGAGAAAAGAAAAAAATTCTGATATCTTAGTTTTTCCATATTCAGTCAGTTTACTGTTTGAAACATTTAGTCACTGACATTTAGTCACTGACTAGTCAATGACTATTGCATAGTCAGTAGCAGATGAAGTTATTTCCCCACTTACAAACCATTTACAAAATTGTACAATTTTATCCCTTAATCCTGACAGATTATCATTCACTTCAAATTTCTGTAAAAGAAACAGGAACTGGTCCAGTTTGTAATTATTATTATTATTTTTTTTTACATTCAGGGGATTCCCTTACGAAAATTAACCATGGCTTTACCATGGGAAATACCGTGGTTTTACCATGGTTTTTTGGGTAACCATGGTTAACCATGGTTTTTTTGTGGTAACCATGGTTATACTATGGTTTTTATGTAGTAACCATGGTTCTACCATGGTTTTTGGATACCATAGTATTACTATGGTTGGTTCATGGTACTTCCAAAAACCATGGTAGAACCATGGTTACTACATAAAAACCATAGTATAACCATGGTTACCACAAAAAAACCATGGTAAACCATGACCCAAAAAACCATGGTAAAACCACGGTATTTCCCATGGTAAAACCATGGTTAATTTTCGTAAGGGTTGGGCCCTTTAGCAGCTTGGTTCTACTAAGCTGCTCTTGTTACCTGACAAATGATTCTACTCTGATCACAATATTTTAGGTCAGTCATGTGTTTTCCATCAGATTTTTGGCTGTGAAGTGAAACAATGACTCATATGTTTATCAGCTTAACTTGCTGTTTCCTGCTGTGGTTTTACTTACATAGTGCACAAAGCAAAACATGAGTAAAAGTGTGCTGAACTTTGACCTAAAATGCTCAGTGACATCAATCTCTGCTTCCGCAGCTAATATATTCTGAACTGACTCTGTATCTGACTCCTAATCTTCTCTTGTATTTTTGTAGTTTCTGTAGTGTAGTATTTTTTGTGGTTTATCTGGTATTCATGGTATTTTTCTGGTCTGTGCTATTTCTGAGGCTGAAAACATCAGCAATATATTTCTCCATAGTGGAGAAATCCCTTGAATCTAGATAGTTATAACAGTGACAAGAGAGTGACAGAATTTCAATGTGACCATAACTATGTGTGTTTTGTGACAGCATGAGACTGTGATGATGATGGCTGCTCAAGAGTTATGAAATAATTTGCATGTGTGTCTTTCAAAATGATTCTTCTCTGCTCCCTTCCTCTGTTCCTGCCCAGGCATGCCTCTGGATATAAAAATAGATCCTCACTGACCTCTTCCTCTCTCTTGCTGTTGCTTGCATGTTGAAAATGATACTGATACTTAAGTAAGAGTAGACAAGTATTGTTATGTAGTAACAGTAAAAGTAGAAAAAACACAAAAGCAAGTACCAGTAAAATTTCTGAATTCAAAATGTCACTTTATTGAAAGTACAGAATTCTCATTAACATACAGAGGTAGCCCTGTTGCCTCACAGCAGAAAGGTCACAGGTTAAAGTCCTTGGGCTGGGGGCTTTCTGTGTGGACGTGCCTCTGTGGGTTCTCTCCATATTTTCCAGCTTCCTCCCACAGTCCAAAAAGATGCTTAGGTTTATTAAGATTCTAAATCGCCTGCAGGAATTAGTGTAAAAGTCAATGGTGTGTGTGTGCCCTTCGATAGGCTGGCGACCTGTCTGGGGTGTATCCCTGTCTCTTGCCTGTAATATGCTGGGAAAAGAAATGGCAGTACAACTCACAGCTATATAAAACACACGTCACCGCTTTTAATTGATGGTAAGCAAGGGCCCGGTTGCCCCCAGCAACATGCAGAGGCAACTGAAAAGGGGTAATGACATAAACAGAAAATATGTGTTTCCATGCGGACAGGACGAGGAAACACACAAAAAGAGAAGAGCAGGTGTCCAACAGGTGGATGTTAAACTGCCACAGAGCTGGAATATGAAAAATGGAGCGAGAGACTTCTGTTGGTGATTAAAGAAAAATAGCTACAACAGATATGACTAAACATCATGTTGCTGCTTTAGTAAAGAGACTCACATACTCTTAATGCCATATAAGCTATTTAAACATTACTTTTTAAGTAATGTTTAAATAGCCCACCCTTACACTCACACTCAGAGCAGTATTGGCCAATCAGAGCTGGAGTTTGCTCTTCAAGGATTCTCAAATCTCATTTGGATGAAACTGAAGAGAACGCCAAACTTTTTGGAGCCTTCTTCAAAGCTTCAGGTTCTAACTTGTGAAAATTTTTCTAGAATAATGAACATTTGACCCTGAACAGAACCTGAACCTCCCATTTTGTCCTATACCTGGAAGAAATCACATTATTTCACAAGAAAGGATGTAACACAGATAAGATATAGAAATACAAGTTGCAGCTTCTGTACTGTAGATACTCTTCTGACCCACTGACCACTTCATTAAATTCAGACTGAAGAACTAGATCTCTGCTGGTTGTAGTTTCCCCATGTAATAATAATAATAATTTCATACCACTAATGTCATGTTTGCACACCAGCAGAAAATGAAATTTAGTTTCACATTTTTCCATTAGGTAACGACTAAATCTGTGAATGCAGGAAATCTTAATCTTAGATCAGCTGCACATGAACATGAGTGTGTGTGTGTGTGTGTGTGTGTGTGTGTGTGTGTGTGTGTGTGTGTGTGTGTGTGGCAGAGAGAGATATATATGCATTACAACTGATCTGAAACACCAAAAGAGAAGAGAGAGGAAAGGATTTATAGAAATATATTAACAAGAGATAGTGAGACAGAAAGAAAGAGAGAGAGAGTAGTGAGTATTTGAGATTAGATTTGTCTTTTCTGGACTATTTAAGTTCGAAGGTTAAAATTATGTTGGTTTATTGGGTTGGGTCAATATTCAGGAACCTCAAGAATGCAGAAGAATAATGTGAAGGATGACATGGCTGTGAAAATCTTTCCATATTTTTTGTCTCCTATTGTTTGATTTAGAAACTATTTAGAAATTCATGAAAGAAATCAGCACTTTTTATTTACTTAAAGATTGTGGGTTTCACTGTTTGTGTCTTTGCATTTATCATTCGCACAGCTGTCACCAGCTGGTTGCTAAAGCGATAAATTACATTTTGTTGTCAATCTGTAGCGCGTGTGTATGTGTGTGTGTATGTATGTGTGTCTGATTTATTTCCCATCAGTACTGGTCATCCTTACCCAGCCCTTTACCAGAATCCAGCCTGACACACAGCCATCAAGATTATTGATTGGTTAAAATCACCTTTAGAATTTTACCTATTTCTAAATACTCACATTTTCTTTCTTCATCACAATAGTTTGCAGTTAAAAGTTGCAGAGAAGCAGCATCAGATTCCTCATTAGAGAAAGGGAATCATCCTGAAGGAGTTTGAGATGATCCCAACTTGTGTTTGTGTTCACCAAAATAGTGAATAAGGTGGCAACATCAGTTATTAACATTAGTCAACATGTTTAGTGTAAAACCACATCAGATGTGTGGAAACTTACAGAAGAAGTTTCCAAATGCTTACTGGATCAGGTGATGACATGTGGCTTGTGGTTATCAATGATGTCAGTATTCATGTGTCCTCATCTGGAGCTGATTTGAGATCTGATGATTACTGTACTCCAGAGAAACCTGATTTTTTTTTCCAGAATTATAGGTCTTTTTTGTGTTGACCAGACTTTAAACATGGTGAAATTTCATTGCTGATTTAATAATTTCCAAGTGATTTGATTTAATCAGCTGATTGTGGATTCTGACAACATTAATGATTCTGCTCATCTTCTTTTTTTAAATACCAGCTGTGTTAAAATAAAATCGAGTTTAGCTGCAATTTTAAAAACTTCATTAAGTTTGTTTTTCAGTTTTTTCATTGTATTCTATTTATTCATTTATATTGCTGCACCAGGCATCAATTACGGAATAGCATGGTTTCAACGCTGGACTTTGACCTTCAAATTTCTACTTTGGACTAATAATAAACCATCTTGGACATTGTAGGGGCTGGAGAGACGGAATAAGATCATGTAGATAATGTGAAAAAGTAGATAATAAAGATAATGTGAATGAAATAGATAACCATTACAAACATACAGGGAGGACCCCTGAGTTGACACAGAAATGCACACACAAAAACAATAGAGTTCATCGAGAAGTCAAGAACCAGGAAGCGGCAGGGAAACTAGGGCAATTCTAGTGGAAATGGCTGGGTTGACCACAGTAATCCCCTCCTGGATCCTTATGTGGATGAGCCACATCAACCCGGATTGACTATCAGGGACCGGGTAAAAACTCCCTGTAGTGCTGCTTGGTCCCATCTGCTCTCCATGGCAAGGATGAGAAACACTATAGCAAAGTGAGTGACAGATTGGGCTCCCTGGAAAAGAGAGAGGAGGTGGCTGGTGGCCTCCTTGCCCTGGACTAGATGGGATGATCTAAAATCCTCTGCAGCCCTGTCATGTAAGTCTGGAAAGAGGAAGAGACCAGGGGGTTATGCTCTCATACAACAGCTGCCCACTGTGCTGCCCAGCTGAAGATGAGGCTAACCAGAAAAGCCATCTTAGCCTTGTCAGTAGCGTAGGTGTTGGACTGTAGGTCAAACACTAGGGAGCACTGGAGCAGGAAATGGTTACACGACCCTAACTCCCCAAAATGCTCTAGAGCTCTGGAGCTGAGGGAAACTTGCAGCTGGAGCTGCGACATCTAATGTAGATAATGTATATAACATAGATAGCTTAGCTGATGTAGATAACAGATAAATTGGATAAGGTAGATAATTTGGATAAGGTAGGTACAAAATAGATGACTACAATTAATGTTATTATTAAAATATTCACATCAACATGGAGCCCAGAGGGACGGAGCCACTAATCCTCTGTCCAAGGGACGACTGCTCTACCACTTATTTACAGCAACTCTCCATGTTAGCCTTTAACTTGCTGCAGAATCAATGTGTTTAATGTGTTAACTTTAGAGTAACCTGCTGAGCGGCTTGTTTCATCATAAATATTGATTAATGTGTGAGTTGGACAGTTAAGTAATTGCTATTTGGAATGGTTGATGTTTGGACTCAGTCCAGAAGTCTGTATCTGATGAAACATGATTATTGAAAAGGTTTTAATACATTTTTAATATAGTTCAAATACATTTGGTGTTTGATTCGGCTCAACTTGACTAACATGCTTTGCCAAAAACATTTCGGAACAACAATTATATTTACAGCAAATCACTGCAGCACCAAGCATAGTAACAGCTGATATTTCCCCTTTATTACATCACAAATATGTAATATCTATCATGTTTGTTTGTCTGATGGAGTTGTTTCTATATCTGCTATGAATTTAAAAATCTAAGAAATATAGATGCAGTTGACAGGTGAAACTGCAGCAGTTTCTTCAAACTTCAATCATGCTGCACAGCAAACATTGATTAATGAAATATACATTGCGTGTGGGGCGACACGGTGGAGCAGTGGGTAGCACTGTTGCCTCACAGCAAGAAGGTCGCAGGTTCAAGACCGCCTTGGGGCCTGGGTCTGGGACCTTTCTGTGTGGAGTTTGCATGTTCTCCCCGTGTCTGCGTGGGTTTTCACCGGGTACTCCGGCTTCCTCCCACAATACAAAACATGCTCAGGTTAATTGGCAAATCTAAATTGCCCATAGGTGTGAGTGTGTGTGTGAATGGTGTGTGTGCCCCACGATTGGCTGGCGACCATCTGGGGTGTATCCCTGCCTCTCGCCATAAAATGCGCTGGGATAGGCTCCAGCAGACCCCTGCGACCCTGAAAAGGAATAAGCGGGATAGAAAATGGATGGATGGACATTGCGTGTGTGTGTGTGTGTGTGTGTGTGTGTGTGTGTGTGTGTGTGTGTGTGTGTGTGTGTGTGTGTGTGTGTGTGTGTGTGTGTGTTTATGTATATGTGTGTGTTCAGGATACAAAGAAGAAGCCGGGTTTTGTTTCATAACATGAGTTTCGTGGCTAAGCACACAACACACACACAACACACACACACACAAACACGTGTATCTAAATACACTCATGAATACCCCTTCACATATGTCCATATACACGCATGTATTTAAAAAAAGTTATTTTCTCCTTTGTACAAATTCGTTGGTTTGAGCTCTCTCAAATCTGATTATTATTATTATTTTCTGGTTTCTTTATTTTTCTATAATAGCTGGGTTTGAATTTAAACATTTTTGAAATACTAATCGACATTTTACACCATTTTATGAACCAAACAACTACTTAATTAATTGATTGCAATAATCTATAGATTATTCAGATTAATTAATTAATCGGTTTCTGTCCTTGACCTAAAGCTTCTTACTGCTGATTCCTCACCTCTGTTGTAGTATTTTCTGTACGATTTTTTACCTGAAGCTGGGTTTCTGCAGTATTTTTTGTACTACTTTTAATCTGAAGATGGATTTTTACAGTATTTTCTGTACTGTTTAATATCTGAAGATGGATTTTGTCAGTATTTTCTGTAGTATTTATTATTTTCTTTTGTATTTATTATCTGAAGCTGAAGATAGATTTCGTTAGTATTTTCTGTAGTATTTTTTATTTTCTGTAGTATTTATTATCTGAAGGTGAAGATGGATTTCCTCAGTATTTTCTGTAGTATTTATAATCTGAAGACATATGTCTGCAGTATTTTCTGTACTTTTTATTATTTAAAGCTGAAATCGTCTCTGTTGAAATCTGCAGCTGAATTTGGTGAATTATCTTCTCTATTTGCATTTTAAATGAGCTGGATGAGTGTTTTCTCAATACTTTATTATTATTATAGTATATAGTAATAATGTTTATTAAAATCTTATACCAGGTTTTACGGCTTAACTAACAGCTGATGAATCTGCAGCATGAGAAGAGACCAGAGCTCTGAAATGCAGTCTGTGGAGTGTTATTTCTGATCACTCCCGATCAATAATCTGTTAGCCCAATCAAACCTACTGGATCCTGTTCATTGTCTTATTTGAATCTATTCAAATGTCTCCTTGTTGTTTCAGGGATTTTTTTTCCATCTGCAGCTGAGGAGTTTGTGAAAAGCTGCTGAACAACAACAAAAAGCACCAAAACAGAAACTTAGAAACAGCTTAGCCAACACATTAAAGGTAAGAGTCAATTAATCAGCTGATAAATATTCTGATAAATATTCCTTGGTCTGACCTGTTGAATCCAGTATCAAGTTTTACTTATACAGTTTGTTCTGAGCTCAGCTGATTTATTTCTGTTGCCTGGTTTTCTCCAGTTTGCCTTGGAGATCATGAGCAGGTTTTATCTCCATGATCACAGAGAAACAAAGATACAAGGAAACAGTTAAACACAAAGAGACCCGATGAGACCTTTGAGAGCCCAAATTTGGATTATGAGCTCAAAGGTTTTCTTTTTTCTGTCTGAAAAATCCAATCCTGTGTTTTTAATGGTAAACAGGTGCTGAAAAGTCAGTATTTATTACCTTAATACTGAATTTCTGCATTATTTTCTATAGTGTTTATTGTCTAAAGCTTTGTTTCTGCATTATTTACTGTAGTATTTATTATCTAAAGCTGGATTTCTGCAGTATTTTCTGTAGTAAATATTATCTGAAGCTGCATATCATAGTATTTTCTGTAGAATATACAATCTAAAGCTGCATTTTTACAGTATTTTCTGTTGTTTTTACAATCTTCGACTAAAAAAAAATTGTTTGAGTGTTTTCTCATTTATAATAATAATAATATAATAATAATGATTATGATTATAATAATAATAATAATAATGATAATAATAATAATAATTATTATTATTATTAGTTCGGGCTGGTGCAGCCAGGCCAACTACCTCCTAGTGCACTAAGTGCACTAGGAGGTAGTTGGGCTGGCGACAATAGTTAGTTAGTATATCAATAGTTATATCAAATCGACCGGCTCGGCCGGTAATCGTGTGATATGTCTTTTGGTGGCGATATTCCTTACTATGGCAACGTAGTCGCCATTTTTGTGCGAGATTTTGGCGCAATGCATTCCGGATGGGGAGTCCAGAGTTGTGATGTCATCAGTAGAGTGCGAAAGAACAAAAAATTCCTTTGAAAAAAAGATTTCTAACTCGCAGCCACAGTTTTCACTGCACGTTAATACTTTTTACATCAAAACGTCGGCACGACCCTCCCGATCGCTCCAATGTGAGTAAGAAAGCAGAGAATTGTATGGTTTTGGTGATATGAGCATCCAAGCGCAGCTTCGCACTCCTGCTCTTCCTATCTCTCCGATTATAAATTTTCGCTGATTCATCCTGCATTCTAGTAAAACATTGAATTTCTAACCTGCTCCTGTGCCCACATTTTTCAAGCCACGGAAATAAAACATACATCAAAACGACCAGGAGACCCTCACCTCTCAGAGAATGTGTTCATTTTGTTATTATTGTTTTTGAGTTATGAGCAGTTGTTCGGGGTCTATTTTAGCCCGCTCAGAGCATGAAACTGCCGTTTCTCCACACACATTGAAAGCAGATTTTGTCAGTTGGGACTTCGATGGCTCGTTTACATCAAAGAGCTTCACAGGTGTATAGGTTGCCATAAAGGTTGCATGATAACCAAACTTTGTGAGAGCAATAAAATAAATGCTCTGCACCATCACAAGCTAAGTTCTGTCCACTACGGTGATGTATTCGCTGTTTCAGTGCAAATCCATTCCCCATTTATTTCCATGGAGATAGTCTGCAGCACATATGATTTGTGTTAACAGATACTGTAATTGATACCATAATCACCACAGAAACAACAGAGCTTGGTGGCTGAGCTGTTTACTCCATCAGGCTGAAAGCTGATTGGTTGCTGGTTTTTCCTTAATAACTTTGGATGTTTAGGTCCTATAACTACCAAACTGATGACCATGGTAACTCCCAGCAATATGACAGATTGAGAGCTGATTGGCTGTTGGATTTTCCTTATTAATTTTGGATCTAAATGTCCGACACATACCAAACTTGGCAGTAATGACCACAGGGACCCCAGGATCACATCCCTGGCATCAAAAGGTTTTAAAAAGCCACAGAAGAGTCCCGATGGCCAACGGCCCAGCCCGAACTCTCACAATTGCAGCAGGAATTGTCTAGTTATTATTATTATTATTATTATTATTATTTTTATTCAGAAGCCACATTAGTTTTAAATTTGGTATTTTATAAATGGTAGCTGATTTTATCTTTTGTCTTTTATACAGTAGAATCTAATATTTTTCTGTGTGTAGCTGTATTTATTGATGTATTAATACTCCGAAGGCAACATTGCTGTGATATTACAGTTCTTCTCCTAAAAAGGGCCTCATTCAGTTTCTTTGAGGGACTCATTTACCTAGAATCCTGTAGGACAGTCAAAACAATGGGCAGTTAGATTTTGTGAGAATGAGTTTTAGGATTGAGGGAGGAGAGAGAAAGAGAATGAAGCATCATTGTCCCTCCATCTGTGTCAAGAAGTCATCTGTGGCGTGTGTTTGGGTGCAGCTTCCGCATCTGTAGCAGCCAAATCACATCACACATGACCTGTTTTTGTATCTCTCACCTCACCTCATCCCTCTATCCTTCTTTCAGTAGCTCATCCTGTTCGTGATTTGACTAGGCTCAATGTCACCAACCTGTCTTCCTATTTTTTTCTGCTGCTCATCTTAACTTACCCAGTGGTTCTCAAATAGTGGGGCACCCCCTGGGAGGGCACGAGGCTCTGTCAAGGGGGTGCTTTTTACCTCGGAGAACATACTTTTTAATTTTTTTATTATTTCTTTTGTACGTCCTACGACACCATGAAAAAATTAAACAGCAAGGAGAAGACAGGCGGAGAGATACGGAGATAAAGAGACAAACGTCTCCCGAACGCTAGGACGAGTAAATATGAGGAAGCGTATGTGGCGCCTGGCTTCACTGTGAAAGATCGGTGTGTTACTGTGTCTAAAATGTTGGCAGCGGACACCATGAAGACAAAGAAATTAAAGACATTACACCCCAATCATACTGATGAGCCAATTTTATGTAGTTTTATTTTTCAGTATCATGGTTTGACATGGTCAGTCAAATTTTTATAGTTTAATTAGGAATTAATTTTTTTTTTTATTTCAGATGCTCTTTAAATCTTTTCTGTTAGTTAATAAAGTTATTTAAAGGGTTAGGGTTAGGGTTAGGGTTAGTTGTTGTAAGTTGGTCCATATTTCTTTCTTTTTATAAAAGAAAGAAAGAGACAGATAGGAAGGTCATACCAATCATACTGATGAGTCAATTTTATGTAGTTTTACTTATATATTTATAAATATTTATATATTTTAATTCTCTTATATGTTAATAAGGATAGAGTGTTATGCAGATGTTCTTAAAACAATCTTATAGACAAATGATACTATATAGTCGTGCGGGGGGATGTGAGATGTTTTCTTCTTCCAAAGGGGGGGGGGCATGACAGAAAATAATTGAGTAGCACTGACCTAACCTAAGACAACAACCATCTCAACAGCAACACAATATCACTGTCATTAGCCCCTCAGTCTGTACAAGAAAACATTCCCTAAAAAAGGAATCCTAAAAGGTCCTGTCCTTAAAAAGGTCAGCCAAAATCAGAGCTATCAAAAAGGAAAGTTTTATCCTGTCCTTGAATGTAGGGAGAGTGTCAGTGGTCAGATGTCTTTTTGTCTTCTCTTCAGTTACCGGCCAGTTTGCCACCATTTGTTTCATTCTATTTTCCTAATATACAAATGTCTTTGTCTTCCTTTTTTATGTAAAATCTCCTCCATCGTGTTGCCAGAGAAATTCCTGAAATAAATAGTAGCAGATGTGGAAACAAGTGGCATTACCTCACTCTGTTGGAAGAAACATTTCAGCCTAAGATCTGCTCTGAATTACTGCAGTTCTATAATTTCTGTGTTGTCCGGGTTCCCACCTTCCTGATGCCTGTAGAAATCTGGGCCTCAAACCCCAAACCGCAAGTATCCAGCTGACTGATCTGAGGTTTTAACATCTACACATGACTTTTAATGGCAGTAGCAGATCAATATGTATACGTGCTTGCAAACAGACATTATTTGATGCTGTTCAGTTATAGATTCCAGGCAAATATAGTTTCATTTCAGTCACCAATAAGAGAAACTGAATCAAAAAGAATGACACAGATAAGGCTAGAGAGTAGCTAAGGCTAAAGAGAGAAGAAGCTACAGCTAAAAGAAGGTAAGGCTAAAGAGAAGCTTACGATAAAGATAAAGTTTCTCTCTTGCTCTCTTTGTCTCTTTCCACCACTCAATCTCTATTTCCCACTCTCTAAGTCTCTCTGTCTCTCTACCTCTCTCTCTCTTTCTCTCTATCTCTCTAATTCTACCTTTCAAACTGTCTCTGTTTCTCTGCCTCTACCTCCCTATCTGTCTCTTTCTGTCTGACTCTGTCTGTCTCCTCCAGTCTCTTTACCTCACTGTCTCTCTGTGTCTCACTGTCTCCCTGCTGTTTTAATTAATGTAAAGCTCCTTCTAAAATAATTAGCATATTGTGATAAAGTTCCTTATTTTCTGTAATGTAATGATAAATATTAGACTTTCATATATTTTAGATTCATTACACACAACTGAAAAAGCTCAAGCCTTTTATTATTTTAATATTGATGATTTTGGCAAAAAAGTTAAGAAAACCCAAAAATCCCTAGCTAAAAAAATTGCACACTCCAGACTCAGTTCACTGCTTCCACGGGTCCCCCAAAGTCTGGAATCGACCCTTCTCCACAATCTTCCTTAGGGTCCGGTCACCTCTTCTCAATGTGCAGCGTTTTCTGCAACATTTTTCCTTCCCATAGACTTCCCACTGAGGTTCCTTGATACAGAACTCTGGGATCAGCCTATTTGTTCAGAAATTTCTTGCTTGTTAGTGTCAATGATGGCCTTCTGGACAGCAGTCAGGTCGGCAGTCGTACACATGATTGCGGTTTTGAGTAATGAACCAGGCTGGGAGTTAAAGCCTCAGGAATCTTTTGCAGGTGTTTAGAGTTAACTTGTTGATTCTGATGATTAGGTTCATAGCTCGTTTAGAGCACCTTTTCATGATATGTTCATATTCTGAAATAGGAATTTAGGGTTTTAATGAGCTGTATGCCAAAATCGTCAGTATTACACACAAAAAGACCTGACCTGTGTAATGAATCTAAAATATATGAAAGTTTCATTTTTATCATTACATTATGGAAAAGAATACATTTTATCAAAATGCTAATTTTTTTGAGAAGGACCTGTATATGCTCTGACAACCAGTGAAGAACGGAAGCACTTTTTACTGCACATCAGTGATATTTGAAGTATTTGTTCTTTGGACAATTTTTGTATTCTTAGGTAGGAATTTTAACTACACAGAAGAGGTAATTTGAGATCATGCAGAACCTTATTCAGCCTCTCAGCACATCTTAAAGCAGATGGTCCACACTCATGGCCTGGTTGATGTGTCGGGGCTGCACCCAGACTGCAGGCAGTACACCTGGTTCCACTTCCCTGTCCCTGCTTTTAGGTAGTGTTTTTATTAAAGACATTTTACCTAAAAGCAGTTATTGGCATTTTAATTCAGTTTTGACACAGAATAACAGTTTCAGGAAAGTTTTAACTTATTTTTAGTGTTATTTAGGCAGACGAAGGGTGATTTTAGCACTCTTAGACAGTGGTGGGACCACAGTGCATAAATCTGGTTCCTTTGTCAGCAACGTCACCAGAGATACTATTGGATCTATGAAGGGTCTAGAGATTGATATAGGGGGCCCGGAACAGTTAAATTAATCCAGAGGAGATCGAAGTCATTGTGGGTGACTGACATGGCCTCCCAATAAAAAGGGATCAGGGCAACCAGAAGAAGTAGAGAAAGGAGGCAACGGAACTCAGTTTTAGTGAAAAACAAGGCGGTTTATTGACGGGGGTAAAAACAACACAGCACATGCTTACGCCAGCACAAACCGTGCTCTGACACAGGGCAGTACCTCATGAAGCCAAGTTTGATACAAAACTAAAAAAATGAAAATGAATACAGAGAGGAGAACAGACACCTACAGGGGTTCTGAAAAAGGCTAGCTCAGGTCTCAGAAGAGGCCAACTCACAGCTTGAGGCCCCCCTACAGATGCCGAAGCTGCAGGCCTCCCTGCAGGGCATGGAAGGGTGGCAGGCTCTTGGCATTGATGGCCTCTCTACTTTTACAGGCCATACTAGAACATCATCCCACAAGATGTTCTAGATTTACACCCAATTCATTACATACTGTTTCTCTGTTTGTAATATCCAAATTTCCCTCTAATGTTTCCACCTGCACACATCATCTACTGCACGTAAAGCCCGTTGGGGCAAATCTGTGATTTGTGATTCTGGGCTATACAAATAAATTGAATTGAATTGAATTAGATTTTTAATTGGGTGTCTGGCCACTGGCTTCATGCTGGTGTCTGCAGAAGAGCAGTGCTCACACTGCTGCCAAAGAAATGAAACCTGCGGGACATCCACAACTGGCATCCTATATCATTGCTCTGTGTGGATTAGAAGTTTTGGGTCAAAAGGAGTGCTGTATTGTAAGAAAGAGGAGGGGGGGATACAGTCTCATACACCTGGCCAATCTTTAGAATTTAAATCAAAAGAACCTTGCAGGTCCGGCAGACCTGGTGTGGAGGGCGCTACATCCTAAAATGAACTAATTGCTTGGGGCTGGATGATGTTATGTTCCTGATTGATTCTAAATTTTTAAAGGTAAATGGGTAGCTACCATTTTATCAAGTTGTTTGCAAATCATGCATTCTTTTTAACAAACATACAGTAGATGTCAGGCCGCTTACTCTTTACACTGGTTGTTGAGAGAACAGAGAACAGATCAATACCCTGGCCCAGTCTGGAACTCTGACGCTGAGGCAGCTGGTGAATGCACTGGAGCCAGAGCTTAACGTTGACCAGGCCCTTGGGCTCTCTGCTAGGGCTGCAGTCAGTCCAGGTGGCCCAGAGGATCCTGGAACTCTATGCCTTAAGTCTGTCAGGAGAGAAGCTTCCTCCACCTTGCAGGCCATTTCCCAGACATCTGGGCTCAGGGCTGGGAGAGCTGACCAACCCCCTTCCTACAAACCACAACAAAGAAGAGCTGTCTCCACACAGAGCAGACAAAAAAATGTATATGTGATCTGTGTGAAGAGCATCCACAAGATTGGCCTGATCAACACATTCTCATTATCTCGTCCCAAAAAACAGACAGAGATGGTCAGTAGAAGGTCCTATACAAACTCTCTTCAAAAAGCGGATGACTGATCTCCAGTGAAGGATTTTACACAGTTCTGTTTTACCTCTGTTCTTAACCCTTCTGTTCTGAGCTTGTGTCCATGTGATTTTAGAGAGATTATTAATCATGTTTTTATAGAGTGGAAGAGACTGCTTTCTTCAGTCTTTTAACAATGGTCTTTAGTCATTTTGATGTGAATCTGGATGAGAGTTTATCATAGGACCTTGTGGAGCGAGAGCTAGAGAAGAAAAGGAAATTTAGATGAGACAGGCAGGAGGCAAAGGACGTGTGGTTGGTGAACATTGGAACAAGAATGTGGTTGAAGTTTTAATTTCATAAAAATTTGGGTGACTTGGAGGTTTACTTGGAGGTATATTTAAAACGATTTAAATAAAATCTCTCTGTCTCTCTTTCTCTCTGACTTTTCCAGCTCTGATGTGTTGGTTTAGTTTAACGCTGGTTCAAACTCATGAAGTTTTTCATCTGTGGTTTTATCATGATTCTGTTACTGCATTTATCATAATTTCTACACATTTTCTGAGTGTTTTATCCTGTCATCCATGACATGAATCAACATCAGTACCATTTGTTATGAAGCTTTTTCAGTTGGGGCCCAGTTAAAAAAAAAAAAAAAAAAAAACATTTCTCAGCTTCACGTCAAATCCCAGCAGACCAGAGAAAACTGCAGAACATTTTTCACAAGCTCATATTTTCTGGGTTTTACTGGTCATACAGTATAATGACATTCTATTTTAGTCTTAAACTGCTTGTTTGATCAAATAAAAAACATTAAAACATTGTAAAATGTCCTGAGAATTTGCAGAGCAATTATTTGTCTGACCACAGGACAAGATTGAATGGACATCTTGGGTCTATTCAATGTCCAAATAAGGATGAGATGACCTGAACCACAAACCTGTGGTTATCTGGAATTTGACTGGAGCAGAAACGAAGGAGCAGAAGGGAGTCCCTCTACCATGCTTTCCCTGTCTCTATCTCTTTCTGCCACTCTTTCTCTATATACCTTTCACAACCTCTCTCTACCTCTATCTCTCTCTCTATCTCTCTTTACCACTTTCCCTCTCTATATGTCTCTCTACCTCTCTTTTCATCTCTACCACTGCTTTTCAATACCTCTCCACCCCTCTCGCTGTTTTATCTCTAGCTCTACAACTCTTAACCACTGTCTCTAGTCATACACCTCTCTACCACTCTTCCTCTCTATACCCCTCTCTTCTTTTTCTCTCTCTACCTTTCTATCAATTTCTCTCTACCACTCTATCTCTTTATACCTCCATCAATGTCTCGCTCTACCTCTTTCTACCTTTCTCTCTACCACTTTCTATACATGCATACCTCTCTCTTTATCTCTCTACAACTATCTCTTTATATACAGTATACCTCTGTCTAGAAATTGCTACCTCTCTTACTCTTTCTAACTCTTTCTACATTTATAACTCTCCACACACTATCTCTGTCTGTCTTCCCGCTTTCTCTTTGACAGACAGAAACTACAGTATATAACACTATATGTATGTTATATGGGTTATGCACTTTATACATCTTAAACTGCTCTGACAACAACAGTTTGACTTGTTAATGTCAATAAAACTTCTTGAATAAGACTTTGACAGACTGACTTTGAATGTTTTATTAGTTCAGAGACTGTAAGGCAGCAGAGTCTTTTACCCTGGGGATTTTTTCCGTTTCTTTACAACTTCCGAGGTCGGAAACGTATTCTTTCGAGATGCACTCAAGGCAGCATCACTATCCTCCTGTCTCATCAGTCCCTGTCCAGCTTCCTCCTGTAAATATTTCAGCAGCCCATTAGGAAGTGAGGTAATTCACACACACACACACACACACACACACACACACACACACACACACACACACACACACACACACACACACACACACACGTACACACACGTACACACGTACACACACGTACACACACTCACATTAAGGCATAGTAGTCTAATAGTCCTGTCAGAGCTTTGGGCCCTGGAGATAACAAATTAAAAGAGAAACGGGTTTAACAAGTTTAGACTATTCATTAAGGTAGAACCTGATTAATTAACAGAGAAGAGTTGGTGAACGAGAGCAGTGATTAATTAAAACTACAGATGACAGAAAGTGTAACTTTAAATAGGGAAATAGTAGAGACTGATTACTACCACCGGAAAGAAGGAGGACAAGAGGGAAAAGGGATGAGATAAGGAAGTGGTGAAAAAAAAGAGATAGTTGAACATAACAAAAATATGGGAGAGTAGAAGATGTAAATATGGGAAAAGGGAGGAGAGATGAAGAAAGAAAAATTGAAAAAGGTGAAAAGAAGATCAGGAAAGTGATAGAAAAGAAAACAAAGAAGCAGAAAAAGATAGATGAATAGAAATATGGAAAAAAAGAGAGGGGAGGGTGCAGAAGTAAATGATTAAGTGATTGTGATACAACTATTCTCTTCATATATATATATATATATATATATATATATGGAGATATATATATATATATATATATATATATTCCTGATATATATATATATAATTATATTAAATTTACATTCTATAATCATCTGCCCTACATACGATAACATACGATAATAATAATTATATTAAAGTTCTACTATTGGTGGAGTCAGAATGAAAATTCTGTATACTTGCTCTATGGGTAAGGATGGGATGATAAAAGAAAAGAGGTTAAAGAAAAAAACAAAGAAGAAAACAAAAGACAAGTGGGGAAAGGGAATGAGGGGAGAATTAAAGAGAGGAGGAGAACCAGGAGCAGAAAAATGCAAGAGAGAAATATTGCATACAGAAGAAAGGGTGGATCAGTCGGTCACTAAAGCTACTCTTTACACGAGAACCTGTCTGTCGCCTACCTCCTGCGTCCAGAGAACAGCCCAAAACTTAGCTGGACTTCTTGATGATCTTGTCCAGCCTCTTCCTCTCTCGTTCTGTAATGCTGCTGCTTCAGCAGACAACACCATACAGAATGGCTGATGCCACCACAGAGTCATAGATAATAGTCTTTAGGAGTGCCCCCTGCACTCCTAAAGACCTTAGTCTCCTGAGAAGGTAGAGCCTGCTCTGAGCTCTCTCAATGCACATTCCCTGGATGTTTACCAGTGAGGGGGAAGACCATCTCCTTGGTCTTCCCTACATTTATGAGGAGGTGGTTTGGCCGACACCAGTCCGCAAAGTCCTGTGTCAGTTTCCTGTACTCTGCATCATTGTTGTTATCGAAGAAGCCAACAATAGTAGAGTCATCAGAAAACTTCATCAAAACACAGCCGTCAGTGAGGTGTGTGAAGTCTGCAGTGTACAGGGCTAACAGGAAGGGTGCAAGCACCGTACCCTGGGGCTTTTCTCTGCAGGTCAGGTTGTCAGACATACAGTCCTGGGCTCTCACAAACTGGGGCCTGTTTGTGAGGTAGTTCAAGATCCATTCCACTAGCTTTTAGTCCACTTCAGCTCTCTCCAGCTTGTCCCTCAGAAACACCGGCTGGATGGTGTTGAAAGCGCTGGTGAAGTCAATGAAGACAATCTTCACAGTGTTGCTGTTTTCCAGGTGAGCTGATTACAGCGTCCTCTGTCTCAATCCCAGGTCGGTAGGCAAACTGCAGCAGGTCCATAGCTGAGCCCACCTCAGAGTGGAGATGGCCCAGGATCAGTCTCTTCAGTGTCCAGGTAGTCCGGGTAACAAGAAGTGGACTTGCACCTGCGAGGGGGAGGGGAGGTGTTACTGGTCAAACCCATGTTAAAAAATGTTCATGTTGTTTGCTCAGCGTTGGTCCCCCTCAACCCAGGAGTTGGGTGCTTTGAAGCCTGAAATGGTCTTTCGGCCCCTCCACACCCCACTGATGTTCTGCCGCTGCAGCTGCTCATCCATCTTCCTCCTGTACATAGCCTTGCCCTCCCTGATCTTCCTTCTACAGGCCTGAGCTCCTCCCTGTCCTCTGTCCAGAAAGCTCTCTTTTACTCCTTCAGGAGAGCTATGATGTCAGGGGTAATCTATGGTTTATATAGTCTGTTATAAAGTTTGTGATGTAGTTGATGTCCTCCCTATGCGGGTCCACACTGCTGGTGCTGAAGCAGTCCCTTAGAACTTTCTCACTCTCAGCAGACCACCTCTGGCTGTGCTGACCTCCAGAGGCTGCCAGTGAACAAGAGGTTTGTACACAGACTGTAGATGGACTATGTTGTGGTCAGCTCTGCCCAAAGGAGGGTAGGGGTGATCCAGAATATGCTTCCTTGATGTAAAATAAGCCCAATATCCTATTGTCTCTGGTGGGACAGGTGATGTATTGTGTAAAGGTTGGCAGGAGGGGGGTGCTGGGTGGAAGTCTTCAGAGATGTGAAAGAGGGCCTGTGGGGATATGTCTGTAGTTTGCTGGTAACTGAGGCTAGTGTGCTAGACAGTGTCCTTGCTAACACAGGGGGGCAGGCACAACGCAATCATGATAACGTGCATAAACTCCCACGGCACTGTTAGCAGTTTAATATCCCTGCTATACAGTTTTGTCTTTACATGACAATGTCCCGGCTTGCACCACTGCATTAATATACACTGCCAAACCTCAGAAAGAACAGGCTTAAAGTGTCTCATCTTTTCCCAGAGTTTCCCTCTGGAGCGGCATCCTCAGCAAGTTTTCTGTTTCCTTCCAGTGGAATCAGCTGGTCCCTACTATAAACAACGGATGCACAGGTTTCGACGCACATTTTATTTCCAATTAGAAAGAAGTACTCAGTTGAGTATTAACAATATGCTAAAGGTGCAGAGACTTTGACTAAAATTAAATAGAGTCCGCAAGCAGAAAGAGCTGTTGCTTTCAGCAGCTAACTTCCACCGGTTGCCATCTTGCCTGTGATTGTTAATGATAATGATGGTAATGGTGCTGAATGATGGTAGTGGTGCTGGTGATGATAATAATGATGATGGCAGCTGACTTTGGTTGGATTGAGTTAAAATTGTGATCCGTGTGCTGAGAGAAAGTTCACGGGACCTGAAGAGGCTTGTGTGTTTGAACCATAGAGATGCTTCAGGTTTGAAATTATAATGGAATCAATCTATATTAATGAGAAAGCCTGAAACCGAATGTGTTGGAGTTTTAGTGTAAAAGAAAAGTTTCCACGGACTTTGTCTCTGCAGACAGAAGTAGGAAGAAATAATCTATAATCAGCCTGAGCTATAAAACATGTTTCAATGATCTTAAAACTGGTTTGTTTCTGTTTCCTGGAAACTAAATTGCACCTGATACTTTATCAATGATCCTTTATCCTGTGTCTGTTCAATCAGCTCCTCCTCTACTCTGCCTCCTTCTTTCCTCCACTTCTGTCTCCTACTGCAGCAGTCATTGTATTGACAGTAAACATCCCTCCGGTTTCTATGGAGACACAATGTCAGAATATTTTACAGCCCTAGTGTGTCATGTAAAGTCCTGTCAAACACACACACACACACACACACACACACACACACACACACACACACACACACACACACACACACGCACACAATGACAAATCAAAATTTTTGATAACGGACAAAAGTATGTTGGCACGTATTCACTTATTCAGATTGACGCTGCAGACATAGTTGCAGCTATGGAATGTTTAGGTGTCTCAGACTTTGTTCGGGACTTTTTGTAGATAAGTCTAATAAAGTCTAATAAATCTCTCCTTTAATCATTTCAGCTTGAAGAGTGTTCATATGACAGTAAAGGGACTGATGGTTTAGAAAAATAGAATAGAAAATTGATGGTATGAAGAAAGATGCAAATCAGTGCTGAAAATTGCAGCAGGAAGCGGAAGAGGGCCTTTTGCATATGCAGGTGTACGGTAGTTACAGTGACAGACACTCTCACACAATACACATGCTGATTATACAGAAAACAAGCTGATGTCTCTGTAATATTTTAGCATAATGAACAAGTAAAAACTTGCTGTTTCTTGTTTGCCAAATTTGCTGTAGCCATCTGTGCTACTGAGAGTACACACACACACACACACACACACACCACACAAAAGCACCACACACAGACCACACAACTCCTACTTACCTGCTGCTCTGCGGGACATTGATTGTGTGTGTGGGTGAACAGTCAATACGCACATGTTTGTGGAGTAGAAGATGATGATGATGGTGGTGATGATGATACGGATGATGATGATGATGATGATGATGATGGAAAAAGTGGGGAGTAGAGTGAGGACCACAGGAATTTGAGATTCAGATCAGCAGCAGCTGCAGAGGATATATATATATATATATATATATATATATATATATATATATATATATATATATATATATATATATATATATATATATATATATATATATATAATTATAAAAAATTTACATTTTATAATCATCTGCCCTACATACGATAATAATATTTATAATAAAGTTCTACTATTGGTGGAGTCAGAATGAAAATTCTGATGCAACATGGTGAAAAACGGCCTGAGAGGAAACTATCTCAGCATTAGGAGCTGCTGGAGGGATTTATTAATAAATTAATGACAGGGAAAGAAGAGCAGAAATAAAATAAGAGAAGAGAAAAGGAAGAGAGGAAATGAGTAGAGAAGAGACAAGAGGACACCAAAGCAGATATAATGAATGGAGGACTAAATTGATTGAGGTTCAGAAAAGGAAAGGAGGGAAGAAGTAAGGAAGCAGGGAAGGAAGAGAAACCATGGGATGAAGATGGAAGAGAAAACAGGGATGAAAATGAAAGAAACAGAAATGACAGGATCATCTCATGTCGACGCTTGTTTTAGATTTTGTTTGCTAGAATTTTCCTTCAAGTCTATGCATATTTCATTCAAAGAAACTTCTCACTTAGATAAGGCAGCTTGAAGCATAGTGTCTCCTCTACAATGTAGACAGTGTTCAGACATTCAGCATGTTTCACAAATATCTCTGAGACTGCAGGCGTCAGGCTAAATATATCAAGATATATTCTGATAATTTAGGATCTATATATACTAATATTATATATCAGAATATATAATATTATATCGGAATATACTATCAGGATATATATCGGCATATATCAGGATAAATCAGGATCTATTGGGATCTATCAGGATTTATCCACATATATCAGGATAAACCAGGATATATTGGCATATGTCAGATATATCAACATATAACAGGATAAACCAGGATATATCGGCATATGTCAGGACGTATCGACATATATCAGGATAAACCAGAATCAATATGAATATGCCAAGATAAATCAATATGTTGCCATACATCAGAATATAAAAGGATATATCGGGATGGATCAGGCTATATCACGATATATCATAATATATCAGGATATAACACAATATTTCAGGATCAATCAGAATGTCATGATTCATCACAATTAAGCAGGATCTATCAGGCTATAGATAGATATTTTCTGATTCTTCCAGAGATGCAGATGTATAGCAACATCTAGTTAGTTTGATTATAAAGTGGATGTGTAAATATTGTGACATTCTGGTGTCTGCTAGAGACGCTTCCACCAAACCTCTGTAACATTCCTGTACAAATATGATCTTTGATGTTGGGGTAATAAATTTGATCTTTATGTGGTTATTAGCTGCTGCTGAATCACAGGAGAAGCTTTAACAAAGCTGCAGAACATCAGAAAGACTAAAAACAAATCTCCCAACCTTACCCTGTCCATCTCACTTCCTGCTCTCTATTTTGCAAACTGTTGTGGAAAATGTACACACACACACACACACACACACACACACACACACACACACACACACACAGCTAACTAAGTAATAGTTTCAAGGCTGGCCCAGCAGCCCTGTGGAAAATATGACTGCTTCTTATTTCCACTGGCAATTTACACCAACGGGACGCCTGTTTTTCCTTTCTCACCTCTTCACCTCCTCCCCTCATCGCTCTCTCTCTCCCTCTCTTTCTCTCTCTCTCTCTCTCTCTCTCTTTCTCTCTCTTGTTTGCTCTATATTTTTCCCTCTCTCCATCATTTTCTTCTTCTCTTTTTTGCTTTATTTTTTAAACACAAATATGTTGGTCAAGTATCTATGGAGGAAACTGGGTGTTTAGGTCCAGTGTGAACACTGATTCTGTGTGTGTGTGTGTGTGTGTGTGTGTGTGTGTGTGTGTGTGTTTGGTGTGTGCATGTATGTGTGTTCAGTGATTACCCTTTTCATGCAAAATCTTCAGCTTGTATTAGAAGAAATAAAAGATTCTTTTTTGATAATAAATTCATCATTTTTACATAATTTATGGTTTTAAAAGTGCAGAAAGAAGCTCTCACTCCCACATTGATGATAAACAGAAGAGAAACCAGATGTCAGTCATATAACTGATGATTTGTCTGTAACACTCATGAAATCTCAATAAACACTCCTACTGACATAAACTGACATGTTTCCTGATCCACCTGTTGACTTTCAGCTCACTTTCTCCTCTCTCCTACTTTCCTCCTCTCCGTATTTAAAGTCTGTTTTCAACATGACATCTGTCGGGGTTTTTTTACAATAAGAAGAAGATCGAGAACATTTCAAGCTCTAAATTTATATTTTGGGGTTTGATGATTTTTTAATCATCCTTATTTATATTATTTCTGCAGCTCTTTAGTTCATCTTCTGTATGAACAGGTTAAGCTCCTGTTTTTTTTAATTACTCCTGTTCTGATTGTTCAGCTGACATAATTTCATTAATAACATGAAAGCATTGAAGCTCAGTACGGCACATAGCTCCATAGCTCCGGGCTTTATCTCAAAAAAAATATTTGTACATAGACAAGTTGTGGACCTTTGACTGTATTTATCTATAAATTATAATGAAAAAAGCAAAAAAAAACTCTTATTTAACTTCATGTCAAATATTATTAATTAAACAAATCATAATTTATTATCTATTTCCTGGAGGTGTTTTTCTTAAAATGGCAGTAATGTGTGTGTGTGTGTGTGTGTGTGCGTATGTGTGTTTGTGTGTGTGTTTGTGTGTGTATGGGGTACCATATGTTTCAAAATGTGTGCTATCAACTGAGTGTGTCAAAAGCCCCTGTGCAGCAAAGCAGAGCTTTACATTGTAACATAGTTTTCCCATTGACTTATAATGGTGTCCTGTTCATGTGGGATGACTGCTGCACCACGGCAATCACAGGATGCACTTGGTCTACACATGACATTCATGATTTTTTTTTTTTTTTACAAAAGCACACATGAAGATATTTGAACATTTTTGTCACACCACTCACATGCATGTAGAAAAGACGCATAGACATTACATCACATAAAGCTGTACACAGCACCTAAACTGTGTTCAAACTGGATGCAATAGACTTAATTTTGCTGCACGTCAAATCAAAATCTGTTGCTCTTAAAATCTGTTGCTCCAGTTCACACTGACGGCGAGCCCACCTATTTTATTCCTCCTCTCATCCTCTATGGCTGATATCATCCCTGTCACTATGCTGTATGTGCTCTGGAAATCCAAGACACGTCAAAGGGCCAAAAGCTGCCATAATTTCTTTGACAGCTGCTTCCAGCAGTACTACAGACTCAGAAACGGTGCAGCATTTGACGAAGCTGGCCATGTCAAGGGATACTATGACTTCAATGTGCACAGCTCTTAAGCTCATGCATGTAAAGATCACTGCCCACTATTTGCTTTAGGCAAAGCCACCCCTAGTTTTGCATGAGGAGACATTGCAGAGACCAAACACTTCAAGTCCTATACTTGTGAACAGAGGTTCTGTCGACAGACGATCGGCTGGCAGGTCAGCCATTTTCTGAATGCTGAGTGGAGCTCTGAGTCATCGGCAGGTTACGCACTGGTGGATGATGCTGCTCACTTTTTTCTTTACGCTAACTATCCAAAGGCCAGCTGCACATACTGCTCCTTCTGTATAGTGGTGGTCTTGATGGTGGCTTTCCTTGTGGTAGTGTCTTATGATTAATGCTGTGATGTGTTGTTGACCAGGGATAATCAAGGGAGTCTTTTGACTTTGTTCCAGATTTGAGTTGTGGAGGCATCCTCCGACTCTAAGAAGTCGGCAAAGATGTCAAGAGGACTTGTCTTTGGAATCTTCTCTTGCCTCTGGATGCATTCCAGTTCTTGACTCCCTGCTGAACTGCTCAGATAATCACAGTTGAAGCTTTGCTGCGTTCTTCAACTGTGAACTCAGTCTTGCAGTACTAGCCTTTATACAAGCTCAAGGTTTCTTGAAATGGCGGGCTACATGAATGATGCAAGTGACTGCTTGTGTGAGTGTTTTCCAAGTGGAAAATTTGGCAAAGCGCTGGGAATCGAGCTGTTTTGGCATGGTTGAAGTGCTTAAGGCAGACACCAGAGGCCTGATGTCTGGGTCTGTGCCAGGGTCAACCAGGTCATATGTGGATTCCCAGGTGCTGGGTTCTTCCCTGGAGAGAAGAATGCCGGGCTGCTCAAACAGTTGATGTATTTCAGGTGACCCGCATGTACATACCGTGTTGCATGATCTGGATGGTTCAAGTGAGTAGGCACATAACAACATCTGGATGAATAGATCTACGGATGCGTGACACCCTGTTTCTGACATAAACATAGAAGCGTCTGCTCTCATTGTAGACATAGCCCAAGACTACCTTGCAATCTGACAAGAAAGTAAGAGATTGATGTCGGGATTCAGTTGTGCTGATATCAAGTCTGCTAACTCAAAGAGTTCAAGTTTGGGCACTGCATGCTCTGGGTGAAGGCAGGCTTGGCTTCCCCCATCACAAGTCCAACTTGCTTGTTACCATCAGTGACTGTGACTTGTAGGTAGGACACTGCAGCAATAGCTTTAACTGACGCATCACAGAAAACGCATAATTCTCTTATTGTAACTGCGTAACTCTCGTGACATCTCTGTGTAGCGCCTCAGAATAAAAAACTTGGACAGCTCATGTCAGGCTTCTTCCATGGCTTGAGGTAGTGGGGCCTCCCAGACACCAGCTCAAGGCAGCTCTGCAGTGGCCAGGGACTCAAGCCCATCATCGTCATAGAAGTCACGCATTCAAAGTCTTTCACATCTGGATCAAAGTGCAGCTCCGTGGTTTGGACAGACCTGTGAAGGCATTGTGTTGAGTGATGGAATTGAACACCACACATATTTTGTTGGGTTAATTTGGGTGGTACTTCTCCAAATGTTGGTGAGTACCATCATTCATTTTCACTAAGAGGTGGGGCTAACTCGGCATGGCCGTTCTTCAACATGTTGTCCATGAAGCTGAGAAAGACATTTCTCATTTCAGACTTCCTCTCAAGGTTGTGTTACAGAGATAAAATACATTTCAGCACTAGTGGTCTGTTATCAGTGAGCCGCAAGCGTGGATTCCTAAAGGGCAACAGCACCACCGAGCCACCACTAGAGTATTTGCATAGTCCTTTTCCGTTCTCTCCATGAATGTGGCATCTTGAATGGAAGGAGCCATCTGATTGTCACCTTTGGTCCACTTGAACACTGTACAACCCAGGTGGTCGGCTTCACGGGGCAACTGGTCTTTACAGCATGTCGCAGCGTGATTGATTGTCTGAACATCACTGAGTTTTTCCTTAATATGAAACACATTGAGGCAAGGGCCGAAGAGAGTAGGATGTTTTACTTCACCAATGTTTGTGTGGAATGTGCAGACTGTCAGTGGTTTATGGACGTCACCTAAGCACACGTTACCAACAATGACCCAGCCCAGGTCCAATTTCCGTGCATAGGGCTGATTGTGTGAGCCATTCATTTGTTGCCGGCCCTTATGCAGTCTGATGATATCCCAACCCAGCAGAAGGCCGGGACAGAATGGGGGCTTGCAGGTCAATGTTGGGAATGAGGTGTGCAACTGACCTTAGATGAGGATGATGGAGCGCCACTTTGGGAGTTGTGATTTCTTCTCTGTTATTCGGAAAATTATTGCACTCTATGAGGCGTGACGATGGTACATGGAGGGTTCTGTCTAGGGATTCCACTTCATAGCCGCTGGCTCTCCTGCCTGTAGATTTCTTCACTCCAGCACATGTTCTCAGAGTGTATGGAGCACTCAGGCTTTTGTCACTGAACACTTCAAAGAACTGTGAGCAAACTAGCGACCTATTCCTCTATTCATCCAATATTGTGTATAGTTTGACTGCTTTTTCTCTGTGCCCAGCTGGTTACACTCTAACAGGACATATCTTAGAGCAGGAGACACCTCTGTTTTGTGGACGCCAAAAGAGATGACTTGCTGTCTGCTCGGCTTAGTTTTTCAGTCTTTGCAGCCATGTTGGGGAGCTTGGTGAAGTTGAAACTTGGATCACTCATTATGCAAGCCTGTTGGGACACGAAATCAACAAAAAAAACAAAGGGGACATAAGCCACCTGATTATTCTCCTTCTCCTTCTTTTCACCCACAGAGATCCATTTCTCTTGGAGGGGAGGCGGCAGTTTTTAGATGATTGGATTGACTCCCCTTACGAAAATTAACCATGGCTTTACCATGGGAAATACCGTGGTTTTACCATGGTTTTTTGGGTCATGGTTTACCATGGTTTTTTTGTGGTAACCATGGTTATACTATGGTTTTTATGTAGTAACCATGGTTCTACCATGGTTTTTGGAAGTACCATGAACCAACCATAGTAATACTATGGTATCCAAAAACCATGGTAGAACCATGGTTACTACATAAAAACCATAGTATAACCATGGTTACCACAAAAAAACCATGGTTAACCATGGTTACCCAAAAAACCATGGTAAAACCACGGTATTTCCCATGGTAAAGCCATGGTTAATTTTCGTAAGGGTCCTCTTGCTGTTTCCAGGAAGGAGAGACCAGGCAGTTTGCCCTCTGCTTTGGCAGACTGAATCTCCATTAGTAGATCACTCAATTTTGTTAGCTTGACTCCATCTCGACCGTTTATTGGTGGAAAGCTGTTGATGCTCTATAGCAGGGGTGTCAAACTAATTTTAGTTCACAGGCCACATAAAGACTGATTTGATTTTATGTAGGCTTGACCAATATAACCGCCCGTAAAAATAAGAACATCTTTTTCTTTTTATGTAAAGAGGAAAAACTAAAATCGATATACTTTCAGCCCCACGATTGGCTGGCGACCATCTGGGGTGTATCCCTGCCTCTCGCCTTAACGCGCTGGGATAGGCTCCAGCAGACCCCTGCGACCCCGAAAGGGAATAAGCGGGATAGACAATGGATGGATATACTTTCACATGAACAATACTCTATATGAGGGGTCTCAATCTCATTTCACATTGTTGGACACATATGGCCCGGTCCTTTAAAAATATACCATATAAATATAAAATATTATACCTTTGTTTTGGTGTGAGGAAGCACAAGAACATTTCAAAAATATATTGCAACTGATGCCACTGATTGTACAAAGGCACAAAACTTTAACAAGTAATTAGTATTGAAAAATATAGTAATGCACTTTAAGATTAAACAAGATATATAAAGAAAGGAATTTTTAAAACATTCACACTCTTGTATATACAATCTAAATTTAACACCTACACCTTACAAACTAAGGAGAGTGCTATTAAATGGAATACGGTTTTGATGCTAATGCTATTTCATTAGCAATTAAGTAGCTAACTTGTACCGCTGCTTCACTGCTTCCACTTTGTCTGAAAATTGACTGTTGTTTCCTCAGATCCACCTGAAATTAGTTGATCTTATATCTTCTCAGTTGTCCTTGCAAGCCGTCATATTTTTCTCTGTGAAAAGTCTTGTAGTGGCATTGAATATTATATTCCTTTATTACCAAAACTTGTAGCGAACACACCAAAGACATACGTTTTCTATGCATTTCTATAAATAAATAGAACATGGTCCATTTCTCATTGAAAATTCTACACTCCGTATCTACCTTTCTCCGTATGGATAATGACATTTTGCCAAAATGAGTGTAATGGAGGGGTAGAGACCAGGGTAGTAACAACCAGGGTCGTACCTGATATCCTTAGTGATGTTCATAGAAATTGTATGAGAATTCTTATACCAGTTCAAGAACATTGAAGATAAATTTCAGTAATCAAATAGAATGGCAAATATAGTAGGTGTAAATACCAAAGGTATTTTTTAAGTAAACTTCAACCTGTTTATATTTTAGTATTTTAAATTAAAACAGCTGCTATCAATGTGCTGTTTAGCAAAAATGACAATTTTGGATTTACACTGCAGTGAATCTACAAGCTTCTGACATTGAGTATGAATAAATGCAGGAAATGCTGTGATATTGTTTTGGGAAAAATTGAGAATACGAGTTAGAAAATAAATGAGGTCATGAAACACAATTAGAACTTTATGGTAGAGAACTAAACCGTGTTTATTGTTACAATGCTGCTCCCAGACATAACTGAGTAGACTGCTCAGTTATTACTGCTCAGTTATTTTTACCTAATTAGCTAACTTGCTAATTAGGTAAAAAATAGCAAATATAGTGTTAGAGCAGTGCACGACATGTATGAGGACTGTAAGACGTGGTGAGTGGTGAGGTGTGCTGTAGGTGTGCAGGAGTTCAAGCCCCTTCTTATTTGTTATAGTGATGGATAGGCTGACGGACAAGGCTAGACAAGATTCTTCATGGAAAAGAGGTGAAGTAGCATATACAGGCAGGCTGGAAC
>JAYKQN010000001.1:26050000-26077500 GCA_036785175.1 Eupleurogrammus muticus | reverse complement strand
CTTCTTGTCCGTGTGGTTAAGAAACGTTAAACATCGGAAACACACACACACACACAATGTGTCTGCTGCAGTGTTTGCAGTGCAGTTGCAATACCCTGCAATTACTGTGTGTGTGTGTGTGTGTGTGTGTGTGTGTGTGTGTGTGTGTGTGTGTGTTTGTGTGTGTGTGTGTGTGTGTGTGTGTGTGTGTGTGTGTGTGTGTGTGTGTATGTGTATGTGTAAGTGTGCGTGCATGCGTGCACATGCACGTTCTCTCTAGTTTGCTTTTCTAACGAACATATACTTAGTTAGATCAAACTCTGACAGGCAAAAGGAAGGAAGGTGCTGGAACTGATGGCTGCTCTTCGACTTGGCCTTTTCGATGCCCACATATATTATGACACTCCGATGTCACCGCTATTTATAGGCCTTTGTGTCTTTTTAGGAACAGCGTGGGTTTGCATCAGTGACTCACTGAGTGGAAGGAGGAGGGAGAGGAAGAATAAGGAGGAGAGGGAGGAAAGGGTGGTGAATGCAATTAAACTAAAGTGAGCAATGTTATTTACATCTGCACATCTTAGCAACTTATTGAGTCATCTTTATTCGGCAAAGTCAATGATTTTGTGTTGCATATAGCAACCAAAATGTGATGTCTGTACATTATTCTGTGCTGTACCAGGTGTCAGACTATACATCCTGTTTACAACAATCAGACTGCAGCTTGTATAATGGTTGATTTGAGGCAAAAAACAATATTCTTCTTTTCTGATTTGTTCTGCTGCAGGTATTTAGGTAACCCCACCTGAGTGACTGTTGAAGAAACAGAAAGAGGATCATCAATGAGCACTTTTTCCATGAAAGTTAGTATTCACTTAATTTCCTAAGGAGTGATGTTTCAAATTAAAATTAAAATTTAAAATTCACTTTAAAACCCACACAAACTTTGTTGTCTCTCTTTCCCCCCACAGATCATTTAAAGATTTTTCTACTTTCGGATGAACTGGATAGAAACAAGTGTGTTTACAAAATGGGAAAAGGAGAGAAACATTTCTGATGTTGTCTAAAGTGCTGCTTATATTTCCACTTCCTTATTCCTGTTTCCATCCTGGCGATAGTATCAGTCTGTTTCGGCAATGGACGGGTACTTCCTGTTTCTGTGAACTCGCCAGTGGCTTCCAAAAGTTAAAAAACTATCATGCCTGGTAGATTTGGGACCTTATAACTGCCTGCCCCCCTTACCAACCCCCCTTTCCTAATCCACTTAAAATGGAGACCCATGAATCTCCAGCCGCTACCAGGCAAAAATGCCCCAGTAAAGAGTCAGTGAAGGATAAGATGCCTCTGCAGAGGAAGTGGGCATCTGAACCCTCCACAACCTCCAAAGGAAACACTGTCGACGACTCAGAGCTGAAACACCGGGAGAGTTTGCCGTGTGGTGCCACAAGGGGATCTGCACCCCAGCAGAAGTATGGACTAGAAGGGAATTCTGGGAAGCTGCTATCTGGACCCTCTACAGTTGGTGCCATAGGAGGCCGGCCAACTCAAGACCCCCAAGGGCCTTTTGCTCAGGGGTTCCAGCGGGGCTACTCCTACCAGCTGGGGCAGCCCTACCCTCAGCGCCCGCAGACCGAGCGCTTCCTCTCAGGAGCCAAACCACAGCCAGGCTTGGAGCCCCATGCCTGGCCATTCGCTGGCCAGCTTCCCTCAGATGATCTGTATCCCGTTGGACACCCAGGACACACCCACCCACACAGAGTTGGGGCAAGGAGATTTATACGCCAGAAATCTCCCAGCTTGCCTAGCTCATTTGGACAGTATTCCGAGTCAGGTCTGGAGCCTGGAGATGAGGGCTACGTAAAGAAGGAGCAGAAACCGAAAAAACCAGGGAAGTACATCTGTCACTATTGTAGCAGAGCTTGCGCCAAACCCAGTGTCCTGAAGAAACACATCCGATCACACACAGGTGAGAGGCCATACCCATGTGAGCCCTGCGGCTTCTCCTTCAAAACCAAGAGTAACCTTTACAAACACCGCAAGTCTCATGCTCATGCCATCAAGGCTGGACTTGTGCCGTTCTCAGAGGTGGCCTCTGTGGCCCGCAGCTGTGATGTGGACCAGGCATCGCCGGTAGGTGAAGCTGAGGTTCACTCAGATGGAGAACAGAGTACTGACACAGACGAGGAGGGTGTGGAGGGCTCCACCATGGACAAGGAAAGCCCCATCCCACAGATCTCATTTGAAGTTGACAAAGGTAAATTTCCTTTGAAAGGGGTCTTGTTTTGCCATTTTATTAGTAGTAGTATTTTTTTATTTTATTAGCCTCATTTTCCTCATTCCTGAAGCATAAAACATATTTTGTAGAAATTTTTGGTATAATGTTTGTTCACCTGCAAATTTGAATCCTTGTAGAAAGACTTGATTAAGTTAGTGAAAAGCAGAATCAACCCTCATATGAAGGTACATATAGGTACAAGGTCAGTCAGCTCCAATGTGCCATGTTTCAAATTTCACTTATCTGTGCTTTTACTTTAAAAATGTTTGGACATGAGCATTGATCCTGTTTATGACAGTATTGCAGAGGTCTGCTATAGCTGTACTATGGTCCTGCAAAATCTTTCCAATAGTTAGTTTGCAGCTGCAGGAAAACATATTGAAAACAAATTGGATTAACCTATGAGCTTCATGTTTTGGAAACCATTAATGGATGCATCAATGAAATGGTGTCTGCAGACACATAACAGGAACATGGAAAATGAGCCTACAATACAATACAGTTGTCTTCTCACACACTCACTCCAATAAACCCTGTAGGTTGCCTTGCTAATTATTAAAAACAAGCTTCTGTGGGTGTGTGGAGTGATGACCTACTTGGAATCCACATAGAAAGAGAGACGTGAGCGATTAGCACGTTGTATCCCAGACGTCCCTGTGTACAGAACCAGCCATCTGTAAGCAGCAGTGTGTAGAGGCTAAGCAACCTTCACCAGGCAGAAATGTATTTACCCAAAATATTTTATTTTTTCCCATTTGATGTGGGTTCTATGTGTTTGTGTTTAAAGATGCATAGATTTCCCCCCCTTACTTCAGCATAGCAAGAAGATGAATCTTCCTGTGAAGAAACTTGATCAATGAATTAAAAAGGTCAAAACATAATTAAGAGAAAATGTGTGATTTAAACAGAGTAGGGCTGCAACTAATATTTTGATCAGTTATTGTAATCATTAATTGATGAGTTGTTTGTAGATTTCCAAGGTGATTATTCAATTAGTTGCCAACTATCACATTATTTTTGCTAGTATAATATTCAATTCAGTCATTTTCAAAGAGAGATTTCCAAATTCTCTGGTTACAACTTTTCAAATCTGATTATATTCTGGATTCTTTAGTCTTCTATAATAGTAAACTGATGATCTTTGAGATTCTAATTAACATCGCCATGTTTTTGGACTGTGAGAGGAAGCTGGAGTCAGATTTGAGAAGCTGAAACCAGAAAAATTGGACATTTCTGATATGTAATTCTTTCTGCTCAAATTGATTAAACAGTTAGTTAATTGGTGATTAATGTAATAGTTGGAAACTAATCAGGTAATTAACTGATTGCTACAGCAGGCCCATTTGATTCAACTCTTTTCTGCTCTGTAACCTTTTCTGTCTCTATGTGTAGGTGGTGCGGAACCAGCATATGCAGATTCAGCTGAGGAGTTGACCGTAGGGTCCATGAAAGTGCCTATCCTTATTGTCCCCAAGCCTGGGGGAGTCCCCTCACCAGCAATGGAATGCCCGCCCTTTCAGGATATTAAGGGGTCACACCACATGTTGGCGTCACAGGCTGGCCGGAGGGGACATTCTCTGGATGACTCCCCCACCATCAAACAGCGTTTGGCCCTGAGACTCAATGAGAAGAAGGGCCAGGATTCTGAATCCACAATGTCACAGTCCCTGAACCTCCTTAGTCCTCACAGCAAGGGCAGCACAGACTCTGGCTACTTTTCACGCTCTGAGAGTGCAGAGCAGCAGATCAGCCCACCTAATACTAATGTAAAGACGTACGAAGAGATAATGTTCGGTCGGACTTGGTACTACCGGCCCAACTCCAGATGCAGACAGTTCATCACAGTGGAGATGGCTGGGGCAGATCCCACCAGCCTTGCTAGCCTAAAGCAACCGGGTGGAATTCTGGACATGGAGAAGATTGCTGAGGATCATATGTGCTTCAGAGGGGATGTAGGAATCTCTGGAGATCCAAAGCAGTATCCAAAAGGACCCTATCAGAGCAGTACAGGGCTTTTGGAGCCTCCATCAGATTCTGGCCCCCTTATTAGGAGTAACTCCATGCCAACCTCCTCCCCTTCTAACCTCAGCATCCCACCAGGGATCCGAGGCAGCCACTCTTTTGATGAGATGATGATATCTGATGATGTGTTTTACACACCGGGGCTTCGCAGACTCAGGCGGCAGGCTGCATTTGAACATTCAGCCAATGAAACCCATGTAGGAGAAGCTGAGGGCTATGGACAAATGCCCAAGACTTTACCTTCATGTGCAGGGATGAAGATCAGTGAGCGTGGTTCCGGAGTCCCAGAACACCTCATCTATAGCCCATATGGTACTAAAGTTAGCATGTCAGAAATCGCCACAAGAAAAAGAAGGAAAAAGGAGAGTGTTGGGGATGATGAGGATAGTCCTGGGCATTGTGACAGTAGCTGTAGTGGGTCAGTAGAGATGATGGGGGACTATGGTAGTTTTGAGGGTTCCAGAGCCACCCCGTCAGGGAAGGGCTCACTTCACAGTGCTCACAGCCAGTCCGACAGCTTTGATACCTGTGCCAGCATGTGCTCTGAGGATATTGCACTATTTACTGACTTTGAGGGCAGGAAGGCAGCAGGGAATGTCATATCAGTGATCCAGCACACCAACTCCCTCAGCCGGCCAAATTCCTTCGAGAAGTCAGAATCCTTTGAGCAGCTTGGTTATCAGCCATCAGAAAAAGCTCCATCCAACCAGAACTCAGAACTGTCTGACACAGAGCTCCTTGAAGATGCCCTGAGTCCTGAGTTTGCCCTGTTGAGGACAGAGAGCATGGATCTGCACCTGCAGAGCGACAGTGATCTGGCTTCCCTCTCATCATCCTCAGCTGCAGCATCACCTGGACAGCCTTACCCCATCCCACACAAACTAGTCCGACAACCCAACATCCAGGTTCCTGAGATCAGGGTGACAGAGGAGCCAGACAAGCCTGAGAAAGACATGGATGTTGCAATGACCAAGGAACTGGAGAAGCAGCAACACGTCGAGGAGTTTCAGCTGCCACAAAGGAGCGACACACTCTCCCAGATGCCATCAGAAAAACTCCCACCCAAGAAGAAGCGTCTGCGCCTGGCAGATATGGAGCATTCATCTGGGGAGTCCAGCTTTGAGTCCACCTGCACTAGCCTTTCTCGAAGCCCAAGTCAGGAAAGTAATCTGTCCCACTCCTCCTCCTTTTCCATGTCCTTTGACCGAGATGAAGGCATTAAGTCTGGTTCACCAATCAAACAGGTACTTAGGTATTTATTTATTTTGAAACATCTGGAATTGCCCCTTTGTTGTTGTAGCATGTTGCAATGGTGTTAAGATGAAGAAAATTCTGTGTTGTTTTAAACCAGGATGACTCATTGGCTCCTGGCAGTGGAGGGAAACAGTCAGAGTTCTTGATGGTACCTGGCAGTTCTCATTCCAGCCACCATCAGCAAAGAGAGATGCGGAGGTCTTCATCAGAGCAGGCGCCATGCACACTAACCACAGAGTTGCCTGAAATGCGCAGCAAGTCATTTGACTATGGAAGCTTATCCACATCCCGACAGGGAGAACTCTACTCCAGTGCCTCTGCAATGAAGGAACGGCGGCGTGGATATCTGGTTCGACAGGTAGCAAGATTACAGATTTTATGTGTGTTCTTTAGTTTCAGCACTTTAAAATCAAAGATCTAGATTAGGGTTTCAAACTAGATTTAGTTCATGGGCACAATTTGATCTCGAATGGCCGGACCAGTAAAAAATATATGTGTAAACACTTACACTCTTCTCTCCTCCTCTTTAGGTAAAGAATTATATTAGATTAGATTAGATAGCTCCTTTATTGTCCCACAGTGGGGAAATTCACAGTGCTACAGCAGCAGTTAGAAAAGTTACAAAAAAATTTTAAAAAATTTAAAAAAGGAAAATTTTAAAAATATTAAATTAAAAACAATATACAGATATATACAGATATATATAAATATAAATATAAATGTATTGCACTGGTCTATGTATACAATGTCCATTTTTCTGTTAGGGGGGGGGGGTAACTGAGAGCTGTACTTGTTGTACAGTTTGACAGCTGCAGGAAGGAAGGACTTCCGATATCGCTCCCTCAGACACTTTGGATGGATTAGTCTGTTGCTGAGGGAGCTCGTCAGTCCAGACAGTGTGTCCTGCATGGGGTGGAAGTGGTTTTCCATCATTGGTGATATCTTCCTTATCATCCTTTTCTCTCCCACCACCTCCACCGGGTCAAGGGAGCACCCCAGGACAGAGCTGGCCTTCCTAATGATCTTGTTCAGTCTCTTCCTGTCTGCAGCTGTTATGCTGCTTCCCCAGCAGACCACCCCATATTGTATGACTGATGCCACAACTGAGTCATAAAATGTCTTAAGGAGTGTGCCCTGCACTCCAAAAGACCTCAACCGCCTGAGCAGGTAGAGCCTGCTCTGGCCCCTCTTGTATAGAGCAGTTGTGTTGTCAGTCCAGTCCAGTTTTTTGTTCAGGTGAACACCCAGGTACTGTCCATTCCCTGGATATTCACTGGTTTGCATGCCCGCCTGCGGAAGTCCACCACCAGTTCCTTGGTTTTCCCCGTGTTGATCTGGAGATGGTTCCGCTGGCACCAGTTGACAAAATCCTGCGTAAGTTCTCTGTATTCCCTGTCGTCATCATCCTCAATGAGGCCAACGATGACAGAGTCATCGGAGAACTTCTGCAGGTGGCAGGTTGGTGACTTGTAGGCGAAGTCTGCAGTGTAGAGGGTGAAGAGGAACGGAGCCAGGACCGTTTCCTGTGGGGCCCCCGTACTGCAGATGACTGTGTTGGATACACAGTCCCGTGTCCTCACATACTGCAGACGGTTGGTGAAGTAGTCCAGAATCCAGGATGTGAGGTGACGGTCTACCCCAGTGTTCTCCAGCTTGTTCCCCAGGAGTGCTGGTTGTATCGTATTGGAGCACTGGGGAAATCAAGGAACATGATTCTCACAGTGCCTCCAGGCTTCTCCAGGTGGGAAAGAGCACGGTGGAGGAGAAAGATAATAGCATCGTCCACCCCGATGTCAGGCTGGTAAGCAAACTGGAGGGGGTCCATCAGTGGGCTCACCAGGGGGCGGAGATGGTCGAGGACCAGGCACTCCAGTGTCTTCATCAGGTGGGACGTTAGTGCCACCGGCCTGTAGTCACTGAGGTCCTTGGGGTGTGGCATTTTGGGGATGGGTACCACGCAGGATGTTTTCCACAGTTGTGGCACCTTCCCCAGCTTCAGGCTCATGTTGTAGATATGCCCTGCAATCCCGCTCAGCTCGTCTGCACAGGACTTCAGGAGCCTGGAACTGATGCCATCTGGACCTGCAGCCTTCCTCGCCTTCATCCTCCTGAGCTTGTTCCTCACCTGTAGTGTTGTGAAGGACAGGCTGGAGAGGGGGGGCTGTGTGCCCGAGTGTGTTGGGGAGGGGGTTGGGTTGATGGTGTGGAGTGTCGTTGATAGGTGTGAACTCAGCCAGGGCTGAGAGGCGGAGGTGGAAGCGGGGGAGAGGGGAGGGCATTGTCCAGGAGGTAAAGTCAGGGGGGGCTGCAGCAGGGCAGGCTGGGCCGGGGGAGGGGCAGACGACTGGTCAAACCTGTTGAAAAATAGGTTTAGGTCATTCGCCCACTGTTGATCCCCTGCCGTCTGGGAGTTTGGTTCTTTGTAGCCCGAGATGGTTTTCAGGCCTCTCCAGACTCCACTGATGTTATTCCTCTGCAGCTGATCCTCCATCTTCCTCCTGTAAATGTTCTTCCCCTCTCTAATCTTCCGCCTTAGCTCTCTCTGCACAGTCTTCAGCTCCTCCTTGCTACCTGACCTAAAGGCCCTCCTCTTCTCCTTTAGGAGAGCCTTTATGTCGGCATTAATCCATGGCTTATTGTTGGAAAAACGCCGTACGGTCTTGGTGGGTACAGTATTTTCCACACAGAAGTTGATGTAATCCGTTATGCAGTCTGTGAGGCTGTCAATATCCTCCCCATGGGGATCACACAGTTCCTCCCACACGGTCGTGTCGAAACAGTCCTTCAGAGCCTTTTCAGTTTCATCAGACCATCTCTTCACTGTGCGGGAGACAGCTGGTTGCCTGTGTACCAGGGGGTTTTACACAGGCAGGAGATGCACCAGGTTGTGATCAGATCTTCCCGGGGGGGGAGGGGTGATGAGGTGTAGGCCTCCTTGGTGTTGGCATAACATAAGTCCAGTGTTTTATTGTCTCTGGTGCAACACGTGACGTACTGGGAGAAAGTGGGCAGAGCGGAGGATGGAGAAGCATGGTTAAAGTCTCCAGAGATGAGGAGGAGGGCCTGGGGGTGCTGTGTTTGCAGCCTGCTGGTGACAGTGTGTAGGACATCACGAGCTGCGTCTGCGTTAGCCGAGGGGGGAACATACGCAGCTATCGCTATAACTTGCGAGAATTCCTGCGGCAGATAATACAGCCTCATGCTAACAGCTAACAGTTCAATGTCCTTACTACAGAGCCACTCCTTGACAATGATGTGCCCGGGGGTACACCATTTGTCATTTACATACACAGCCAGTCCTCCTCCCTTCTTCTTACCGCTTTCCTTTCCTCTGTCCGTGCGCACCAGATTAAATCCGTCCAGTGTGGCCGCCGTGTCCGGAGTCAGCGTGTTCAGCCATGTCTCCGTAAACACCATGATGCTGCTCTCCCGGTATTCCCTCTGGTGCCGGGTTAGCGCTGCTAGCTCATCCATCTTATTAGGGAGAGATCGTACATTCCCCATAATAATGGACGGGAGGACGGGTCGGTATGTCCTCCTCCTGGCATGGCGCTCAGTCCCAGCACGGTGTCCCCGTCTCCTTCTCCTTATCTCACGGGGGACATCGGGTCTTTCCTCGGGCAACACTACGGAGCTACGGAGCGTCAACAGCTTACTTTATAAATGTTTACACTATTAATTAACTTCAATTGATAAAGACGAGGAGATGTCTTAAGAAAAGTAAATGCAATTTAGGCAATATATTGTTTGTTATTCCATGTTCAGAAAGTCTACTGTTGCATATCAAGGTATGAAGTTATTTTCTGCCTTACAAAACATGAACAAATCTGTACATTTATTATCCCCCAAGCTCTGAAACATTCTCAGTGACTTGACTTTACTCTGAAGAATCAGAAACTGTCACACTTTGCAAGTTGTCCAGATTAGACCTTTTAACAAGCCAGTTCTGGTCCCTGGGCCGCATGTTTAACCCACTGATCTTGATAGTGTAAGAAAAGAAAGCTGCACCTACAGCTCACATCCATAGACAGAACCAGCCTGGTTACCCATTTATTAAGTGTGGCATATTAAAGCAGTGGTTCTCAAATAGCGGGAGGCTCCATCAAGGGGGGCACGTTAGACCTCAGGGAAAATGCTTTTTTATTTTAATTTTTTTTACGGTCCAAGAATAAAGTGCAATTGCACCTCCACTTCTCAGGGGGCGTAGCGATCTCATTGGCAGAGTGTGCGCAGGGAACATACAGCACAGAATATGAAGTGTAAACACGCAGTGTAGCAGACCCTCAAGGGAAACCATGAAAAAGTATTTAACAGGGATGAGAAGACGGGCGGAGAGAGACAGAGATAAAGAGACAAACGAAAGGCCTCCAAAAGCTAAGATGAGGAAATATGACAAAGCGTATGTAGCGCTTGTTTTACTGTGAAAGACCGGTGTGTTACTGAGTCTAAAATGTTGGCAGTGGACAGCATGAGGACAAATAAATTAAAGACATTACACCCCAATCATGCTGAGCGGATTCATAAGTGGATTTTATGTCATTTTATTTTTCAGTATCATATGGTTTGACTGATCAGTCGAAAAATTGTTTATAGTTTAATTAAACTTTAATTTTTTTTTAATTTCAGATGCTCTATAAATCTTTTCTGTTACAGGTGATAAAGCTATTCTTTGTTCTAAGTTGGTCCATATTTCTTTATTTTTTTCTTTCTTTTTCTTTTTTCGTGGGGGGTGGGGGGGCCGAGAAGTTTTATTCTTCCATAGGGGGCGACAGAAAATATATGAGAAGAACTATATTAAAGTAACTGCTCAGCTTACTTAGAACTTGAAGGAGGTGAAATCACAAATATAACCAGGTATCAGGTACCAGATTTTAGCAACTAAACATAAAATGTGTGTTGAGCTGATAACCTCCATTACAAACCAATTACAAAGAGAAGTTTACACCTTACAGAGAGAAACCCTGATTGGTTGCTTGCTAGTTATTTTACTGCAATGTAATGATGACTGACCTGCTCTGCTTCCATAACAGGCTTCACTGAGTGTTTACCCAGAGGCAGTTGCCCAGGAACCAGGAGGCACTGAGCTGCCAGTCAAACAGGAGAGTTTGGAACAGGGTATGTGGCCTGGACCCACAGGATCCCCTTACAGCAGCAACAGCAATGAAGTGGCCAGAACTAAGAGACTTGGCAGCAGCCCTGATCGGAAAATGCATCACAGCACTTAAAACTGCCACATCATTTATGCAAGTTTTTAAGATTCTGTCTAATTTCTTTTGAAAAAGGTACTAAAACTATGACTAAATCAAGATCAGTTTAAAGCATTTTGTGATACTTTCCAAAGACTTTTATCCACACATCAATATTACAATGGCATGGTATTCACAGGTAAACCTGAGACAAATATGAGTGATTTGAGCTGACACTCCATGGTCCAATTCGATTTCCTCAGGTCTTATCATAATAACCCATTATATATTTTACCTGACCAACAGTCCAGTTGAATAGTGGAAACCATGTTGTGAATTTTTTTTAGAATTGATTGCATCATTTGGGACCCGTGAAGACCTTTATTTGGCAAGTTTGGACTATATTCTGACCAATGAAAAATGTGTTTTTTGAGTAGCATTTATGATTTCACTTTATAAGGTATACTCTTACAGCATCATGCAGCATTCTTATGTATGATATCCAGGTTTAGGATCCCACCAACATCATCACCACCATCTCCTCCAGCACAGTATCAGTGAGGACAGCCTGCAGGACGAGCCGCTCTATGCCAGGTGGGAATCTGTCAATTATATTTTTTTCAATATACAAAAAAAATACATATATTTAACCTGTTTTTATCACTAGGTCCCAGCAGCATCACCTACAGGCCCAGAGCTCATCATCTGAGGGAGAACATCCATGTCACGAGGTCATGAATAATGAAGGAGTCCAGCAGTACCAGGACGGTAGCCCTTACCTTTCCTTCCAGCAGCCGGGTCTATTCTGGAGTCAGGAGTCCCTTCCAGCACCCAGACAGCAGCCGACCCTTCAGGCCCAGCAGCACCTCCAGAAACTCCAGATCAAATCTCTGGTGAACCTGTCTGGACACCCACTCTACAAACAGCAACAGCTCCAACTGCTGCAGCCAAACCATGATCAGCGAGCAAACAATAGGAAACCAGAGAACCTGAATTCTAACATGTTCCCTGCCTCCTTCTCATCTAGCAGTTTTCCACTGTTGCAGGAACAAACACGAAAATTTGGTTCACTCTCTTCCAACCTCCCCATGTCCAGCTCCACCACAACCACCTCTATGCTTCTCCAGCAACTCCAACCTGTCTTTGCGACCCAGAACCTGGGCTCCCAGGCTGCTCCATCTGGTATATTAGTACCAGTGCGGATCCAAACCGATGTGCCATCATTTGGTAGTATTATGTACACCAGTGTTAGCCAGCTGATAGCAACCCATGGCAGTGGAGCACACATTGTGAGTTTAGCCAGACCAGGCAGCACTGACAGCAGCAACATGTCTCCTTCAGTTAGTGTCATGAACATCAGCAAACTGCCTGGAGGCATCAGTGGATCAGGGTTTAACCTATCACATTTCCTGGGACAGACAGATGGGCTGCAATACCCACACTGGAAGCTTACAAATTCACTGCTGAACAATGGAATCCCACTGTCACTTACATCAGGCACCATTTCCACCACAGATGCCTCAGGATCTGGCATTGGAGGCAGCAAGCGCATGCTTTCCCCTGCTAGCTCCCTGGAGCTCTTCATAAAGACTAAGCAGCAGAAAAGAGTAAAGGAGGAGAGGATGTATGGGCAAATAGTTAAGGAGATGAGCGCAGTGGAGCTGAGTGGGACTGAAAGCAGCAATAAACCTGAGGAGGTGCAGGGACTAGGCCAGCAAGCTCCTCTGAAGAGTAAAAGCTCCATGGATGATTCTGAAAGGATGTCTTCTTCTCCTCCACTCAGCAACTTCACTGTTGCCACAACGATTGCCATTCCCATTCGTTCCTCTGCCCCCCACCTGCCTGATGTACCCCGGCCAGAGAGCTTCAGGCCTCCTCGCCAGATCATGATGGATCATTCCCCAGGTTCATGTGGACATGACTTAGCAGAGAATCTTAATGTGGACAATTCAGCCCTAGAGCCCAGCACCAGTACCCAGTCCATGGTGTCCTCCAATAGTACAGAAGACACTGACAGCACCAAGAAGACAACATCCAGTAAGATCCCCGTCAACATGCTGTTCCAACTCGCTGCCAACAAAAGTCCAGTATTTTCTGGAGCAATCGGACAGACAGTGCTGCTCACAGAGGTGGCTGATGTCCAGCAGTTTTTCCAGTTCCCGAGCCTGCGGACCACCAGTAGAGTCAGCTGGTGTTTCCTCAACTACACCAAACCCAACAGCATCCAGGCTGCCATGGCAAGCTCCATCTACAACACGTGGTGTGTAAGCTCCTACAACCCCAACCCTTTAAACCTCAGCACCAAGGCAGCTCTAGCCCTGCTGAGGTCCAAACAGAGAAGGACCACCAATCTGACATACACTACAGCAACCATGTCGCCTCCCAGCTCTGGAAAACTGGTGTCCTCTGTGGCCTGGAAGTCGCGGTTTGATCAGGTATGTTCTAGTTTCTTTAGCCTCCCATAACAGTAAACAGATTATCTTTGGGTTTTGGACTGTTGGTCAGAACATTACAAAATACATTTTAGGTTGAATCTTTTGCTTTGGGAAAGGTGATCAACATTTTACACCCTTATATATATCAAACAAGTAATGGATTCTGATGAACAATAGATTATTAACTATTAAAATAGTCGTTGCAACCCTGTTTCCTTATGTACTGAGATGTGGCTGATATGTGCTGTTCTATATTTAAAAGAGTAGGTTAACATTGGTATAATCCACTATCACTATAGCCGTTATTCACTATAATTGTCTCTCTATTTCATTTTTCTGCATATCATCCAACTTCATGCTTATTTCCTTCTTGCTTCCTCTCATCTATTCAGTTGAAGCCGGAGCTGATGCCATTTGATGTCAGTAACTTTGGGAGGAAGATGAAGGGAGTGGTGCTGTGGGACCAATCAAAGGAGAAGCAAGAGGAGAAGGAGGTTCCACTTAAACAGCCCACCAATGAACCAACCCGCATCAAGATCTTCGAAGGCGGGTATGTTCAGGCAAACACACACAGCTGAGTGACTTCATTTCAAGAAACAGAAATCATGTCATGTACAAATATGATATATTTGCTTTTAGAAAGATTAAATGTGGTTTCCTCTGTTTGTCCTTGCACTGTAAATCACATTACTCTAGTGTTTGTTTAACCTTCTTTGGCTGCTCTCAGACAGACATGGTTCTGGTTCAGGTTCTGGCTCTGGCTCTGAATGAGTCTCAGAACCTTGTTGTTTTCTGTGGAATCAGATACTCTCACATGTTAGTCTACAGTACTAAGGGTCAGGATTAGTCTGTGATTCTAAGTTTATTGGTCTTGTCTTGTTCTCCATATGGTTTCATCTGTCTCTTCCACTTTCTTCTCTTGTTTTCTGATGTTTTCAAAAATCCAGTTTTCCTCACGGATCACTGATCACAGATTACAAACTCTTCTTTGCCATGTTGTCATTCGCTGCCTTTTCTCCTCCTGGCTCGTTTGTGTCGCCCACTGATGAGTCATGGTTCCAAAGGAAAAAGCAGCTATTTCTTGGTTCCCCTGAGAACCAACTCTTCAGGTTCTAAACCCCTTTTTGTTTAGTCTGAATTTGCCATCCAGTTCAAAAATTGGGTTTGGGAGTTTATAGCATTGGCATAGACAGTAAATGGATTTGAAAGTCTACTCAAGGTTAGTAATTTACTGAGAGCCTATTTGTTCTGGAACCAAAAAAGACAAGTCCTGCTGTAGCAGGATGTGAACTGTCTCAGACTCCAATGACACTTGGAGAAAATGTCCTAACTTTAACTTTAAACTGTAAATCCACTCTTAAAAAACCCTTCAAGTTGTGGCAAAAAGAAAGCTGTGGTTTCTATGTCAACACAATATCTGTAAATCTTTGGAGTTTCCATGACACTTGATGTACAATTGTTACAGTTTGATGTTGATCAAGATCTCAGATTTTATAGCATAACAGTGTGATCAAACTGGCATTTATGTATGTATGTATGTATGTGTGTGTGTGTGTGTGTGTGTGTGTGTGTGTGTGTGTGTGTGTATTTATTTATTTATTTATTTATTTATTTATTTATTTATTTATTTATTTATTTATTTATTTATTTATTTATTTATTTATTTATTTATTTATTTATTTATTTATTTATTTATTTATTTATTTATTTATTCATGTATTCATTCATTCAGCAACTGTAGTGTTAATGGGAGCTGCAACAATTAGTAGATTAATCAGTTTCCAACTATTGCCTTAATCACCAACTATTTTGAAAAGTGTTAGAATTCTCTGGTTCCAGCCATGATCATTTTCTGGTTTCTTTAGTTTTCTATAATAGTAAACTCATGATCTTTAGGTAGTGTGCTTGGTCTGTATAAAAAGACATTATAGGTAGTATCTTCAGCTTTGGTAAACACAACATTGGACATCAATTTATGAACTGAAAAATGAATCGGTTAAATGATCTATAAACTAATTGGCTGTTAAAATCCAATCTTTTGCAGTCCTACTTCCTTTTTGGTAAATTTTCCTCTTTTCTATGTACTGAGATAAGCTGATAATGTGCTGCTGTTTCCATATTTAAAAGACAAGGTGACATTCGTATGTAATTCACTATCATAGTAGTCATTAGTTGCAGCTCTATTTCATTTTTCTTTGTATTCTCCTAGTTTTTGCTTTTTTTACTGATTCTTCTTGTCTCTAAAGAAGTTTTCTGGTTTCAGATTTTCAAATGTCTGTCTGGTTTCTTTAGTGTTCTATTCTATATTTGTAAGCAAAATATTTTTTGGGTTGTGGACTGGCAAAAAAAGATATCTGTCCGTTCTATCACCAACACTCAGGGACAAAGCAGCATTTTTTTCTTTTTGGCCACAACATTTTTTCTTCTCATTTGCTTACTTCAACCAAGGTATCGGATGCCACCTTTGAAGCCAAGACAACCCTTAATTATTAGGAATGATGTCATTAAAGTCACATAGAGATTAGATATTTACCTTAAAAGTACTTTGAGTTGTTTAATAAAGCCTGTAAGAAGATTAAGCCAGAAACCCTGTAGTGTGACATTCTTGCAGCATCCTAAAGTTTTATAGTCATACAGTAAGGCCAATAAGGCCAAGGTTAGTGACAAGAACAGACACACATGCACATACAGTGGGGGAAAGATAAAATAAGCACATTTAGGAAAATACATACATCCAATTTACTCTACATGTATCTGGTGTTTTATTTAAGGTATGACATAAAATAATATATTTCAATATTCTTACTTTTTAAATTGTTTTTTTTAATGTGTTTTTTATGAAGCTGTTATATAAAGTTTATATATTAGGTCCAGTGACTAAAACTGCCTCCGATTCCACATTAAAATGATCTAATGTGGGGTAGTGGGTAGTGCTTTTTCCTCACAGCAAGAATGTTGCAGGTTTAGGTCATTGGGCTGAGGCCTTTATGTGTGGATTTTGCATGTTCTCTCTGTGTCTGCTTCCTCTCATAGTCAAAAAACATTCTTAGGTTAATTGGATATTTTAAATTGCCCCTAGGTATGCATGTGTGAGTGAATGGGGTGGCTGAGGTAGTTTCAGAGGTAGAGCAGATCGGTGGTTTGATTCCCAGCTACTCTGTTCTCTCTGTCTATGTCTATGTCCTTGAGCAAGTTCCTAACCTTGATATTTTTAATAATTTTACCATGCTGAGGATAAAATTGAATAGAACAAAAAAATCATCATAATTTATTTTCATAACTGGCTTCAGTTGTGTAAACTTCTAAAAAGGGTTCACAGATTTTCCCTTAGCTGCTCCGTTAAAGCTTTTCTATCTTTTTTTGTTATCTTTGCAATAGAAACAGACTCAGACTATTGTCTGTTGACTTGTTGTTGTTGTTGACTACAATGGTGTGATTGTGGTGATAATATCTGAGTCTATAGATGTATTTTGCCCTGTATTTTGTCCTGTTTCTGAAATGTTCATGGTGTTGATGTCTTTATGTCTATGGCATAGGAGTTTGAAAGAAATCTCCCCCTAGAAAAGTTATCAATTCTATTCTATTCTATTCTATTCTATTCTATTCTATTCTATTCTATTCTATTCTATTCTATTCTATTCTATTCATATTCTATTCTATTAGTATATTCTATCTATTAGTAAAGATTAGTATTTTATAATACACATTATTATAGATTTCTACACATTAATATATATTCATACACATGAATATGCATTCATAAACATTAATACACAGGTTAACTACAATTCGATACACATTAATACACATTACCTATAATACACATTAATAAAAATTATCTACACTACAGATTCATGCACGCTACCTACAATACACATGAATACATATTAACTACAATGCAAATTAATACACATTAATTGCAATACATGCATACAGAGGACGGGAAACTACTCAACGTTCTCTGTCTCTTACTGTTTTGTCTGTCTCTCTCTGTCTCTATTTAGAAAATCCTTGAAATAATTGTTTCCACTAATTGTCTTCCAGTCTGTTCAGACTCAGAGAGGGCAGGAAATTGCACAGTTCACCAGACATTTTTGTTTTTCCTCAAGTGAAGACTGCAAGGGTGATTTCTGTGGCTGAAAATACACAGAGACAGAAGAGATATCTAATCTAATCTTTCTGCCAAATGTTTGTTGATTCAATTATTAAGGATAAAAAAATGATAATTGATAATTGACAATTGATAAATGACAATGATAATTAAAAAAAACCTTAAAAAATAAAGCCACCTTGTAAAAAATAATTGGTCTGTCTGTTTTAAGACTCCAATAAATACTCTCCACTCCAATAAATACGTATTTTAACTCTTATTTCCTTCCTGTTTTTTTCCAGGTACAAATCCAACGAGGACTATATTTATGTACGCGGCCGTGGTCGAGGAAAGTACATCTGTGAGGAATGTGGAATTCGCTGTAAGAAGCCGAGCATGTTGAAGAAACACATCCGCACTCACACTGATGTCCGACCCTATGTCTGCAAGTTCTGCAACTTTGCCTTCAAGACAAAAGGTGAAATACTCTTAGTCTTATACAGGTATTGAATTGTTGTAACTTATCACAGAGCTGGTCAAACAAGACAGGAAGTAGAAATACAGCTAACACAGCTGGTGGACACCAAAATGATGTTGCAAGTAGCTAATGCGATATGTGCTCTTGCAGACCTTTGCTGCTCACTTTTTACAGGTAAATATTTGATAGAATAGAGTGCTAATCTATTTGCCTACAAACGGGCAGTTGCTAGCTTTAAAATCACTGAAATTTAAGCATGGAGGTTGATAGATCATGCCATCCTCTGCTCTTTGTTATCTTTTTGTGATATAAACATAGAAGGATTATTTCCTCTGACCAAAGAATGGTACTATGAACAGATGATTTATTTTGTAATTTGGAAGAAATTTTTATTTTTTTTTAACATTATGGACCTTCAAAAAGGTGCTATGATTTGGGACCACCTGGTGGTAATATATGGCACCTGCATAGCTTGAGCTTGACCCACCTCACTAAAAAAAACTGTACCCGACACCAGCTACAGCCAAACTCATTCCATCACTAAATCACATTATGTACAAATGATATAATAATAATTTGTAAAATTCCCTCCTTTTCCCCATAGTTTGACTGGATGTAGTCAGCGAGGTTTCATTAATGTTTCTGTGTCTGCAGGAAATCTGACAAAACACATGAAGTCCAAGGCTCATATGAAGAAGTGTCTGGAGTTAGGAGTTTCCATGTCCTCAGTGGATGACACAGAGACAGAAGACACAGGTGGGACATACACATAACTATAAAAGAAACACACACACACACATTTCAACATAGTCAACACTACAAGTGTTCATCACCCTTTCACACACATTCACACACTGATAATGGTGGCTGAATTAGAAGGTGCTGCATCAGGAAGCAAACCAATCACACAAATTCACAGACCACATGGCCATCAGGGGCAAATCAGGATTACTATCCCAATGACACATCATCATGGAGCCCCTTGCAACCCTAACGAGGAATAAATCGGTATAGAAAATGACTGACTGGCTGTAGTGAAGTGGCTGGGATGAGAATCAGCACCTCCAAATCTGATCTGCAGAGGAAGGATGAGATAGAGTGCAGCCTTCGGGTTTGGGATGAGATGCTACCTTAAGTTGAGGAGTTCAAGTATCTTGGGGTCTTGTTCATGAGTGAGGGAAGGATAGAGGATGATTGACCAGCAGATAAGTGCAGGATCTGCAATGATGCAGGCTCTGCTCTGGTCCATTATGGTGAAGAAGGAGCTGAGCCGAAAGGTGAAGCTCTTGATTTACCAGTCAATCTACACTCCACTTGACAGTTACTTTGATAGTTACTTTGATTGACTGTCAAAGTAACTCCTTTGACAGTTAATCTGTCAAAGGAGTTACTTGTGAGCAACTGGACTTCTTCTTGTAGCTTGAAGATGTTTCACCACCTACCCAAGAGGCTTCTTCAGTTCTGGCTTGATGCTGGAAACCAGGAGCTTATATCTCTGGATCACTGGGTGAAACTGTAAACATCACTCTCGTATCATTGGTGCATAAGTCACACTTCAAGGTGTGAAGTGGAGTGAGAGTCGTTGTGGTCACATGATCCAAAAAATGAGTCCTGCTTTGATGGTGAAGAGCAGTTAACTTCCTGGGATGAGATCTCAAAGCAGGATGATTTGTAGCAGATAGATTATGACGTAACCCACCTTCTCTGTTCAAAGTCGGTCTTATTAAATGGACATAGATGGCCTCCTTCACTCCACTTTCAAACCACTTTTCCTCCTTGTCTAAGATATGTATGTCTGTGTCTTTAAAGGAGTGCCCCTTTTACTTTAGATGCAGATGTACTGCTGAGTCCTGTCCTGATGTGGTGGCTCTCCTTAGTGTGTTGTGTGTGGGTGTTTGTGTGAGTGTGCGATAGCGGGACGGTTTGATAGCGGACAGAGTTGACCATGACTTAATGGCTGTTTGTTAAGTTACTGTTGATGATGATGATGATATGATTCTACTGTTTCTTCTTCTTCTTCTGGTTGTTTTTATTTAACCCTTTCTCTAACCTTCCTGTCTTCTTTTCCTTCTCCTTCCTCTCTGTGACTCCTTCTCTGTGTTTCCTGTTTGTGCTGAGTTTTTTTTTTTCTTGGTATCATATATGAAAAAGGTTCTGTGGATTAAATTTTTCTTTCGGTTCACAGATATTGGGGATGAAGAGCAAAGGTCAGAGAAGATGTCCAGAGTAGCGATGGCTGACCACCAGTTCTCAGACGCAGATGACTCTGACGAAGACGGTGATGAGGTGGACGATGAGGACGAGGACGAGGACGACTATGATGGTGATTCCACACCAAAGACTCGCTCTCGCTCTACTAGCCCACAGCCTTACTGCCTGCCTTCTCTGTCAATCACGGCCGTAGCTACCTCCCACCCAGAGTCCCACCTGTCCAGCTACTCCCAATCCGACCTGCTGGGTCATGGTAACAAACCACCCCCACCGCTGTTCAGCTACTTTACCACGGTGCCGACCATCCAGATCACACCACAGGGTCCACCCAGCGAGGAGCGAGGCCAGGAAGTGTTCCAGAGTGGGGACCGGCTCCTGGCTCCGCCCTCCTTCTCCTCCTCCATGGATGAAGAGCTTACCATTTCGTCCCAGGACCTGTCCTCTTCCTCCTCCTACCTGTCCTCGCCCGGGCTGGACCACTCTGGCTGCCCCTCCCCTGTCTCCCCTTCCTCCTCACCATCAGCCCGGCGGTACCTCTCCCCACACCGTGACCTCTCACCACATCCTGGACACCTGTCGCCCAGACGGGACGTGTCCCCTCTGCGTCACATCTCCCCCAAGAGAGATGGGTACAGGCGGGACCTTTCCCCCCGACGGCGACACCTCTCACTGCTGTCCCCACTGTCCCGGCCCACGTCTCCAGCGGGGCGGGACTACAAGCGTGACCTTTCACCCCGAGGACGCAACAGGGCGATGATCCGTCCAGTGTCTCCACGCAGAGGACTGCAACATCAGAGGTGAGGTCAATGACATCATTTATACCTGATACACCTATATAGTAATGGATGTCTGTAATGATTCATGATTTATGTGAGAGTAACAACTGAAATGTATACCTACACACACGTATTCACACACTAATGTGTTTCTCCAACAACAAACCATGGTTGTCCCCAGAATTGAAGGCCCTCCTAAATGAAAATAAGAGGGCCTTCTGGTCGGGGGACAAAGTGCAACTGAGGAGAGTGCAGAAGGAAATAAAATATAAAATCCGGAGCAGCAAGGAGAGTTTCAGGAGGAAGATGGAGTAGCAGCTCCAAGTAAACAATGTCCGAGAGGTCTGGAGAAGCATGAACAAGATCGCTGGTCACCTCAAGGACAATGGAGGAGTAACAGTGTCCACCGACCGGGGGTAGGCTAATTAATTGAATCAGTTTTTTAATAGATTCGATTCTGGACCAACAACCTCCCCCACCCCTCAGCTTCCACCAACCCCCCTCCATGTGTGCTGTCTCCCCCCTCTCCCCTCTTCTGGCCCTGTGCTGTCGCCACATGCACTCCCCTCGAACCATCCCACCATACCCTCATTACACCTACCCACAGCAAAGCCAGCCCCACCCCCCACCTCGGACTAGCCACAGATCTGCCTCACAGCTGATCAGGTGAGAAGTCAGCTAAAGAAGACAAAGGTCAGGAAGGCAGATCTTTAACCTGAGTCTGAGCCTGGAGAGTTCCTGAACTGTGGAAGACTTCCTGCGTGGTTCCAGTGCCAAAGATTGCACGGCCAAGGGAGCGCAACCACTACAGACCTGTAGCCCTGACCCTCTGTAGTTCGCCTACCGGCCTGGCATTGGTGTGGATGACGCTGTCATCTATCTGCTGCACCAATCTCTCTCCCACCTGGAACAAGCGGCAAGCACGGTGAGGATCATGTTTTTTGACTTCTCCAGTGCTTTGAACACCATCCAGCCTGCACTGCTGAGAGGGAAGCTGGAGGGAGCCGGAGTGAATGAGCAGCTGCCGGCCTGGACCATTGACTACCTCAACAACAGACCACAGTATGTCAGGCTTCATGATTGTGTGTCTGAGGTGGTAGTCTACAGCACGGGGGTCTGTACACCTCAGACTTCAGCTACAAATCGGACAACTGCCACCTACAGAAGTTCTCAGATGATATGGCCATCATCGAATTTTGTACATAGTGTTGTATATTTTTATTTTTATAGCTATTATTTTCTTTAGCTTTTATTTTCTTACTTTTTTTCTTTACTCTGTACGCTGCAGTAACAAGGAAATTTCCCCATTGGGGGATCAATAAAGTCAAATCTTATCTCTTATCTTATCTTTTTGTTTAAATATCAATCATTAGTTCAAGTTGAACATGTCATGTTTGAGTATTAAGTATTGAACTGTGTGTGTGTGTGTGTGTGTGTGTGTGTGTGTGTGTGTGTGTGTGTGTGTGTGTGTGTGTGTGTGTGTGTGTGTGTGTGTGTGTGTGCGTGCGCAGCCTGAGGCCTGGTCTGCAGGTGCTGCAGGTGGAGCTCAGCAGTCTGGGACGACACCAAACCAAATCAAAGATGGAGACGGTGAGTTGTTGAGAGTAGAAACAGTTATTTTTGTTACTTTCCCAACACTATCTTTTTTGCCCTTGGCTAAGACCAAAGAAACCAAACTACAGTTTATTATTTAGATCACCAGCAGTGTTAGCAGCAGCAGTCTTAGCAGCTGCTAACATGGAAAAAAAGGGGGGAAAAAAACAGGAAAAACCTTAAGGAAGAATGCCTCTTCCGGGATGGATGGGCATGCAAAAGATGATGTGACCACATGGTGGAATACAGAAAAATTCAAACAAGAAAATTTGAGTATGACACTAAAAAGAATAACAGAAATTGAGGATGAGTTGACAGGATCCATTGCACATTCCAGGTGCTGCAAGGCTGCCAGGTGATTAAGAAAACACAAATCTAGCAGCATAACAATGTTTTAGTCCAGCCAGGGCCAGCCCTACCTATAAACTTCTTTAAAAAGGAAAATAATAAACCTGTTCTTAAATGTATGAAAGAGTGGCTGCCCCACGGACTAAAAAACAGGAAGACGAATCCACAGGAGAGAAGCCTGGTAGGTCTGTCTCCCATTTTAATTTGTAGAAACTGTGAGAACCTCTTGGGAGTGTTCTCAATGAATGGCTCTTAAGGATCTATGAGATCCTTAAGAGCCTGACCATTTGTAGGTGAGGAGGAGGATTTTTAATTCTATTCTCGATTTCACAGGAAGCTAATGCAGAGAGGCTAATACAAGTGAGATATGAGCCTTCCTTTTAGTGCCTGTTAAAATATGTGCAGCTGCAGTCTGGATCAGCTGGAGAGTCCTTAAGGATTTTTTGTGCAGCCTGACAATAAAGAATTGCAGTAATTCATCTGGAAGTAACAGATGCATGGACAATGCACGATGCATGGAGGATTTTTTTTTAGAAATCCTAGCAATCCTAGAAATTTTTTTAATGAGGACAGTGAATGACATATAGTAATCTTGGTCAAAGATGGCTCCCAGATTTCTTACAGTGGTGCTACTTCGGATGGCCAAGGAGCTGCTTTCCAAAGTAGCTGTGTCACTGTATTGAATTTCTCAGCAGTTAAAGCCTGAACACAATAACTTCAATATTGTCTGAGTTTAGTAGCAGGAATTTGCAGGTCATCTTCATCAGATGTTATGAACTTAGAACATGCTTGAAGCTTTAGTACCTAGTCGGCTTAATTTTGCTAAATTGGCAGATACAGTTGTGTATCATTTGTGTAACAGGGGAAATTAATGTGTTTCCTAAAAATGTTCCCTCATGGGGGCATATAAAGGATTTTCCTGAGTTAGGGTTTAATTGCATTTCTGCATCTGGCAGTCTGATAGTCTGGTCTGGATTTACAGTTGACAGAAGAAACAACGCTTGGGGATGGGATGCAGCTTAAATTTATATTTGAGTCACGGCAGGTGATTGGATACTATGCAATATAATGAAGTTTCCAGAAACACAGAATGTTATGTTATTATTCTTGTGCGGGCACATGCTATGGTAGACTTAACGGTGAGTGGTTGGGGTAAAACTGGAATGAATTTATGGGTACGCATCATCAGTAGGTTTATAGTTGGCTAAAACTTCTAAGTCAAGCACAGGATTCTTGTACAAAGCCAGATAATAAGGGCATGCTTAGCATTTCCAGCATTGAAGTGCTAATTAAGATGAGATAAAACTTTATTGATCCCACAACGGGGAAATTTGTCAATTAAATAACAGATTAATTAAAAGACAAATTTCATTAAACAATCCTGTACAAAGTATAGGGTCGAGGCACAGGCTGGTTTTAAATGAAGGAATCCATAAAGCTAGCTCAAAAAGGTTGATTGAAGGAAATTAGTCTAGACACAGTAGATGTAAGCTCTATCATTTGTCTCTATGATCCATGTGTTTGAGGGCAGATTTGTGCCAGTTGATGGAAGTAGGTGATAAATTCTGTCTCTAATTGTCAGAATTTTGTCAATAAGAGTAATTACTTTTGTCAGTGAAGCTGAAGTGCTGATTAGTTTTTAGGGTTGTTTTTTTTTAGTTAGGAGTAATAGGCGGCATTGGCATTATGGAGTGACTTCCTGTGCATGCTGAGACTCTTTCCATGGCAGAGCTCTTCTTCCAGTTTGCTGGAATACCATATTTGTCTTCGCAAGGTTAGCTTCCATTTATGGGTTTGAGAGTTATATCAGGGCGCAACTCTTTTTTGTTTAACTAACCTCTTTTTTAGAGGAGCGATAAATAATGTCATGAGCTGTTTGCAGTGAACCTTCAGTATGCTCATCAAGACGATCTATTTCAGATGGACAAGTAGCAGCATAAAAGTCTGCAGCAGTGATGAACAGGGCAATTTATTACTAATGGAATTACTTTCTTGAATTTAGATATAGCTAAATCTAAAGTTAAACATCTAATGAATATATTCTTATCAGGTGGTCAGTAGTACAATCAGAAGTTATTAAAATATATAAATATCAAATGAGTTACAAATTATTGTTGTACAATAATTTTACCCTCTATACAATCAATAACCCTAAACAGGGGCAAATATACAATATTTGACTCTTTCATATTATTTCCTGCAAAATTGTTGACTGGAGAGTTTTTTGTAAACACTGAAGGCATTTAATCCCATGTGACATTATACTAGCAAACCATGCTTTTTGAGCATGAGATTTATTCATTCATATTTGGCTAAATGGTAAGATGCACCCACCCCAGGAGACGCTCACAGATAGGAAGTCTAGTGATACTCAAACATGACATGACTGACATTTTTTCCCAAAAAAAATCTGAAGGGAGCACTGCTCTAGAGTGACTATATTTGACTATAGCGCATTAGTGTGCCTTTATTAAGGTTATGATGGGTTTACGACAATCTCCCTTATATTACAATAATTTTGATGCTCTGGTACAGTGATCTTATGTTTCCTATCTGGCAAATGCAGAATATGATGCCATACATCAAACAAGGGTGAGTGTTAACAGCAGCAGTGTTAGCAGTACCAGTGTTAGCAGCAGTATTAACAGCAGCAGCAGAGCTGACTCGTTGAGGTCTATTAAATTGATTAGATTGATTAGATTGAAGATGAGGCCTCTGGGTTTTTGGTTTAATTAATGGCTGCTGCTACTGTTGTTGCTGCTACTGCTGCTGTGGCTGATAATGAGGCTGTTTTCCTTCTTAAAAGCTTTCACTTGAATCCTTAGCTGCTGCTGCTACTGGTTCCACTTAAACAAAGACAAGGCAGCTATCATGAAGCAGAATTTAAACATTAAACATTCAGATTAACTCTCTGGTTGTTGATTTTATGTTTGTCTCCTCTCATGTTTGCAGGAGCTTCGTCCTGGTTCACCATCATCAGAGGAACAGGACCAGGGTGGTAACAAGTCCAGCCCATCTCACCAGGTTCTGTTTAGTCACCTTCCGCTTCATTCACAACTACAGGTATTTAATTTTTTATTTTTTTTTTATCTAAAAAAATATCTATATATATTATAGTTTTTGGCAGACCGGGGTGGTGGTCCCTCTGTATAAGAAGGGGGACCGGAGGGTGTGTTCCAATCACAGGGGAATCACACTCCTCAGCCTTCCCGGTAAGGTCTATTCCAGGGTGCTGGAGAGGAGAATCCGACCGATAGTCGAACCTCGGATTCAGGAGGAGCAGTGTGGTTTTCGTCCCGGTCGTGGAACACTGGACCAGCTCTATACTCTCCATCGGGTCCTCGAGGGCTCATGGGAGTATGCCCAACCAGTCCACATGTGTTTTGTGGATCTGAAGAAGGCATTCGACCGTGTACCTCGTGGTGTCCTTTGGGGGGTGCTCTGGGAGTATGGGGTCCGGGGCTCTTTGCTAAGGGCTGTCCGGTCCCTGTATGACCGGAGCAGGAGCTGTGTTCGCATTGCCGGCAGTAAGTCAGACCTGTTCCCAGTGCATGTTGGACTCCGCCAGGGCTGCCCTTTGTCACCGGTTCTGTTCATTATATTTATGGACAGAATTTCTAGGCGCAGCCAGGGGCCGGAGGGGGCCTGGTTTGGGAACCACAGGATTTCATCTCTGCTGTTTGCAGATGATGTTGTCCTGATGGCTTCTTCGAGCCAGGACCTGCAGCAGGCACTGGGGCGGTTTGCAGCCGAGTGTGAAGCGGCTGGGATGAGAATCAGCTCCTCCAAATCCGAGGCCATGGTTCTCGACCGGAAAAAGGTGGTTTGCTCTCTCCGGGTGGGTGGTGAGTCTCTGCCCCAAGTGGAGGAGTTCAAGTATCTCGGGGTCTTGTTCACGAGTGAGGGAAGGATGGAGCGTGAGATTGACAGGCGGATCGGTGCAGCGTCTGCAGTGATGCGGTCGCTGTATCGGTCCGTTGTGGTGAAGAAGGAGCTGAGCCGGAAGGCGAAGCTCTCGATTTACCGGTCAATCTACGTTCCTACCCTCACCTATGGTCATGAGCTTTGGGTAATGACCGAAAGGACAAGATCGCGTATACAAGTGGCTGAAATGGGCTTCCTCCGCAGAGTGGCCGGGCGCACCCTTAGGGATAGGGTGAGGAGCTCGGTCACACGGGAGGAGCTCGGAGTAGAGCCGCTGCTCCTACACATTGAGAGGAACCAGCTGAGGTGGCTCGGGCATCTGCTCAGGATGCCTCCTGGACGCCTCCCTAGGGAGGTGTTCTGGGCATGTCCCACCGGGAGGAGGCCCCGGGGAAGACCCAGGACACGCTGGAGGGACTATGTCTCTCGGCTGGCCTGGGAACGCCTTGGGGTCCCACCGGAGGAGCTGGAGGACGTGTCCGGGGTGAGGGAAGTCTGGGAGTCCCTGCTTAGACTGCTGCCCCCGCGACCCGGCCCCGGATAAGCGGAAGACAATGGATGGATGGATGGATGGATTATAGTTTTTTTTTCTTTTAATCTATTTCTATGTTTAATATTAAATTTGCAATTGTTTGATCAATCAATGAATAATTTGAATCATTTTAAAGAAAATAATTCACTGGTTGACATTTTACACAATCTAATCAATCAATCAATTATTGTTTCAATAATCAATAGATTGATCCAGTGGTTCTCAAATAGTGGCTCCATCAAGAGGGGCGCGTTTGACCTCAGGAAACATGCTTTTTTATTTTTTTGTTTCAAATAGTTTTTTATGTCGTAGAAAAAAGTGCATTTGGACCTCCACTACATTAGGGACGCTCTCATTGTCAGAGTGTGCGCAGGGAGCATTCGCTCTGTGTTGTAGGTGT